>JARQOD010000004.1:367116560-367283686 GCA_033576555.1 Oophaga sylvatica | reverse complement strand
GAAACCACCTCCCTGCAGGACCTGGAAGGACCATGCAGCCATCTTGGATCCGGGGTCCAGCAGGGAAGAGGCTCTCGGAACAGCGCGATCACATCGCGCTGCTCTGAGGGTCTCAGGGAAGCACGCAGGGAGCCTCCTCCCTGCGCGATGCTTCCCTATGCCCCCGGTACACTGCGATCATCTTTGATCGCAGAGTGCCAGGGGTTAATGTGCTGGGAACGGTCCGTGACCGCTCCTGGTACATAGTGCCAGGTGTCAGCTGTGATAATCAGCTGACACCCGACAGCGATCAGCTGCGCTTCCCCTGGGAGCGCAGCTGATCGCCTATGACGTACTATCCTGTCCTTGGGAATTAAGTCCCAGGGCACATGTACGAGATAGTACATCAGATGACAGAAAGGGGTTAAAAAGTCATGTCAGATGGCTGAATTATATTTTTTGGTTGGTTAATCTCAGTCTTAACCATGACTGACAGCTTTTCAGTTCCGCATACTCACAGCTGCTGCTCATCTCACACTGCTCAGTATGAGCTGCAACTGTCAGTCAAGTTGAGTGGGCAGGCATAGACTGTGTACCTTGGACTCACAAGCTCTCACACTTTAAGTGGACTCATAAAAAGGCTGATTTTAATGTCAGGATTATAAATAACATGGATATTCAAACTAAGTACATCAGTCTCATCAGGTCTAAGAAATCAATTTATTAATGTGTGATGTTTGTACTGTGACATCTGTTTGTGAAAGTTGATACTGCGACAGATCCACCTGAAATGCAAAAGAAAACTGAATTTCAAGGAAGTTACTTTGGAGACATCAAAAGTGTAATGTTTTCATAAGTAAACTTCGTATTCCAAGTTTTGAAACGTGACCTTGATATGGAACCTTGTCTTTGCTTTACAAATAACAAGACCCATTTTAACCGAGAATTCCATATTTGTCTCATCTGTCCAAAAAAAAGAGAGATTATTTTGTTTTTCCTAAATCTGAAACATGCATTTATGTTATTCTTGGAGAGTGGTTGGTTCATCTTGCTGCGTTCCCATGAATATGACAAAAGTGAACTATGTTTCTTCTAGACTACTGAAAATGGAGTTTAGCTATGGCGGCATTCAAATCCTCTGCCGTATGTTAACTTTCAAATCCCCCGCCGGCTCGCCGGAATTCAAATCCCCCACCATAGCTGTGGCACGCTCATTGGCTGAGCCGCCCGCTGGCTCAGCCAATGAGCGGCGCGAGATTCAAATCCCCCGTCAAGGCACGCAGCACGTTGGCGGGGGATTTGAATCCCGCTCCGCTCATTGGCTGAATTCAAATCCCCCGCCCTGCCGGCTGGGCCGATGAGCGGTGCCGCGCGGGATTCAAATCCCCCGCCAAGGCGTGCGGCACCGCTCAGCCAATGAGCCTGCCACAGCTATGGCATGGATTTGAATCCCGTGAGCAGGCGAGGGATTTGAAAGTTAACATATGGTGGGGGATTTGAATGCTGCGCAGCACCACTCGTTGGCTGAGCTGCCGCTGGCTCAGCCAATGAGCGGCGCGGGATTCAAATCCCCAGCCCCGCTGGCTGCAGGTCGGGAGGAGGGAAGTGTGTGGGCAGTGACTGTGTGCATGTATGTGTGTATGTGCGGGGTCTGCGGGCCTATGTGTGTGTGTGTATCTGTATGTGTATGCAGGCATCGTCCGATGGGACTATAAGCCCATCCGGCTATGCCTGCTACAGTGACAGTGAGTGACACATTAGACAATGATGGGACAGTAGTTGTCGCATCATCCTGCTAATGTGTTGAATGTAAAAAAAAAAACATACATTGCATACAGTACATAACATATAACATACAACACATATCATAGAGTACTTACTCACCAATCACCTAATCCCAGAAGCCATCGATCTTCTGTAATAAAAATAAAATAATAAAACAACCTATACATTACTTTACTGCCGTAGTCCAGATAATAACGAGTGTCCCACGATGATTTCCGATCAGGGCGGACCTACCGCCCGTGCAGCCCGTTCATTGAACGGGGGCCCCAGGGCCGGCGTCAGCACCCGGCACACCCGGGCAAGTTCCGGGGCCCTGAGCAGGCGGGGGGGCCCACTCGCCGTCTGGCACCCCCGTGCCCGTTAGCGGAGGAGAGAGGTGTCAGCGCCGCCACTGGGCCCCCCCGCTTGCTCAGGGCCCCGGCATCAGCTGGCACAATACTTACCTCTCCCGTGCCTCCGCTGCCGCAGCTCCGGGCTCCAGGGGGCGCCGGCGCTTCCTCTCACAGCAGCGCCGCTGAATGACGTCATCATTCAGCGGCCGGCTGTGGCAGAGAGCGCGCGGACGTCGGACAGGTAAGACGTGTGTGTGTGTCTCTGTGTGTGTCTGTGTGTATGTAGTGCGGTGCTTTTTGTGTGTGTGTGTATAAGTATGTGAGAGAGTGCTTGTGTGCTGTCTGTGTGTGATGATGGGCAGGCATTGCTGATAATGGGGAGGCATTGATGATGATGATGGGGAGAAGATGATGATAATGGGCAGGCATTGATGATAATGGGCAGGCATTGATGATGGGGAGAAGATGATGATGGGCAGGCATTGCTGATAATGGGGAGGCATTGATGATGATGGGGAGAAGATGATGATAATGGGCAGGCATTGATGATGGGGAGAAGATGATGATGGGCAGGCATTGATGATGATGGGGAGGAGATGATGATGGGCAGGCATTGCTGATAATGGGGAGGCATTGATGATGATGGGGAGAAGATGATGATAATGGGCAGGCATTGATGATAATGGGCAGGCATTAATGATGGGGAGAAGATGATGATGGGCAGGCATTGATGATGATGGGGAGGCCATGATGATGATGGGGAGACAATGAAGATGATGAGGCAATGATGATGATGGGGAGGCAATCATGATGATAATGGGGAGTCTTTCCACAGCGCCCTTTCCTGAGCCGTAACAGTGCAGAACGCAGTACAGCGCAGAGGAGAGCTCCATATTTTGTATGGAGCATTATATGGGGACCAGTATCCTGTATGGAGCATTATATGGGGACCAGTATCCTGTATGGAGCATTATATTGGGTCCAGTATCCTGTATGGAGCATTATATTGGGTCCAGTATTCTGTATGGAGCATTATATGGGGGGTGACATCCTGCATGGGGTATTATATGGGTGATGAGGGGGGAGACTGTGTGCCCATAATATTGTATGGAGGACTGTACTGTCCAGTCTGTTCTGTGCGCTGTGAGGATTTGGCGGTTTTTGAGCTATTGTACAATTTACAATAGATATCACTCATGTAATGTAAGAAGAGAAGTATTTGGCATTGTACTGTACCCATATTTCTCTGCTGTATCTGTGCATCATGAATCGTGGTCTGTGTTAAAGGGGCCCACTGAGGCTCCTTCGCCCGGGGCCCATAAAAACCTGGAGCCGGCCCTGGGGGGCCCCTCCAGCCTCCAGCACCGCATGGCTAATTATTTACCTATTCAAATTAGCCATGTGGTGCACTACGCAGCCGAGGCACAAGATGAGAAGAGCAGCGCTGCGGGAGGCGTCGGGAGCGGGTCCTGAGAGTGTGAGTGCGGCGCGCCGGTGCAGAGGGGCCAGCCCTGAGGTGAGATGAGATTGAGATGAGATCAGCAGCAGCGTCAGTGCTGTGCTGTGCTGCTGCTGTGGGGGAGCAGAGGAGGAGAGGAGACAGACTGTCGCTGTGTGCGTGTGGCGCTGGCCGCACAGTCAGTGGCTGCAGCCGCATCGCCAGCATCAGTGTGTGACTGTTTAGTGACGGTCACTGTGTGCTGGCCCGTGCCCTAAATGCTGTGGAGTGCGGACACGGGACAGTGTGGATGGATCCTCTTGGTCTGGCCTGCCCTGCCTGCTCCAGGTAAGATTACCAGAGCTGAACGGGACTGAGGGGCTGGGAATGAGGCAGGCATGATTTTGGGGGGCTCCTGGGGGAGAAATGAAGAAGCATGGCAGCCATGATTTTGGGGGGCTCTGTCCTGGGGAGAACTCACTGAAGCATGGCCAGGCTGCATGAATGGGGGGGGGGCCCTGGCTTGGAGAGAAGCATGGCCTGGATGCTCATGAATGGGGGGCCCTGGCCTGATAGTTGCGTTCTAAATAAATATTACAATCTATATGATTACATAACTTTGTTGCCCTATAAAGTGCGGGGGGGGCCCAAAAAATTTCTTGCACAGGGGCCCACTACAGTCTGTGTCCGCCCCTGTTTCCGATGTAGAACACTGACATCGGGTGATGTCAGCGCTCTACACCGCCACCGCGATACGCACAGGAAATCCTCCGCTGTGTGTATCCCTCCGCCGCCAGGAGAGAATGAGGTCACTTCCGTTCATTCTTTCAATGGGTGAGAAAATTCCCACGCAGCATTGCCATAAAGTGAGAGAATGAACTCAGGTAACCTCAGTGATGCACTGCAGGAGCCATTGTCTCCTGTCAGTGCATCACTGGGAGGCCCTATAGAGCAGTGACATCACCTGATGTCACTGTTCTATAGAGAAAATCGTCGTGGGACATTCGTTATTAATTGGACTGAGTCAGACAGGTTGTTTTATTTTTTTACTTTTTATTACAGGAGATCGAGGGCGTCACTTGGATCTGGGTGTGCAATAAAGATATGAAAACCGTGTTGTGTTTTATTTCATTAAAATCCTTTATTCTTATGTGTGTGTTTTTTTTTAACCATTTATTAATATAAGATTAATAATAGAGAGGCGTCTTATTGACACCTCTCCATTATTAACCGGGCTTAATGTCACCTTACAATAGCAAGGTGACATTAACCCCTTGTTACCCCATATACCACCGCTACAGGGGAGTGGGAAGAGAGGGACTAAGTGCCGGAATTGGCGCATCGTACAGATGGGCCAATTCTAGGGCGGCTGGGTGCTAGTATTTTTAGCCAGGGGGGAGCGCCAATATCCATGGCCCCTTCCTAGGCTATGAATATCAGCCCGCAGCTGTCTGCATAGCCTTTCTGGCTATAAATTATTGGGGGACCCCACATCATTTTTTGGGGGTCCTCCTATTTTAATAGCAGTAAAGGCTAGCTGCGTGCTGATATTCATAGCCTGGGAAGCTCCATGGGTATTAACCCCTTCCCAGGCTAGAAATATTGGCCCGAGCCGTCGGCTTTCCCCCTCTGGCGCAGAAAATTGCGCGGGAGCCCACACCATTTTTTTCCCATTTTTTTTTAACATAACGCTATTGCTTGAAGATTTTTGTGTGTGTCTTTAACTATTTATGTACCATTCTATCTATCTATCATCTATCTATCAATCATCTATCTATCATTTCAAAAATGTATTAAAAAAAAGATGCATATAAACTTATTTGAAAAGAATGAGTCGTGAAGTGATAAGGAATCAATAATCCCCAGTGCTCTCATATTCCAGAACTGCAATCTCCTTGGAGTGCTCAGTACAAGGTGATCAGTGCTCAGAGACATGGTCAAGGTAAGGAAGGCTGAAATTTGACCATCACTGAACAAGACATATAGGTTGAAACATGAAGACTGAGCCAAGAAAAAGATTTTTCAAAGATTTTGTGGACTGATAAGATGAAAGTGACTTTTGAAGGACCAGGTAGATGGGCTTGTAGCACAGTCTTCAGTTTATTAAAGGTTAGGTAGAGCTATGGGCTAGTATTGTTAAAGATAAGCTAATTTGACTGTTTCATGTTGAAGATGGACTCAAAATCATCTCCCAAAACGACTGCAAGTTTTTAGAAGACACACTCTTTAACCAATGGTAGAGGAAAAAGTCTGCAACTTTCAAGAAAGCCATGATTTTTATGCATATTAATGCTCAATTGCATGCACCAAAGTACTCCACTGCTTGGCTACCCAGTAAAGGCCTTAAAGATATAAAATTAATGACATGGCCCCTTTCTCACCTGATCCCAACCCTATTGAGAACTTGTGGGCCATTCTTAAATGGGAGATTTACTGTGAAGGCAAACAGTACACTTCTCTGAACAGTGTCTAGGAGATTGTGGTTGGTGCTGCCCAAAAATTTGATAGCCAACAGATTAAGAAAGTGACAGACTCCATGGATGGAAAGCTTATATGACTAATAGAGCAAAGAAAGGTGGCTATATTGGGCACTTATATATTCTTTTTTATGTATTTTTGTACATTTTGAGATATTTCATTATTATTTTCATGTTAATTGATGAAAATAAACAATTCAGATGTGAAAATATACTTATTGTATTTAGTTGCATAATAATTCTGCACACTAATATTTGCCCAATAATTATACACACACAGATATTCTCCTAAAAATGTATTTTACTTTCTTAAATATTTAGGTTTCAGGATTATTAACCCTTCATGACCCAGCCTATTTTGACCTTAAAGACCTTGCCATTTATTTGCAATTCTGACCAGTGTCCCTTTATGAGGTAATAACTCAGGAACGCTTCAACGGATCCTAGCGATTCTGAGATTGTTTTTTCGTGACATATTGGGCTTCATGTTAGTGGTAAATTAAGGTCGATAATTTTTGCGTTTATTTGTGAAAAAAATGGAAATTTGGGAAAATTCTGAAAATTTAGTAATTTTCAAATTTTTAATTTTTATTCTGTTAAACCAGAGAGTTATGTGGCACAAAATAGTTAATAAATAACATTTCCCACATGTCTACTTTACATCAGCACAATTTTGGGAACAACATATTTTTTTTGTTAGGAAGTTATAAAGGGTTAAAAGTTGACCAGCGATTTCTCCTTTTTACATCAAAATTTACAAACCATTTTTTTTAGGGACCACCTCACATTTGAAGTCACTTTGAGGGGTCTATATGGCAGAAAATACCCAAAAGTGACACCTTTATAAAAACTGCACCCCTCAAGCTACTCAAAACTACATTCAAGAAGATTATTAACCCTTCAGGTGCTTCACAGGAACTAAAGCAACGTGGAAGGAAAAAATGGACATTTTAATTTTTCCAACAAAAATTTTCTTTTAGCATCAATTTTTTCATTTTTACATGGGCATCAGGATAAAATGGATCCTAAAATTTGTTGGGCAATTTCTCCTGAGTACACAGATACCTCATATGTGGTCATAAACCACTGTTGGGCGCACAGCAGGGCTCAGAAGGGAAGGAGCGCCATTTGACTTTTTGAATAGAAAATATGCTGGAATATTTAGCGGTTGCCATGTCACATTTGGAGAGTCCCTGTGTGCCTAAACATTGGAGCTCCCCCACAAGTGACCCCATTTTGGAAACTAGACCTCCTAAGGAACTTATCTAGATGCATAGTGATCACTTTGAACCCCAGGTGCTTCACAAATTGATCTGTAAAAAAAAGAAAGTACTTTTTTTTCACAAAAATTTTCTTTTAGCCTCAGTTTTTCTCATTTTCACATGGGCAACAGTATAAATTGGATCCTAAAATTTGTTGGGCAATTTCTCCTGAGTACACAGATACCTCATATGTGGTCATAAACCACTGTTTGGGCGCACGGCAGGGCTCAGAAGGGAAGGAGGCCATTTGACTTTTTGAATGAAAATATGCTGAATATTTAGCGGTTTCCATGTCGCATTTGGAGAGTCCCTGTGTGCCTAAACATTGGAGCTCCCCCACAAGTGACCCCATTTTGGAAACTAGACCCCCTAAGGAACTTATCTAGATGCATAGTGAGCACTTTGAACCCCAGTGCTTCACAAATTGATCCGTAAAAAAAAGAAAGTACTTTTTTTTCACAAAAATTTTCTTTTAGCCTCAGTTTTTTTCATTTTCACATGGGCAACAGTATAAATTGGATCCTAAAATTTGTTGGGCAATTTCTCCTGAGTACAAGATACCTCATATGTGGTCATAAACCACTGTTTGGGCCACGGCAGGGCTCAGAAGGGAAGGAGCGCCATTTGACTTTTTGAATGGAAAATATGCTGGAATATTTAGCGATTGCCATGTCGCATTTGGAGAGTCCCTGTGTGCCTAAACATTGGAGCTCCCCACAAGTGACCCCATTTTGGAAACTAGACCCCTAAGGAACTTATCTAGATGCATAGTGAGCAACTTTGAACCCCCAGGTGCTTCACAAATTATCAGGTGAAAAAAAAAATACTTTTTTTTCACAAAAATTTTCTTTAGCCCATTTTTTTCATTTTCACAATGGCTTACAGAAAATTGGACTCCAAAAGTTGTTGCCATTTCTCCTGAGTACACAGATACCCATATGTGGGGGAAAACCACTGTTTGGGCGCACGCAGGGCTCGAAGGAGAATGTGGTGACCTTTTGAATAGCACTTATGATGGTTGCGGGCATGTCGCATTTGAGAGTCCCTGTGTGCCTAAACATAGAACTCCCCCACAAGTGACCCCATTTAGGAAACTAGACCCCCAAGAACTTATCTAGATGCATAGTGAGCACTTTGAACCCCCAGGGCTACACAAATTGATCCGGATAAAAAAAAAAATTATTTTTTTCCACAAATCAGATCTTTTAGCCTCATTTTTTTCATTTTCCCCAAGGGCAACATGAAAATTGGATCCCCAAAATTTGTTGGCAATTTTCCTGAGTAACTGATACCCATATGTGGAATAAACCACTGTTTGGGCACACGTCAGGGCTCAGAAGGGAAGAGGACCATTTGAACCACTTTTGATGGAAATGGTATTAGCGGTGCCATGTACGATTTGAGAGTCCCTGTGTGCTTAAACATAGAAACTCCCCACAAGTGACCCCATTTTGGAAACTAGACCCCCAAGGAACTCTATAATGTGGCATAAGCACTTTGAATCCCAAGTCCTTCACAGAATATCGCAGAGCCGTAAAAAAAAAATACTTTTTTTTCACAAAAAATTTTTATTTCCCATTTTTTTCAATGTTAACATGGGCAAAGTAAAATTGATCCCAAAGTTTGTTGTGCAATTTTCTCCGAGTAACAGATACCTCATATGTGGCATAAACCACTGTTTGGGGCCACGGCAGGGCTCG
Organism: Oophaga sylvatica; assembly: GCA_033576555.1. NCBI lineage: Eukaryota > Metazoa > Chordata > Amphibia > Anura > Dendrobatidae > Oophaga > Oophaga sylvatica. Next base: position 367,274,713 of record JARQOD010000004.1, on the reverse strand, counting down.
AAGAAAGGAGCACTGTTGACTTTTTGAAGCAAAATATGCTGGAATCATTGCGGCGCCATGTCCATTGGAGAGCCCTGTGTGCCTAAAATTGAAACCCTCCCTCCAACATGAACCCCACAAACTACAACCCCCTAAGAACTAACTTAATACACATATACAACCTAACCCCACAGCCTCTCAACAAATTGAACCGTAAACAACACAAAGTACCCTATTCCAACAACCAAAATTATACTATTACCTAACCGTTTATTCTAACTTTAACCCCAATGGCAACCGTAACTATGTCCTAATAATGTTGGGCAATTCTCTTTACCACCGTTACATCATAGGGCAAACCACTGTTTGGGCGCACGGCAGGGCTCAGAAGGAAGGAGCGCCATTTGACTTTTTGAATGGAAAATATGCTGGAATATTTAGCGGTTGCCATGTCGCATTTGGAGAGTCCCTGTGTGCCTAAGCATTGGAGCTCCCCCACAAGTGACCCAATTTTGGAAACTAGACCCCCTAAGGAACTTATCTAGATGCATAGTGAGCACTTTGAACCTCCAGGTGCTTCACAAATTGATCCGTAAAAAAAAGAAAGTACTTTTTTTTCACAAAAATTTCTTTTAGCCTCAGTTTTTTTCATTTTCACATGGGCAACAGTATAAATTGGATCCTAAAATTTGTTGGGCAATTTCTCCTGAGTACAAGATACCTCATATGTGGTCATAAACCACTGTTTGGGCGCACGGCAGGGCTCAGAAGGGAAGGAGCGCCATTTGACTTTTGAATGGAAAATATGCTGGAATATTTAGCGATTGCCATGTCGCATTTGGAGAGTCCCTGTGTGCCTAAACATTGGAGCTCCCCCACAAGTGACCCCATTTGGAAACTAGACGCCCTAAGGAACTTATCTAGATGCATAGTGAGAACTTTGAACCCCAGGTGCTTCACAGAAGTTTATAACGCAGAGCAGTGAAAATAAAAAATCATTTTTTTTCTCAAAAAATGATTTTTTAGCCCACTATTTTTTATTTTCACAATGGTTACAGGAGAAATTGGACTCCAAAAGTTGTTGTCCAGTTTGTCCTGAGTACGCTAGTACCCCATATGTGGGGGGGAACCACTGTTTGGGCACACGTCAGGGCTCGAAGGGATGTGGTGACGCTTTGAAATGCCGACTTGATGGAATGGTCTGCGGGCATCTTGTTACGTTTGCAGAGCCCCTGATGTGCCTAAACAGTAGAAACTCCCCACAAGTGACCCCATTTAGGAAACTAGACCCCGCAAAGAACTTATCTAGATTTTGTGGTGAGCACTTTGAAACCCCCAAGGGCTACACAGAAGTTATAACGCCCGGGCATGAAAATAAAAAAATCATATTTTTTCCACAATCAGGATCTTTTAGTCCCCAATTTTTTTATTTTCCCAAGGGTAACATGAGAAATTAGACCCCAAAAGTTGTTGTCCAATTTGTCCTGAGTATGCTGATATCCCATATGTGGGAGAAAACTACTGTATGGGCACACGTCGGGGCTCGGATGGGAAGTAGTGACGTTTTGAAATGCCCACTTGATGGAATGGTCTTCGGGCGTCATGTTACGTTTGCAGAGTCCCTGATGTGCCTAAACAGTAGAAACTCCCCACAAGTGACCCCATTTTGGAAACTAGATCCCCCAAGGAACTCCTATAGATGTGTGATAAGCACTTTGAATCTCCAAGTCCTTCACAGAAGTTTATAACGCAGAGCCGTGAAAATATAAAATCATTTTTTTTCCACAAAAATAATTTTTAGTCCCCAATTTTTTTTCCAATGTTAACAGGAGAAATTAGAACCCCCAAAGTTGTTGTGCAATTTTTCCAGAGTACGCTGATACCTCATATGTGGGGATAAACCACTGTTTGGGCATACGTCGGGGCTTGGAATAAAGGGAGCACTGTTTGACTTTTTGAACGCAAAATTTGCAGGAATCAATGGTGGCGCCATGTCGCGTATGGAGACCCCCTGATGTGCCTAAATAGTGGAAACCCCTCAATTCTAACTCCAACACTAACCCAACACACCCCTAACCCCAACCCTAACCCCTACACACAACTAACCTTAATACAAACCATAATCATAACCCTAACCCCAACACACCCCTAACCCTAATCCCAACTCTAACCATAAACCTAACTACAAGCCTAACCCTAATTCCAACCCTAACCCTAATTCCAACTCTAACTCAAATTCCAACCCTAACCGTAATTCTAACCTTAACCCTAATGCTAACCCTAACCCTAGTTCTAACCCTAAGGCTGGGTTCATATTGCGTTTTACCAGCCCGTTCAACACGTAGCGTTGACCGACTGGTAACGGTATAGCATAACGCGATCGCGTTATGCTATACCCGCTAGCGCAGATGAATCAGCAGATAATCAGCCGCGGATCCGCAGCAAAATCAGTCGCGGATCAGCAACAAAATCCACCGCGGATCAGCAGCGAAATCAGCCGCGGATCAGCAGCAAAATCAGCCGCGGATCAGCAGCGAAATCAGCCGCGAATCAGCAGCGAAGTCCGCCGCGAATCAGCAGCGAAATCCGCCGCGGATCCGCAGCGAATCAGCAGCAAAATCAGTCGCGGATCAGCAGCAAAATCCGCAGCGGATCAGCAACGAAATCCGCCGCGGATCCGCAGCGAAATCAGTCGTGGATCCGCAGCGAAATCAGTCGCGGATCCGCAGCAAATCGTACACCAGCTAACACACACCTCAACCGAAATCCGCACCCTAATCATAACCCGCGATCCAGAAACGCCCGAACCCAATCCGCACTAAACTCATAGCGTCACTAGCAAACCACCCGATCCCAAACCTACCTAATCCCAACTCTAATAAATTCCGACCCCTAACGCGAATCATAACCTTAACGCCAAATGCATATCACCTAACCCGATCACACGCAAAGCGCGGATCAGCAGCGAATACCAGCCCGATCACAGCGTAGGCGTTCAGACCGAGTACCGGAATAGCAAACGCGATCCGTTACGATCGCAATAACCGCGTAGCAGCAAATGAATCAGCAGAAATCGCCGCGGATCCCGCAGCAAATCAGTCGCGGATCAGCACTAAATCCAGTCGCGGATCAGCAGCGAAATCACCGCGGATCCGCAGCGAAATCAGTAGCGGATCGCAGCGAAATCGCCGCGGATCAGCAGCGAAATCCGCCGCGGATCAGCAGCGAAATCCGCCGCGAATCAGCAGCGAAATCCGCCGCGGATCCGCCGCGAATCAGCAGCAAAATCAGTTGCGGATCAGCAGCAAAATCCGCCGCGGATCAGCAGCGAAATCCAGCCGGGATCCGCAGCAAATCAGTCGCGGATCCGCAGCGAAATCAGTCGCGGATCCGCAGCGAAATCGTACGCGGATCGCAGCGAAATCCGCCCGGATCAGCAGCGAAATCCGCCGCGGATCAGCAGCGAAATATCGCGGATCCGCAGCGAAATCCGCCACGGATCCGCAGCGAAATCAGTCGCGGATCAGCAGCGAAATCGCCGCGGAATCGCAGCGACATCCGCCGCGGATCCGCAGCGAAATCAGTCGCGGATCCGCAGCGAAATCAGTCGCGGATCCGCAGCGAAATCAGTCGCGGATCCGCAGCGAAATCAGTCGCGGATCCGCAGCGAAATCAGTCGCGGATCCGCAGCAAAATCAGTCCGCGGATCCGCAGGTGAAATCCGTCGCGGATCAGCAGCGAAATCCGCCGGGATCGCAGCGAAATCCGCGCGGATCCGCGCGAATCCGCACAGCGATCAGCAGTGAAATCCGCCGCGGATCAGCAGCGAAATCCGCCGCGGATCCGCAGCGAAATCCGCCGCAGATCAGCAGCGAAATCAGCCGCGGATCCGCAGCGGATCAGCAGCGAAATCCGCCGTGGATCAGCAGCGAAATCAGTTGCCGATCAGCAGCGAAATCCGCCGCGGATCAGCAGCGAAATCCGCCGCGGATCCGCAGCGAAATCCGCCGCAGATCAGCAGCGAAATCAGCGCGGATCCGCAGCGGATCAGCAGCGAATCCGCCGCGGATCAGCAGCGAAATCCGCCGCGGATCAGCAGCGAAATCCGCCGCGGATCAGCAGCGAAATCCGCCGCGGATCAGCAGCGAAATCAGCCGCGGATCAGCAGCGACATCCGCCGCGGATCCTCACGAAATCCGCCGCGGATCCGCAGCGAAATCCGCCGCGGATCAGCAGCGAAATCCGCCGCGGATCAATCGCCGCGATCGCATATCCGCCGCGGATCCGCAGCAAAATCAGCTGCGGATCAGCAGCAAAATCCGCTAGGAAAAAAAAAAAAAATTCTTTTTTTTATTATTTGTCCCTACCTATGACGGGGGGGTTCATTTACTTTTTTTTATTTTGATCACTCTGACAGTTTATCACAGTGATCAAAATAATTTTTTTTACAATGGAGGGCGCACTGCGCATGCGCCGGCCGGCGGGCGCACTGCGCATGCGCCCGCCATTTTCCAAGATGGCGGCGCCCATGAAGAATCCCGGGCAGCCGCCGGGACGGATCCAGGGACATCGGTGGACCGGGAGAGGTGAGTAGGGGACGTCGGAAGGTGAGGGGGGGGGATCGGAAGGTGAGGGGTGGTGATCGCAGGAGCAGGGAGCAGACAGCGACGGCGGTGACCGATCGCTGCCATCTTTCGATGGCGGCGGCCGATCACCGCCGTGACATGGTGTGGGGGGGTCTGATCGCGGTCTCCAGCCATGGCAGATGCTATTGCAGCATCGCCATGGCTGGATTGTAATATTTCACCAGTTTCATTGGTGAAATATTACAAATCGCTCTGATTGGCAGTTTCACTTTTAACAGCCAATCAGAGCGATCGTGGCCACGTGGGGTTAAGCCAACCCCCCTGTGGTGATGCAGTAAGGGTCCTGTTACTGCGGGTCGGGTGACCTTTCAGTGACCCCGACCCCCGACCCGCAGTAACATGATTTATAGCATGACGCCTACGTCGGCGTCATGGGTCGGGATGGCACAGGTTTTCATGACGCCGACGTCGGCGTCATGGGTTGGGAAGGGTTAAACTATGGGATTGACTGACAGCACTTTAGTTGTTCAATTATAAAATTAATCATGAAAAATACATATTGCCTGACAATTGCACACAGTATAGTCCCTGGCTGATTGTGTGCATTACATACATTCCAGGAGAGGAGTTATCAGATAACATCCCATATAACTCTCTCCATTCCATTGATTTCTACAGGTCCTTCTCAAAAAATTAGCATATAGTGCTAAATTTCATTATTTTCCATAATGTAATGATTACAATTAAACTTTCATATATTTTAGATTCATTACACACCAACTGAAATTTTTCAGGTCTTTTATTGTTTTAATACTGATGATTTTGGCATACAACTCCTGATAACCCAAAAAACCTGTCTCAAAAAATTAGCATATCAAGAAAAGGTTCTCTAAAGACCTATTACCCTAATCTTCTGAATCAACTAATTAACTTTAAACACATGCAAAAGATTCCTGAGGCTTTTAAAAACTCCCTGCCTGGTTCATTACTCAAAACCCCCATCATGGGTAAGACTGGTGACCTGACTGATGTCAAGAAGGCCATCATTGACACCCTCAAGCAAGAGGGTAAGACCCAGAAAGAAATTTCGCAACAAATAGGCTGTTCCCAGAGTGCAGTATCAAGGCACCTCAATGGGAAGTCTGTTGGAAGGAAACAATGTGGCAGAAAACGCTGTACAACGAGAAGAGGTGACCGGACCCTGAGGAAGATTGTGGAGAAGGACCGATTCCAGACCTTAGGGGACCTGAGGAAGCAGTGGACTGAGTCTGGTGTAGAAACATCCAGAGCCACCGTGCACAGGCGTGTGCAGGAAATGGGCTACAGGTGCCGCATTCCCCAGGTAAAGCCACTTTTGAACCATAAACAGTGTCAGAAGCGCCTGACCTGGGCTACAGAGAAGCAGCACTGGACTGTTGCTAAGTGGTCCCAAGTACTTTTTTCTGATGAAAGCAAATTTTGCATGTCATTCGGAAATCAAGGTGCCAGAGTATGGAGGAAGACTGGGGAGAAGGAAATGCCAAAATGCCTGAAGTCCAGTGTCAAGTACCCACAGTCAGTGATGGTGTGGGGTGCCATGTCAGCTGCTGGTGTTGGTCCACTGTGTTTCATCAAGGGCAGGGTCAATGCAGCTAGCTATCAGGAGATTTTGGAGCACTTCATGCTTCCATCGGCTGAAATGCTTTATGGAGATGAAGATTTCATTTTTCAGCACGACCTGGCACCTGCTCACAGTGCCAAAACCACTGGTAAATGGTTTACTGACCATGGTATTACTGTGCTCAATTGGCCTGCCAACTCTCCTGACCTGAACCCCATAGAGAATTTGTGGGATATTGTGAAGAGAAAGTTGAGAGACGCAAGACCCAACACTCTGGATGAGCTTAAGGCCGCTATCGAAGCATCCTGGGCCTCCATAACACCTCAGCAGTGTCACAGGCTGATTGCCTCCATGCCACGCCGCATTGAAGCAGTCATTTCTGCAAAAGGATTCCCGACCAAGTATTGAGTGCATAACTGAACATTATTATTTGATGGTTTTTTTGTTTGTTTTTAAAAAACACTTTTATTTTATTGGATGGTTGAAATATGTTAATTTTTTGAGACAGTTTTTTTGGGTTATCAGGAGTTGTATGCCAAAATCATCAGTATTAAAACAATAAAAGACCTGAAAAATTTCAGTTGGTGTGTAATGAATCTAAAATATATGAAAGTTTAATTGTAATCATTACATTATGGAAAATAATGAAATTTAGCACTATATGCTAATTTTTTGAGAAGGACCTGTATATGGCACTTAGCTGCTCACTTCTCTTCCTCAGCTCCTGACCTAGCTGCTGTTATAAATCTTCATCTTATTAATCTTTAAGTATAATGGGACTGTCACACTTAGCGATCGCACCAGCGATCACGACAACGACACGACCTGGCGAGATCATTGGTGCGATCGCTATGTTGTCGCTAGTTAGCTTCCAAACACAAAGATCTCGTCATAAATCGCTGACGCTTTAAGGATCTCGTTAGCGATCTCACTTAGTGTGACAGTACCTTAAGTCACAATCCCCTTCCCTGCGCCCAGCATCAGGGCTCTCACTGTCCAGAGCTGTGTGTTTGTTCAAATGGACTGTTATCTCTATAGGTAAATATAGTGTTGGCTATGTATATGCAGAACAAAACACTGATAGCTCAATGTTTTACTACAGAACTTGTGCTAAGCTTTACAAGTCATTAATACTGTCACCAAAGGTGGAATGCCCATACTGCTAGAAACCAGGAAACAGGAGACTATAATGAGACTGTGTGTAGCCCAGCTGTGCTTGGTGCCACATGTTACCCAGGAGGATGCATGAAAGGTAATTCACAATCACCTGATATTCATTCACACTTCACATTTTCCTGGTGCCACCAGAGGGAGCCCTTTAGAATACGCAGGTATATAAGGGTGTGGAGAGATAGAGCAGGGAGATGAAGACAGTCTAGCTGAACGTTAGCTAGTTGTTGGTTGTACCTCAGACAGATCAGATCTCCTCAGAACACCGGAGTGAGAGGATTCCTGTCAGAACGTGCAGATTGTAGTTTCCCTAGGAAAGTGGAAAGTGACTCTCAAAGTGAGCATAAAATCAGTCTGACGGAAGGTCCTGATAGCTACTTTGGACAGAGCCTAAGAAGGAAGTGAAGGAAAGGGAACTGCAGTATTTGTAAGACCGAGTCAACTGAGGTATTGTTAGAGAGCAAGCGTTCCGACACTTGGAGAGCGGTGAAGAGAAGAAGCTGACATCTACTGCTGCTTTGCTTATGTTAAAGGTGTGAGTAGGACGACAGGCAAGTGGAAAAGAGAAAGAGAGAGTGACTGAGGAGAAATAGCAACGATAGCTTACCTCCACTCTGCACTACCGGACACCGGGTCCGAGCTTGCTAGAACCTTCACGGCTAGTGGGAAAAACCGGAGACCCTGCTGGACTTCAGGTCGCAGAGGGGCCCAACAGTGCTGATACGTTTCCGGGGTCAGGAAGAACAGGAGTCTGGTCAGCGCAACCATTGGAGACTTAGTTCTGTCCAAAAGAAGGCTCCACCACAAGATCAGCCGGGCGTAGCAAAGAGAACGGAGTTAAACTTTGTTTCATGCAAGTTAGAAACTCACACACATATAAACGTAAGGAGGCCCTACACCTACTCAGTGATTACTGGACGTGCATCCTCCACCCTGACGGCCTCCCGGGACGTGCCTGCAACTTCATCACCAGTAAAAGGTACAGAAAGAAACTGTCTTGTGTGTGTCTGCATTATTGCTCCTTCGCCCCTGCACCGCCATATACCTCGAGGGATCAGTCTCACCTGTGGGAGACTTAACACCTTGCTGCCCAGTAACAACCCCTTGGAGGATTCACCCTGCAGCGCTGGTCACCCTGACCAGGAACCACAGGTGGCGTCACAAATAAACTGTATATATCCTTTAATCCCCTGTAAATATCCCCCTTTAGTGAGCGCCCAGGGCAACGGACCGAGCTGCGCTACGCGTGACATCCCCCAGTAAAGTGAACAGGCTCGGTGCCGAGTACCCCAAAGCCCTGCTACGTGCGACTCATCTAATTTGGCGTCACGAACAGGATCCGAAGCTCTATGTGAGTCCTGTGTGCCTGAATGGACTGTTTTTGTGAAAAAGACTGTGTGCAGTTTTGGTGATTTTTGGCGCCATTTTGCCTCCATATTCGCGCCCTGAGGCGCTGGTGAAGAAGGAGGGCGTGTATTCGTGGGCGTACCCCCCCTGTGGTGCGAAAGTTATGGGCGCCCTGTCTAAATGCTATTACAATGTCCGAGCCTCCCCCACTGCAAGGGAGATCCGCCTCCTCTTCATCCTCTATGCTAAGAAGAGAAAGCGAAAGTCCCGCTTCCACGGAAAAATCCAGATTGTTCCAGATGGGAAGCACAGTCTGGCCTGGAGTGAGATGGCGGAAGGACAGGAGTCGCTGTGTGGAGGAATGGTGGTGCGCAGACCCCGTTCCCCTGAAGAGCTGCAGCCTGTGCCTGAACCCTCCTCAGGTCGGGAGAACGAAGAAATGAACTACCGTGTGGAAGAAGTGGATGCGGTGCTGAGAGATATAGCCCGACACCGCGCAGAAATGGAGGCGATGGAGCAGAGCTGGCGTACCCTGAAACAGCGGCTGCTGTGGGACGCGATGCTCTCCCCCCTGGATGCACAACCGTCACCTGCGCCACCACTGGAACCAGCGGCTGAGGAAAAACCGGAGGCCGGCCCCAAAAGAGCTGATCCTGACTCCGCCGAGGACGCGGTGGGAGGGAAGGAGGCTGAGGAGGCCTTACCCGGACCGGAACGCCAGCCAGGCCTGGAACCAGAGGCCGCAACGGAAAGCTATCTCCCGGTAGGGACACCGGAGGATTCCCAGCCACTAGCGATGGAAATCGACTGGGAGGAGATGGAGTACCTGGACGATGTGGAATACGCTGCCCAGAAGGAGAACGAGTGGCGACGCCAGGAGCATGAGCAGCGACAGCAGCAGGAGCAGCGAGAGGCGCAGCAGCTTCGCCAGAGGTACCGGGAGAAAGATCTTGCTGACAAAGAGAACGTCAGGCGAGACAAAGGTACGCTCCGGGAACCGCGCCGCCAGGGGGCCATTAGAGACGTCAAACTCCAGGGAGGCAGGGGATTCATCCACGAACCAGGCTTGTACCAGGAGGTCTTTGTTAATCGCAGGGATGTGGAGTCTCACCTGCCAGAGGGGCACCCGGGAAGGGATCTGCTTATTGGGGATGTTGTCACATACACGCGGCACTGGGGTCTTAAGGGGTGGTATGCCCTGAATGTCTCCCGAGTCAGCGACCCCGTCCCTGAAGCCGGAAATGTACCCCGTGTCTCAGCGTCCCAAGCCCCAGCCACATCAGCGTCCGGCCGCGCACCTGCATCTTATCCTGCATCCTATTCTGCAACGCAAAGGAGCGCAGCGACTGTAAGTGCGCCCCCAACTGAGCCACTGCGTGCACCTGCGTCCCAATTGGAAACGCTGCAGAGCGTAGCGACTGCAACAGCGACCCCTATTGAGCCAAACCTGTACTTAGAAGAGGCACCTGTCAGGCCTCAAGGAAGTCGCAAAGTAAAAATTGAAAAGAGGACTGTAGCTACTCAGACACTGGTAGCAGGACACGATCTCTTAGTGATGCGTTCCAGAGCGCACCGTATACTTCCAGACCCAGGTGTGGAAGATGCCATATTTGCTGAAGACCAGTAGGACCCAGACAGGGTTTACTGAACTGTACAAAGTTATGAAGAGAATTGCACTTTATTGAGAATGTTATATGATGATAATGTTTACATGCTGAAGTAGTATACCCCAGTTAGGTAATGTGATAGTGATATGTGAAATGCTGTTTTGAAGGACTGCGTGGCTGAGGACTTTGCCAGCCCAAAAACTGTGTTGTAAATAGTTGTCACTCAGTGCCCCATCTTGGTTTTACGTAAACCATCCTACCTCAGAAGCAAAACCCGTATGGTGTGGCCTTGAGTGAGGTTTGCAGCAAAGAAGTCCTGCAGCCCACCCAGGACCACCGTGGGAGGTTTGGTACGGGTCCTCCACAAGAATCCTGTATTTATTGTGTGAAAGCGTTTGATATTTTTCTATTTGCTAATTTGTACACATTGTAACGTTTAAGTATCCTTACCTCCCGCAAGGGAAGAGTTATGTTATTGTTGATGTTATAAAAATTGTTTTCTTTTTCAGCCCGGGAGTGCTGATATTAACTAGGGGTGGGATGTGTAGCCCAGCTGCGCTTGGTGCCACATGTTACCCAGGAGAATGCATGAAAGGTAATTCACAATCACCTGATATTCATTCACACTTCACATTTTCCTGGTGCCACCAGAGGGAGCCCTTTAGAATACGCAGGTATATAAGGGTGTGGAGAGATAGAGCAGGGAGATGAAGACAGTCTAGCTGAACGTTAGCTAGTTGTTGGTTGTACCTCAGACAGATCAGATCTCCTCAGAACACCGGAGTGAGAGGATTCCTGTCAGAACGTGCAGATTGTAGTTTCCCTAGGAAAGTGGAAAGTGACTCTCAAAGTGAGCATAAAATCAGTCTGACGGAAGGTCCTGATAGCTACTTTGGACAGAGCCTAAGAAGGAAGTGAAGGAAAGGGAACTGCAGTATTTGTAAGACCGAGTCAACTGAGGTATTGTTAGAGAGCGAGCGTGCCGACGCTTGGAGAGCGGTGAAGAGAAGGAAGCTGACATCTACTGCTGCTTGTGCTTATGTTAAAGGTGTGAGTAGGACGACAGGCAAGTGGAAAAGAGAAAGAGAGAGTGACTGAGGAGAAATAGCAACGATAGCTTACCTCCACTCTGCACTACCGGACACCGGGTCCGAGCTTGCTAGAACCTTCACGGCTAGTGGGAAAAACCGGAGACCCTGCTGGACTTCAGGTCGCAAGGGGCCCAACAGTGCTGATACGTAACCGGGGTCAGGAAGAACAGGAGTCTGGTCAGCGCAACCATTGGAGACTTAGTTCTGTCCAAAAGAAGGCTCCACCAAAAGATCAGCCGGGCGTAGCAAAGAGAACGGAGTTAAACTTTGTTTCATGCAAGTTAGAAACTCACACACATATAGACGTAAGGAGGCCCTACACCTACTCAGTGATTACTGGACATGCATCCTCCACCCTGACGGCCTCCCGGGACGTGCCTGCAACTTCATCACCAGTAAAAGGTACAGAAAGAGACTGTCTTGTGTGTGTCTGCATTATTGCTCCTTCGCCCCTGCACCGCCATATACCTCGAGGGATCAGTCTCGCCTGTGGGAGACTTAACACCTTGCTGCCCAGTAACAACCCCTCGGAGGATTCACCCTGCAGCTCTGGTCACCCTGACCAGGAACCACAGGTGGCGTCACGAATAAACTGTATATATCCTTTAGTCCCCTGTAAATATCCCCCTTTAGTGAGCGCCCAGGGCAACGGACCGAGCTGCGCTACCCGTGACATCCCCCAGTAAAGTGAACGGGCTCGGTGCTGAGTACCCCAAAGCCCTGCTTGTGCTAAGCTTTACAAGTCATTAATACTGTCACCAAAGGTGGAATGCCCATACTGCTAGAAACCAGGAAACAGGAGACTATAATGAGACTGCATAACTGAGCTGCTCAAGAGAACTTGAGAATAACCCTTTGAAACTGAGTGAGAAACAGCCAAACTCTGCTACAAATTTGAAGCTAATTGAATAAGGAATGTAGTGATTCAAAATCCAGGCTATCAAGTATGCAAAGTGTGATCATAGACAAAGCAATGCTTATTGTGGCTTTGTCCTGATGAAGCAGTTTGAAAACCTTGAACTGCATTGACTAAATAAACCACATTCATACCATATCTTTGTCTATGATCATTTTTAACACTTGGCAGTGCGGTTTTTGAATCACTACATTCCTTATTCAATTGCATCAGACCCTATTGATGGTCCTGCAGCAGCCATCACATGCTTTATATAGGAGTTGTTACTATCACAACCCTATCAGGTGAGTGTATTTCTTAACCTTATATACTCTTTTGTCATGAGATAAGATCCTATTTTACACTTTTTGCCTTTCTCCATTTAATTTACAAAGGAGAAATTGTGGAAGACAATTTCATATCACAGGTCATACAACATGGTAATATTGAGATTTATCACTGCAACAGAGTACAAGGAAGTTATAATGCATTAATAAGGTTTCTGCTAAGCAAAGACTTTAAAGACTAAAGTTTCAAGATTTGTAGTTCAAGCAACAAGAAATAGGGAACATTGAGACCCACTGACGCAGAGCAGTAAAATAGTGTTCTGCCCATCTGAATATAGGGCAATATTTTCCTATTTATGTGCTGGTTTGTGGCGTCATAGCACCATCTAGTGGTGGCTGATTTTTATAACCTGTGTCTTTAGTAGCAAATAGAGTGTTGCACTGTGGGATTAAAGCAAGGTTTTCTGGGACGATGAAGCTCCATTTTCTTCTGTGTACTTCCTGGACACATGTTTTTATTTGCCCTTCTGTAACTGCTCCAACTTGAGTTGCTATCCTGGTAAAGCATATCTGGTAAGATTATTATCTCTGTTCTTGCAATACAGTATTGTACAGAAATGTGATTAACTGTATAGCAGCCAGTTCAAAGGAGGTGTGATTATTAGAGATCGGTGTATTTCCATGTTCAAGTTTGCATCACACTGTATACTTTCCTGTTAATTGTAAAGTGACAGCTGTGTGATTATTTGCCTAATACTACTTACCTATGTTGCTTGTATTCTTATTGTTTTACCGCATGTTCTATACCTAATCATAGAATCATAGAATGGTAGAGTTGGAAGGGACCTCCTGGGTCATCTGGTCCAACCTCCTGCTCAAAGCAGGATTCACTAAATCATCCTAGACAGAAGTCTGTCCAGCCTCTGTTTGAAGACTTCCATTGAAGGAGAACTCACCACCTCTCGTGGAAGCCTGTTCTACTCATTGATCACTCTGTCAAAAAAAATTTTCTAATATCTAATCTGTGTCTCCTCCCATTCAGTTTCATCCCATTGCTTCTAGTCTTTCCTTGTGCAAATGAGAACAAAGATAATCCTCAGTCTTCTTTTTTGCAAGCTAAACATTCCCAAATCCTGTAACCATTCCTCATATGACATGGTTTGCAGACCGGACGCAATTCTGGTCGCTCTTCTCTGAACTTGATCCAGTTTGTTGATGTCTTTATTAAAATGTGGTGCCCAAAACTGGACACAGTATTCCAAAGAGGAGTAGAGGGCAATAATGACTTCACGTGATCTAGACTGTATGCTTCTGTTAATACACCCTAGAATTGTATTTGCCTTTTTTGCTGCTGCATCACACTGTTGACTCATGTTCAGTCTGTGATCTATTAGTATACCCAAGTCTTTTTCACATGTGCTGTTGCTTAGCCCTGTTCCTCCCATTCTGTATATGCTTTTTTCATTTTTATTGCCCAGATGTAGTACTTTGCATTTTTCCCTGTTAAAAACCATTCTGTTAGTTGCTGCCCACTGCTCCAGTTAACAGAATGTTCACCAATAAACAAGTTAGACTACAGAGAACAGTCTGCTTATTTTGGAAGACAGAAGTGGTTTATGATGTATGGTAGATTGCACACTGTAACAACGTGTATGAAGACAGAATAGTAAAACAGATGCTAGATGCCTGAAATAGTGAGTACGACTTACGGAGCTGCTTGTACCCACACCGCACTGCCTGCAGGTATTGCAGGGGTCACAATACAGTCACAAGTACCGAGAGTGCAGCCCTCCAACAAGTGCGACACATCTAAGACCATGCTGAAGTTTGTTTTTACCCACTCTGAGACTCCCTGCAGTTTGCAAACAGAACACATGATGTCCACGAGCCAGACATCTTCAATCAGGATGAGGTCCCAAACAAGCCACTCTAGCAAGTCTTCATTAAAGAATTCTGCTGCTCTCACCTGTGCAGAAGCTGAGGCGGCAAATGAAAGATCCTCCTTTGCTGCGCAAGAGATGCAGTTAAAGCTAAGACCAGCAGATCAAGAAGCAGAACAGGGAAGCAGCATCGCCTGCAAGAAGATCGAGCATGCCTGCAAGTGGATCGAGCATGCCTGCAAGCAACCTTGGAAAGACTTACCGCAGAAAATGAGGCAGCTGCTGCAATAGCCAAGGCTGAGTTCTTAGTATCCGTGGAGTTTCCTGAATCTGAGAGAGGCAGCAACGTACTTGGACCAGACCTAAATCGACAGAATCCAGCACAACGCATCTCAGAATATGTCTACCAACATCCCAGAACAGATGACAACCTTGATCCATTACACCAACCAGCCTATACATATTACCAGAGATCATTCCTTGAACCACAGTACTGGAAGCAAGAAAGTATGCTACAAAATATCTACCACAACTATCACCCTACAGAACAGAAGGTACAACCTCCACCCAGACTGAAAGGGACACCCTTGGCATCAGAATGGTATTATACAGACTATCCTAAACCAGAAGCTCCTACCAGGTAGGAGGATGCACCACACACCGCAAGACAACAGCACACCATCTCATGTTGGCGCTGACCCAGTCACTATGAACTTTGCAAAGTTCTTTGCTCGCCGGGAGCTGGTGACCAAGGGATTTGTAAAATTCACCAATCGAGCTGAGGGCTATCGAGCATGGTAAGCCTCCTTCTGGAATGCCATCAGAAACTTGGATCTTTCCAGTAGTGAAGAGATAGATCTAATGGTAAAGTGGCTTGGGAACGAGTCTGCCGAACACGCCAAAAGAATCAGAAACATTAAAATAAAATAGCCACACACAGGCCTCCGTATGGTGTGGGAGAGACTTAATGAATGTTATGGGTCAGTAGAAGCTATAGAAAATACTTTGTATAAAAGAATTGATGATTTTAACAAAATAGTGAATAATGGTTATCAAAGCTCAGGGAACTGAATGACTTGTTAATGGAGGTACAGGCTGCTCAGGCAGAAGCAGACCTGCCAGGGTTGGCATTTCTGGACACTGCCAGAGGTGTTAACCCAATTGTTCAAAAGCTATATTACAACCTACAAGAGAAGTGGGTCAGTCACGGGTCCCGTTACAAACAGACTTATAAGGTATCATTTCCTCCGTTCAGGGTGTTCGTAGACTTTGTAGCTCAACAGGCAAGAGTTAGAAATGACCTCAGTTTCGATTTCACTATGTCAAGTATCACTACCCTGGTGTCAAACCCTGTAAAAGACCAATGACAGTCCACAAAACTAATGTTACCTCCACAGGGTTTCCTTACAGGGCAAGCAAGTGCTTTCCAGAGGAAGACAAACCTCATGATCTCAGCAAACACTGCATTCTGCACAAGAAACCACATCCTCTGCTAAAATGTAGAGCTTTCAGGGAGAAGTCTTCAGAAGACTGCAAAGGTTTCCTCAAAGAAAACAAGATATGTTTCAGATGCTGCGCGATGACCTCACACTTCACCAAGAACTGTGAAACCAGTGTGAAATGTGCAGAATGTGGTAGCATGGAGCACAACACAGCCTTACACCCTGGACCACGCTCAGGGGTATCGTTACAAGTAGAAGAGTATGGCGAAAAAGCAGATAGACACTGATATAGACACCCCAGTAGTCACTTCTCAGTATATAGAGATCTGTAAAGAACTTGTAGCTGGAGGATCCTGCTCGAAGATCTGCCTTGTCAGAGTCTACCCAACGAGCTACCGGGATGAGGCAATCAAGGTATATGCAATTTTGGAGGATCAGAGCAACAGGTCTCTTGCCAAGTCCTTTCTCTTCGACACCGTCAACATTGCTGACCCCGGTTCTCCTCACTCTTTGAAGACATGTGCGGGTACTGTCGAGACGGTGGGGAGAAAAGCAACCGGATTAAAGGGAGTGCCTATAGATGGTCAAACTTGCTTAACCTTGCCATCAATACTGGAGTGCAACCAGATTCCTGACAATAGGTCTGAGATACCTACACCAGAGGTAGCAGCTCAGCATTCCCATTTGAAGAGTATAGCCCATCTGATACCGGAACTGGACCAAGAAGCTCAGATTGTCTTAGTCCTTGGATGGGACATACTATGAGTCCATAAAGCTAGATAAACAGAATAACGGCCTACAGAACACCCATATGCACAGAGACTTGACCTGGGAAGGGTCATCGTAGCAGACATCTGTTTAGGTGGAGCACACAAACGACTTCAGTCAACAGTATGCTCACTAATACTCTTGAAAATGGACGTCCGTCACTCTTCCAGCCATGTAAGAATAAAAGAATTGCCACACAATGCTCCTCTACCTTGTCTGTTAGCTAATCCTTCCTGTGACGACCACGCATGTGACAGCGACCAAGATCATATAGGGTGCTGTTACCGTTGCTGTGCCTGCCGCTGCCTGTTGGTCCTCTACCCGGTCCGCTGCTGCCCGCTCTCCTTCTGCTACGGATTGCTCCTACGGCTCTGGGTCTCGGTGAGCTGTCCTCGCTCGGTCCCACCGTGCTCCTCCCCAACTTCCGGTCTCACGCTCTACCGGGTCTTCCCGGCATCTGCGCTTGTGCCCTGGGATCCTTAGAGGGTGGCCACGCACCTCTCCAGCTTTTTATGCCCCCAGATGCCCTGACCTGGAAATTCTTGGAAACCTATTCGGTTAAGGCATAGGTTATTTTAGGCTACCTTCCATAGGCGGAGGTGCCTGGTTATCGTATAGCTTTCCATTTAGTGAGTCAAGCCAGTGTCTGCTCCTTCGTGCACTTGCGCTCCTGCACAGTCGTGTCCTTGCTGCACTTGTCTGCCTGCATCCTATTCACCCATTCTCCTGTGCACTGCGTTGGCAGCATATACCTCCGCCCACTAACACTCTCTCTCCCCGCATTGCCTCCTGCTTCAGCTCTCCTAGAATCCTATCCTGGCCTCCTCCTCCAGTGCTCACCCTGGGTTCATTCGTCCTCCCTGGATCCATACCCCTGGCTCCTGTACAATTGTGTCCACCATCCTCCCACGGTCCCTCTCTGTCTCGCTCCCCATTCACTATCTGAGGCGCCCCTATTGGTATCGGCTACTGTGGTCTAGTGACCTCTGGGCTTGCCCCTGACGATCCCTGTATAGGGGTCGGACTCCATTAGGATAGCTCGCCCAGGGGTAGCTCTGTTCCACGGTCCACTCGAAGTACTCACCTCCCTGCGGCTCACAGGTGCACAGTTTTCCACAGAACAAGAGAAGACAACCAGGTAGCAATGTCCATAGAATACAGACTGTTTTTGGACATCATGGATTGAGAGATACTAAGTAATGAGTCAAACAGTTGGATCGCACCTCTACCAGTTAAACCTCAGAGGCAACTCTTACCCAACAACAGAGAACTTGTCTACGGTCGATTTGTCTTCCTCAAACGCAAACTGCAGAAGGCACCAGAAACAAGACAGCACTTCTTCGCCTTCATGGAGAGAATATTTCAGAATGGCCACGCAGAAATAGCACCTGTACTTCAAGATTCCGAGTAATGTTGTTGCTTACCCATTTTCTGTGTTTATCATCCTAAGAAACATGGTCAGATATGGGTAGTATTTGACTCAAGTGTCAGATACGAAGGTGTCTCACTAAACGATGTCTTTCTGTCTTGTCCAGACCTCAATAGCAGACTTCTAGGAGTACAACAGATGTTTCACCACTTCCTTGTCAAAGAAGAACTAAGGAACTACTTAAGGTTCTTCTGGTACCGCAATAATGACCCCTACAAAGAAATCATGGAGTATTGGATGAGAGTGCACATCTTCAGGAATGACCATTCCCCTGCTATCGCCATCTATGGCCTTAGACATTCAGCCAGAAATCGGGGAAGCAAAGTATGGGTCGGATGTTAGATTGTTTGTGGAAAAGGATTTCTACGTGGACGACTGCTTGAAATCCACACCCACGGATCAATCGACAGTCTCCTAAAAAGGCAGAAGAAATGCTCGCTTTGTCCAATTTGAGGTTGCACAAAATCGCTTTCAACAGCCAAAAAATGATGGCAGTTTTTCCCTCTCAAGATTACTCAACTGATCTAAAAGACTTGCATTTAAACACAGACTCCCTTCCCATGCAGCGGAGCCTTGGTTTACTCTTGGATTTGAAGAAGGATGCATTTACCTTTCAGATCACTGAAGGAGAGAAACCCTTCACGCGAATAGGCATCCTGTCTGTGATAAACAGCTTGCACAATCCTCTAGGATTTGTAACCCCTGTAAAGGCACTGCCACACTTAGCGATCGCACCAGTGATCACGACAACGACACGACCTGGCGAGATCGCTAGTGCGATCGCTATGTGATCGCTAGTTAGATTCCAAACACAACTCATCAGCGATCTGTGATTCCAAACACAACTCATCAGCGATCTGTATAACGACCTCTGCGGTCGTTGGGAAAACCAAGTCCCACCTGCGACGCTGGTGAAGTCGTTCATAAAGGGTGTCACACTCAGCGATTCAGGCTCACCAGCGGGACACCAAAGACCAAAAAACGGCTCAGAACGTTCATTAGCGATCAACGACATCTCAGCAGGGGCCACATCGCTGCTACATGTCACACACAGCTAAGTCGCTAACGAGATCGCTACTGCGTCATAAATGGTGACGCAGTAGGATCTCGTTAGCGATCTCGCTAGCGATCTCGCTTAGTGTGGCATACCCTTAACTATCCAAGGTAAAATGATGTTGAGAGACTTAACCCAAGAGACGTCTGAATGAGATGATCCACTTCCCATGGAGAAGAGAGATTTCCCACCGTTTCAGCAGGTTCTTAACTTGGAACTTGCTTGTTCGTGCCATTTCTTGTTTAATTCATGTGGCTCAGTCTTACAAGTCAACATCACCTGCCAGTCAGAAGCCTTGCAAAGGTTGGCACCACTGCAAGCATGCCTTTACTGTTCCAAACCTGGAAAATGTCAATAACGTGATAATTTGTATCATACAATGTGAATGTTACGCCAAAGAAATAGACAACATCAACAAAAGTCAACCCATTTCTAGAGACAGTGTATTGAAGAAGCTTTATCCAATCATTGACCAAGATGAGCTGTTAAGAATTGGAGGTCTTCTTCAAGAAGCCAAAGTTGAATTTGTGGAGAAACACCCTGTAATAATTCTTGGACATCATCATGTCACGACTCCACTCATGCAGCACTATCATGTTTTGGTGAAACATCAAGGCTGATTGTTTACTGAAGGGAATCTACAAACTGCTGGACTATGGATAGTCAGACCAAAGAGATGTGTGAGTAAACTCGTCTTCAACTGTGTTATTTGTTGCAAACTCCGTGGCATGATTCAAAACCCAAAGATGGACAATCTCCCATCAGACAGATTTAGTACGGATCCGCCCTTTACCAATGTCGGACTGAATGAATTCGGGCCATGGTCTGTGATTGCATGGCACACTAGAAGAGTTCAAGCCATTGCAAAACGCTGAGCAATTATGATTATGTTCACCTGTATGTCCATCAGAGCAGTCCACATCGAAGTAATTGAATCCATGGACACTTCAAGTTTCATAAATGCACTCCGTTGTTTCATTGCCATAAGAGGGCTCATGAAGCACATTCGCTCTGATAGAGGCACAAATTTCGTAGGAGCAGTGAAAGAACTTCAAATTCCTTCCAACCTAGACATTACCAATGTGTAAAGATACTCGAATGAGCAGGGATGCACCTGGACCTTCAATCTACCACACTCTTCTCACATGGGAGGTGCTTGGGAGAGGATGATAGGTATAGCATGCAGAATCTTAAGGTACTGTCACACTAAGCGAGATCGCTAACGAGATTGCTAAAGAGTCACCAATTTTATGACGCAGTAGCGTTCTCGTTAGCGACGCAGCTGTTTGTGACAGTAGCAGCGATGTGGCCTCCGCTGAGATGTCGTTGATCGCTTATGAACTATCACGAACACCGCACTGCACTTGCTCACTGAGCCAGTGCACGTGTCCTGAATAAGACAGACTGCACTCAAAGATACCTGTGGAGCGGGGCAGTAGCGGTGAAGATGCGTGCTTCAGACTAACAGGACCCGAAGCACGTGACTGCCAAGGGGCGGCGCCGGCCACAGGTCTCTCAGAGGGAGCAGTAACAGATAGAGAATGCTTCAGGCCAGAGGACCTGAAAAACGTGACTGCTGGTGGGCGTGGCCTAAGCTCCAGAGAGCTATGAGCGGAAGGAAAACTCATAGAAGGGTAACTACGGGACAGAGTTACCAAGGGGCATAGACAAAACGGATCGTCAGGATAGCCAGGTCATAAACAGAGGGAGCAACGCAGTACAAGAGGAGCAGGCAGAGAATAACCAGAACGTAGCCAAGGGATCAGAAAACCAGAACGGGCAAATACACAGTACCTAGACAGTAGACAAACTCACAACGAAGAGACGGACCGGGTCAAAACCAAACAAGCAACAAGATCAGGCACAAGGCACAGGCACACAGGAGATCAACTAACTCAGCCGAGGGCAGGAGTATAACTGACACCAGACCTAGGTCAATTGGCAACTAAATATCCGCCCTCTGCCAGAGAGAGGCTGAAACCATTAACCCCAGTCTGACCAGGACAGGACAAAGACAAAACCCCATCCTGGGTCATGACATGAACGTTCTGAGCCGTTTTTTGGTCGTTGGTGTCCCGCTGGTGAGCCTGAATCGCTGAGTGTGACACCCTTTATGAACGACTTTACCAGCGTCGCAGGTGGGACTAGGTTTTCCCAATGACCGCAGAGGTCATTATAAAGATTGCTGATCTCTGATGAGATCTTTGTGTTTGGAAGCTAACTAGTGACCACATAGCGATCGCACTAGCGATCTCGCCAGGTCATGTCGTTGTTGTGATCGCTAGTGCGATCGCTAAGTGTGACAGTGCCTTTAGACTTTATCTTCTTGCAAGCAGGTAGTACAAGACTCACACATGAAGGTTTGACTACATTTTGGCAGAAGTTTTGGCCATCATAAATGCCAGGCCATTGACTGCACTTTCTAGTGATGCTGGAAATCCAACCATTCTCACTCCCGCCATGTTACTCACGCAGAAAATCAGTGCTCTTAGTACTCCACCTGGAGAATTCAGCAACAAGGACCTCTACAGATGTCAATGGAGACAAGTACAAAGTCTCTCCAGTACCTTCTGGGACAGATGGAGAAAGGAATATCTCTCCACATTATAGACTAGGAAGAAGTGGCAGATCAACAAACTGAACATCAAACCCGGTGATGCTGTACTCATGAAAGACAGCCAGTCACACTGAAATGAGTGGCCACTAGGTCTCATCATCAAATTATTCCCAAGCAGGGATGGGAAATTGTGCAAGGTCAAGGTCAATGTGTGGAAGTCTGGGGAAGTAAACTATTGCTCAGACCAGTTGCGGAACTTGTTTTATTGTTTTCACCAAAAGAACCTGTAAGTGGCATCAGTTGATGCCAAGCGGGATGTGTTGAGCCCATCTGAATATAAGGCAATATGTTCCATTTTTATGTGCTGGTTTGTTGTGTTATAGCACCATCTAGTGGTGGCTGAATTTTATAACCTGTGTCTTTAGCAGCAAATAGAGTGTTGCACTGTGGGATTAAAGCTAGGTTTTCTGAGACAAAGAAGCTCCATTTTCTTCTGTGTACTTCCTGGGACACACATGTTTATTTGCCCTCCTGTAACTGCTCCAAATTGAGTTGCTATCCTGGTAAAGCATATCTGGTAAGATTAATATCTCTGTTCTTGCAATACAGTATTGTACAGAAATGTGATTACTGTATGGCAGCCAGTACAAAGGAGGTATGATAGAGATCAGTGTATTTCCATGTTCAAGTCTGCAACACACTGTATACTTTCCTGTTAATTGTAAAGTGTCAGCTGTGTGATTATTTGCCCAATACTTACCTATGTTGTTTGTATTCTTATAGTTTTACCGCATGTTATATACCTGTTCACCAATAAACAAGTTTGACTACAGAGAATGGTCTGCTTATTTTGGAACACAGAAGTGGTTTATGCTGTATGTTAGATTGCACACTGTATCAACGTGTATGAAGACAGAACAATGAGTATCTGCAGGTAAAAGTAAAGCATGAAGGAGTTTTCTTGAAAATTCGGGGCTGCATTTCAGCAAATGGAGTTAGGCATTTTGCTCATGATTAATAGTATCCTCAATGTTGAAAAATACAGGCAGAAATCTACCCAATATGCAGTATCATCAGGGAGGTGTCTGATTGGCTCCAAATGTATTCTGCAGCAGGACAAAGACCCAAAATATACAGCTAATGCCATTAAATACTATATTCAGCATAAAGAAAAACGTTAAAGTCCTGGAAATGATAAGATGGACCCTACCAAGCCCTAATCTCAACATCATTACGTTTGTCACGGATTACATGAGGAGACAGAATGATTTGTGCAAGCCTACATCCACAGAAGATCTGTGGTTAGTTTTCCAAGATGTTTGGAACAACTTCCCTGTCAAATTCCTTAAAAATTTTGCAACTGTACCTTGAAGAACTAATGTATTGATGCTGTTTTGAAGGCAAAGCGTGCTCACACCAGACATTTATTTAATTAAGGTTTCTATTTTGTTCATTCACATTGTGGTTTGTTAATTGAGAAAAATAAATGATTAATACTTCTCTTTTTGTTAAAACATTCTTAATTTTCTATATTTTTCCACACATGTCTAAAACTTTTGTACAGAGCTCTACATGAAATTATTTTTTTCAGTTCAAAGTATGTTCTCTGATGCTAGATGGGAGTAGGCAACGTGTGTTTTTATAGCAAGCTAGGAATGTACCATGGGTAGACATCTGAGATATCTTGTGCAAACATTGTCTTTCAAAACATTTAGATTCAGTCTTTGCAAAATGGTAAATTGTTTAATAATTATTAATTTCATCCATAAGAACAAGATGGTTCAAGTGGTTTACTCATGTTTCAGTATTCTCAGTGCACTGTGAAAGCATAAAACCCACAAATTATTTCACAGACATTAGTTTTCCTAGAATTATTGCCTATTTTTAAGAGAAAATTGCTTTTACAAAAAAATTATTAAAGAAAAAAATTATAAGATTTCTATGCTATGGCAATCCAACATGAACTCCTTACATCCTTAACCCTTTTGCAATATAGGACATATTAGTACTTATATCAGGTCCTCATGTTTGGAGTGGCTCAGATGTAGAGCCCACACGAAACCTGGCAGATGGTGGCTGTCATTTGCCTGCGACTGCAGCCACCAGAGCTTGCACTTATTGTTGCTTGCTATTTCAATGCTGTTGTCAATCACTGACAGCTGCATTAAAATAGTGCACTGGCTCCAATCTACCAGCCACAACAAGGTCGCGGTATAGCAGCATCTATAGCTGCCATCTTAGTCCTCTTTTCTTATAGGAGAAAATCATTCTGACTATATACTGCAATAATGTAATATAATGAAAGAAATTAAAATCACAGGTTCAAATAATACACAGACAAAAATTGAAGTAAAAGTTTAAATATATATATATATATATATTATATAAGATATATAGATATAAGCATATTTCATTTTTATTGATTCAGTAAAGTTTAATTACTATAATATAAAATTAAATAAATGGCTATTAACCCCTCTCTGACATTAGACGTACTATCCCGTCCATAAAACCCGTGCCATTCTGCCCATGGACGGGATAGTATGTCATAGGCAATCAGCTGCGCTCCTGAGGGGAGCGCAGCTAATCGCCGCCGGGTGTCAGCTGATTATCACAGCTGACACCCGTGACTGTGTGTCAGGAGCGGTCACGGACCGCTCCCGGCACATTAACCCCTAGCACACCGCGATCAAACATGATCGCGGTGTACTGGGGGCACAGGGGAGGATCGCGCAGGGTGGGGGCTCCCTGCGCGCCCCCCTGAGACCCTCAGACCAGCGCAATGTGATCGCGCTGTTCTGAGGGCTTCCTCCCTCCCAGGACCCGGATCCAAGATGGCGCCGGGGTCCTGGAGGAGGCGGCTTCCTCAGTGCCTGCTGAGAGCAGGCACTGAGAAGCCTGCAGCTATGCCTGAGCGATCGCTGGTGTGACAGAGTGCTGTGCACACTGTCACACCAGCGATTTGATAAAATACAGTGATGTCCCACCCTGGGACAAAGTAAAAAGTTAAAAAATAAAAATAAACATGTTATAAAAAAAAATCCAAAATAAATAAAAAAAAAAAAAAAATATTCCCCAATAAATTCATTTCTTCCTGTAAATAAAAAAAACAAAACAATAAAAGTACACATATTTGGTATCGCCGCGTCCGTAACGACCCCCCCTATAAAACTGTCCCACTAGTTAACCCCTTTAGTGAACCCCTTAAAAAAAAAAAAAAAAAAACGAAGCAAAAAATCAATGCTTTATCATCATACCGCCGAAGAAAAAGTGGAATAACGCGCGATCAAAAAGACCGATATAAATAAACATGGTACCGATGAAAACGTCATCTTGTCCCGCAAAAAACGAGCCGCCATACAGCATCATCAGCAAAAAAATAAAAAAGTTATAGCTCGCAGAATAAAGCGATGCAAAAATAATTATTTTTTATATAAAATTGTTTTTATTCTATAAAAGCGCCAAAACATAAAAAAGTGATATAAATGAGGTATCGCCATAATCGTACTGACCCGAAGAATAAAACTGCTTTATCAATTTTACCACACGCGGAACAATAAAAACGCCTCCCCCAAAAGAAATTCATGAATTGCTGATTTTTGTTCATTCTAACCTCGCAAAAATCGAAATAAAAAGCGATCAAAAAATGTCACCTGCTCAAAAATGGTACAAATAAAATGTCAACTCGTACCGCAAAAAATAAGACCTCACATGACTCTGTGGGCCAAAATATGCAAAAATTATAGCTCTCAAAATGTGGCGATGCAAAAAACTTTTTGCAATAAAAAGCGTCTTTTAGCGTGACAGCTGCCAATCATAAAAACCCGCTATAAATAGTAAATCAAACCCCCCTTTATCACCCCCTTAGTTAGGGAAAAATAATAAAATTAAAAAAATGTATTTATTTCCATTTTCCCATTAGGGTTAGCGTTAGGGTTGCGGCTAAAGTTAGGGTTAGGGTTGGCGCTAAAGTTAGGATTAGGGTTAGGATTAGGGGTGTGTTAGGGTTAGGTTTGTGGTTAGGGTTGGGACTAGGGTTAGGGGTGTGTTGGGGTTAGGGTTGGAGTTAGAATTGGGGGGTTTCCGCTGTTTAGGCACATCAGGGGCTCTCCAAATGTGACATGGCGTCTGATCTCAATTCCAGCCAATTCTGCGTTGAAAAAGTCAAACGGTGCTCCTTCACTTCTGAGCTCTGCCATGCGTCCAAACAGTAGTTTATCCCCACATATGGGATATCAGCGTACTCTGGACCCCAAGAGTTATTGTGCAATTTGTCCTATTTCTTCTGTTACCCTTGGGAAAATAAAAAACTGGGGGCGAAAATATCATTTTTGTACAAAAAAAATTATTTTTTTGTTTTTACGGCTGTACATTATAAACTTCTGTGAAGCACTTGGGGCTTCATAGCGCTCACCACACACCTAGATAAGTTCCTTGTGGGGTCTATTTTCCAAAATGGGGTCACTTGTTGCGGATTTCCACTGTTTAGGCGCATCAGGGGCTCTCCAAATGTGACATGACGCCCCCAGACCATTCCATCAAAGTCTGCAATCCAAAACGTCACTACTTCCCTTCCGAGCCCCAACGTGTACCCATACAGTAGTTTTCTCCCACATATTGGGTATCAGCGTACTTAGGACAAATTGGGCAACAACTTTTGGGGTCCAATTTCTCCTGTACCCTTGTAAAAATAAAATATTGGGGCGAAAAAATCATTTTTGCAAAAAAAAAAAAAAGATTTTTTATTTTTACGGCTGTGCGTTATAAACTTCTGTGAAGCACTTCGGGGTTCAAAGTGCTCACCACACATCTAGATAAGTTCCTTGTGGGGTCTATTTTACAAAATGGGGTCACTTGTGGGGGTTTCCACTGTTTAAGCGCATCAGGGGCACTCCAAATGCGACATGACGCACCCAGACCATTCCATCAAAGTCTGCAATCCAAAACGTCACTACTTCCCTTCCGAGCCCTGACGTGCGCCCATACAGTAGTTTTCTCCCACATATTGGGTATCAGTGTACTCAGGACAAATTGGACAACAACTTTTGGTGTCCAATTTCTCCTGTTACCCTTGTGAAAATAAAATATTGGGGGCGAAAAAATCATTTTTGTAAAAAAAAAAGGATTTTTTATTTTTACGGCTGTGCGTTATAAACTTCTGTGAAGCACTTCGGGGTTCAAAGTGCTCACCATACATCTAGATAAGTTCCTTGTGGGGTCTATTTGCCAAAATGGGGTCACTTGTGGGGGGTTTCCACTGTTTAGGTGCATCAGGGGCTCTCCAAATGTGACATGACGCCCCCAGACCATTCCATCAAAGTCTGCAATCCAAAACGTCACTACTTCCCTTCTGAGCCCCGGCGTGTGCCCATACAGTAGTTTTCGCCCACATATTGGGTATCAGTGTACTCAGGACAAATTGGACAACAACTTTTGCCTTCCAATTTCTTCTGTTACCCTTGTGAAAATAAAATATTGGGGCGAAAAAATCATTTTTGTAAAAAAAAAAAAAGATTTTTTATTTTACGGCTGTACGTTATAAACTTTAGTGAAACACCTGGGGGTTCAAAGTTCTCACCACACATCTAGATAAGTTCCTTGAGGGGTCTAGTTTCCAAAATGGTGTCATTTATGGGGGTTTCCACTGTTTAGGCAGATCAGGAGCTCTCCAAACACGACATGGCGTCCAGCCAATTCTGCGTTGAAAAAGTCAGACGGCGCTCCTTCCCTTCCAAACTCTGCCATGCACCCAAACAGTGGTTTACCCCCACATATGGGGTATCAGCGCACTCAGGACAAATTGCACAATAACTTTTGGAGTCATGTTACCCTTGGAAAAATAAAAATTGGGGTGAAAAGATCATTTTTGTGGAAAAAATATGATTTTTAAATTTTACGGCTCTACGTTATAAACTTGTGTGAAGCACTTGGGGGTTCAAATTGCTCATCAAAAATCTAGATAAGTTCCTTAGGGGTCTAGTTTCCCAAATGGGGTCTGTTGTGGGGGGTTTCCACTGTTTAGGCACATCAGGGGCTCTCCAAATGCAACATGGCATCCAAACTCAATTCCAGCCAATTTTGGTTGGAAAAAGTCAAATGGTGCTCCTTCCATTCCGAGCTCTGCTGTGCGCCCAAACAGTGGTTCCCCCCCACAAATGGGGTATCAGCATACTCAGGACAAATTGTACAACAACTTATGTGGTCCAATTTCTCCTGTTACCCTTGGGAAAATAAAAATTAGTGACTAAAAGATAATTTTTGTGGGAAAAAATAGGATTTTTTATTTTCATGCCCGGGCATTATAAACTTGTGTGAAGCACTTGGGGGTTCAAAGTGCTCACCAAAGATCTAGATAAGTTCCTTAGGGGGTCTAGTTTCCAAAATGGGGTCACTTGTGGGGGGTTTCCACTGTTTAGGCTCATCTGGGGCACTGCAAACGGAACATGACCCCCATTAACGTCTGCATTCCAAAACGTTACTACTTCCTTTCCAAGCTCTGCCGTGCGCCCAAACAGTTTCCCCCCCCCACATATGGGGTATCAGCGTACTCAGGACAAATTGGACAACAACTTTTGGGGTCCAATTTCCTTGGGAAAATTCAAAAATTTGGGACTAAAAAATCATTTTTGTGGAAAATTGATTTTTTTTTTTTTCACACCCAGGCTTTATAAACTTTTGTGAAACACTTGAGGGTTCAAAGTGCTCACAACAGATCTAGATAAGTACCTTAGGGGGTCTAGTTTCCAAAATGGTGTCACTTGTGGGGGGTTTCCACTGTTTAGGTGCATCAGGGGCTCTCCAAACGCGACATGGCATCCAATCTAAATTCCAGCCAATTTTAGTTTGAAAAAGTCAAACGTCGCTCCTTACCTTACGAGCTCTGCCGTGTGCCCAAACAGTGGTTTTCCCCCACATATGGGGTATTGGCGTACTCAGGAGAAATTGCATAACAACCTTATCTGTCCATTTTCTCCTTTTACCCTTGTGAAAATAAAAAAAAAGTTTGTAAAAGATCATTTTTGTGGCTAAAAAGTAAAATATTCATTTTTTCCTTCCACGTTGCTTTAGTTACTGTGAAGCACCTGAAGGGTTAATAAACTTCTTGAATGTGGTTTTGAGTACCTTGAGGGGTGCAGTTTTTAGAATGGTGTCACTTTTGGGTATTTTCTGCCATATAGACCCCTCAAAGTGACTTTAAATGTGAGGTGGTCCCTAAAAAAAATGGCTTTGTAAATTTTGTTGTAAAAGTGAGAAATCGCTGGTCAACTTTTAACCCTTATAACTTCCTAACAAAAAAAAATTTTGGTTCCAAAATTGTGCTGATGTAAAGTAGACATGTGGGAAATGTTATTTCTTAACTATTTTGTGTGATATATTTCTCTGTTTTAAGGGAATAAAAATTCAAAGTTTGAAAATTGCAAAATTTTAAAAATTTTCGCCATATTTGCGTTTTTTTCAAAAATAAACGCAAGTTATATCGAAGAAATTTTACCACTAACATGAAGTACAATATGTCACGAGAAAACAATCTCAGAATCGCGAAGATCCGTTGAAGCGTTCCAGAGTTATAACCTCATAAAGAGACAGTGGTCAGAATTGTAAAAATTGGCCCGGTCATTAACGTGCAAACCACCCTTGGGGGTGAAGGGTTAAACACAATAAAGAGAAAAAAATTGAAATGCAAGAGTTGACTTTTTTTCTTATCACACCGCCCTAAAAATCGAATTTCAAATTGCAAATCATTTTTTGTTTTGCTTGTTTTTCACCACTTAAAAAAAAACTTCATGAGTTTGGTATTGCTGTATTCGCATTTCCATGGAAAATCATGTTGTGAAGTACTTTTTACTGCACGCCATAAAACTAAAGCCTAAAAAGAAACAATGGCAGAATTTTATTGTTTTCACCATGTCACTACAGTTGGATTTTCCAGCACATTGCTTGGTAAAGTTAATGGTGTCATTCAAAACAACAATTTCTCCAACAAAATACCATTCCTATAGCAATACCAATGGAAAAATGAAAAGTTCTGACTCTTGGAAAAAGTGAAGGAAAGATAAAAGTGCAAGAAAGAAAAAATAGCTACAGCAGAAAGTGGTTTGGGGGCTACTGATCGAATGCCCATTTAGAAATACAATGATACATAATAAAGAACTGTAAGCTTACCTACTTCACTGTTCAGCAAAGTCAGAGGAATCATATTAGTTGATGGCATTCTTCATTGTAATGGACAAAAAATGTGTATGAGTTGTAAATGCAGAAATGATTTTACCTTCTGTAAACAGAGAGGAAGCTTTCAGTGAAACATTAGCATCCGCATAAAAATGATGCCCCTAAAATAGAAAAAAGATGCTACTTAGAAGTGTGGTATTCACTGTACTTCTGGATGCAATTTACCATAGAACACTTTGTACTGATATCAGTCACCAAAACCCGCTGGGAGATTTTGTGTAATTGACTGAGGGCTACAATACATGTTGTATGTCTCCATTAAAAATTAGAGCATTATAAGCTAACATTTCTGACTGATCTATGATAGATTTTTTTTTTCATGTTAAAATACAGTCATGGCCAAAAGTTTTGAAAATGACACAAATATTATATTTTCACATGATCTGCTGCCCTCTGGTTTTTATGTGTGTTTGACAGATGTTTTTATCACAGACAGAAATATAATAATTGCAAAAATATGAGTAACAAAAGCTTATATTGACAGTTAGAATGAGTTAATGCAGCAAGTCAATATTTGCAGTGTTGACCCTTCTTCTTCAGGACCTCTGCAATTCTCCCTGGCATGCTCTCAATCAACTTCTGGACCAAATCCTGACTGATAGCAGTCCATTTTTGCACAATCAATGCTTTCATTTCGTCAGAATTTTTAGGTTTTTGTTTGTCCACCCGTCTCTTGATGATTGACCACAAGTTCTCAATGGGATTAAGATCTGGGAGTTTCCAGGCCATGGACCCAAAATCTCTATGTTTTGTTCCCTGAGCCACTTAGTTATCACCTTTGCTTTATGGCAAGGTGCTCCATCATGCTGGAAAAGGCATTGTTGATCGCCAAACTGCTCTTGGAGGGTTAGGAGAAGTTGCTCTTGGAGGACATTCTGGTACCATTCTTTATTCATGGCTGTGTTTTTAGGCAAGACTGTGAGAGAGCCGATTCCCTTGGCTGAGAAGCAACCCCACATATGAATGGTTTTAGGATGCTTAACAGTTGGCATGAGACAAGACTGGTGGTAGCGCTCACCTTGTCTTCTCCGAATGAGGCGTTTTCCTGATGTCCCAAACAATCGAAAAGGTGATTCATCAGAGAAAATAACTTTACCCCAGTCCTCAGCAGTCCACTGCCTGTACCTTTTGCAGAATATCAGTCTGTCCATGATGTTTTTTCTGGAGAGAAGTGGCTTCTTTGCTGCCCTCCTTGAGACCAGGCCTTGCTCCAAGAGTCTCCACCTCACAGTGCGTGCAGATGCACTCACACCTGCCTGCTGCCATTCCTGAGCAAGCTCTGCACTGCTGGTAGCCCGATCCCGCAGCTGAAACACTTTTAAGAGACGGTCCTTGCACTTGCTGGTCTTTCTTGGGCGCCCTGGAGCCTTTTTGGCAACAATGGAACCTCTCTCCTTGAAGTTCTTGATGATGCGATATATTGTTGACTGAGGTGCAATCTTTCTAGCTGCGATACTCTTCCCTGTTAGGCCATTTTTGTGCATTGCAATGATGACTGCACATGTTTCTTTAGAGATAACCATGGTTAACAGAAGAGAAACAATGATGCCAAGCACCGGCCTCCTTTTAAAGTGTCCAGTGGTGTCATTCTTACTTAATCATGACAGACTGATCTCCAGCCATGTCCTCATCAACACCCACACCTGTGTTAATGGAGCAATCACTGAAAAGAGGTTAGCTGGTCCTTTTAAGGCAGGGCTGCAATGATGTTGAAATGTGTTTTGGGGGACAAAGTTCATTTTCTAGCCAAATATTGAATTTGCAAGTAATTGCTGTTAAGCTGATCACTCTTTATAACATTCTGGAGTATATGCAAATTGCCATTAGAAAAAGTGAAGCAGTAGAATTTGTAAAAATTAATATTTGTGTCATTCTCAAAACTTTTGGCCATGACTGTAGATTTATATTTTTTTAGGTCACGTTTTGGTTTAAGGCTGTGTGCCCACGTTGCATTTTTTTAAGCGTTTCTGCTAAGTTTTTCCACTGTGGAAATGCTTATTAAAACGCAAACAAAACGCATCCCATGCAATCCTATGGGATTCCGCAGTTGCTGTGCCAATGCTGTCGATTTTTGCGCTGCAGAATCGCATAGTGGAAAAATCTGCAGCATGTTCATTAATTTTGCGGAATCGCAGCAATTCCGCCGCCATAGGAATGCATTGAAACGCTCACTTTACACATGTGGCTATGCCCACCATGCGTAAAGTGAGCGCTTCATGTGCAGAGAGTACCCAGGGTCTGGAGGAGAGGAGACTCTCTTCCAGGCCCTGGGTACCATATTCCTGTAAAAAATAGAATGAAAATAAAAAATAGGGATATACTTACACTCTGTCAGCCCCAGAGTCCTCCCGCTCCTCAACAGCGCTGCCGGCAAGTTCCGTTCAGAGGCGTGCTTAGCGAGAATGACCTTTATGACGTCGCGACATCACAAAAGTCATTCTCGCTAAGCATGCCTGGGAACGGAACTTGCCGGCAGCGCCATTGAGGACCGGGATCGCCGCTGAGGAGATCGGGGCCGCCAGGAGGTGAGTATATCCATATTTTTTATTTTTTTAATTATTTTAAACATTCTATCTTTTACTACTGATGCTGCATAGGCAGCATCAGTAGTAAAAAGTTGGTCACACTTGTCAAGCACTATGCTTGACAAGTGTGCACAACCTGTCAATCACTTTTCCAAGCGATGCTTTAAATCACTTGGAAAAGCCTAGCATTCTGCGTTTTACCCGCGGCGCAGGGAATTGTGGAAATGCTGCAGACAATTCCGCAGCATTTCTGCATTGTGGGCACATAACCTTACAGTGCTGACTTTTTAGTGCTGCTATGTATTTAGAAATATAAGATACGCTAACTTTTGCAGAATAGTTCTGCAAACCAATATGCAAAAAGAGTAGTGTTAAAGTGATTTATATTGTAAAATTGGCATTTCTAGTTGTTTTATGCTATGTTCACATGTTGCTGTACAAGCTCTCTTGATAGTAAAAAGCTGCTTACAAACAGCAGGTTTTGCTGTTTATTTGCTGCGTTTTTGCTGTTTTTTTTTTGCTGCTTGTTTGTTGCCTCTTGTGCATGCTGATCAAGTTTAGTGCCCCCAAAAAAATCATGATGCAACTTCCTTAAGGTTTTTGCACCAAAAAATGCAGCAAAACCTGTTACATGTGTTTTTGCTATTTTTTTGCACTTACCCATTACTTTCTATGGTTGAAAATACACTGAAAGATGTGACATGCTACAGTTTGCAAAAACACAGCAGTTTTTCAAATCAGTCAGGACGACCAACCCACTTTCCAGGAAACTGTTCATGTAGGAATGCTCGGACCTAACACCCATAATGTGGTGGTGCACCATCTTGCTGGAAAAATTCAGGGAATGTGCCATCCTCAATTTCCTGGAAAGTGGATTGGTCATCGAGGGCCAGTTGAATGGCCACCAAGGTCTCCCAATCTGACCCCTTTAGACTTTTATCTTTGGAGTCATCTGAAGGCAATTGTCTATGCTGTGAAGATACGAGATGTGCAGCATCTGAAACAATGGATACTGGAAGCCTGTGCCAGCATTTCTTCTGCGGTGTTGCTATCAGTGTGTCAGCAGTGGGAGAAGAGGGTTGCATTGACAATCAAAACAATGGGCAGCACTTTGAACACATTTTATAAGTGGTCATAAACTTTCAAATAACTCATGAAAGAATAAAGTTACGTTAAAACCAAGCACACCATTGTTTTTCTTGTGAAATTCTCAATAAGTTTGATGTGTCACATGACCCTCTTCCCATTGAGAAAAATAAAGTTGGATCCAAAATGGCCAACTTCAAAATGGCCACCATGGTCACCACCCATCTTGAAAAGTTTCCCCCTACCATATACTAATGTGCCACAAACAGGAAGTTAATATCTCCAACCATTCCCATTTTATTTAGATGTATCCATATAAATGGCCCACCCTGTATATACATACAGTATATATATATATACATATATATATACAGTACAGACCAAAAGTTTGGACACACCTCATTCAAATATTTTTCTGTATTTTCATGACTATGAAAATTGTAGAATCACACTGAAGGCATCAAAACTATGAATTAACACAGGTGGAATTATACATTACACTTTACAAAAAAGTGTGAAACTGAAAATATGTCTTATATTCTAGGTTCTTCAAAGTAGCCACCTTTTGCTTTGATTACTGCTTTGCATGCAGAAAAGGTGAATGGATGGACTCTACATGCCTAGTTCCCACCGTGAAGCATGGAGGAGGTGGTGTGATGGTGTGGGGTGCTTTGCTGGTGACACTGTTGGGGATTTATTCAAAATTGAAGCGGTGAGCGGTCCAGCTCACCCCAAACCATCTCGATTGGGTTCAGGACTGGAGACTGTGGAGGCCAGGTCATCTGGCGTAGCAACCCATCACTCTCCTTCTTGGTCAAATAGCCCTAACACAGCCTGGAGGTGTGTTTGGGGTCATTGTCCTGTTGAAAAATAAATGATGGTCCAACTAAACGCAAACCGGATGGAATAGCATGCTGCTGCAAGATGCTGTAGTAACCATTCTGGTTTACTATGCCTTCAATTTTGAATAAATCCCCAACAGTGTCACCAGTAAAGCATCCCCACACCATCAAACCACCTCCTCCATGCTTCACGGTGGGAACCAGGCATGTACAGTACAGACCAAAAGTTTGGACACACCTTCTCATTCAATGATTTTTCTGTATTTTCATGACTATGAAAATTGTAGAATCACACTGAAGGCATCAAAACTATGAATTAACACAGGTGGAATTATACATTACACTTTACAAAAAAGTGTGAAACAACTGAAAATATGTCTTATATTCTAGGTTCTTCAAAGTAGCCACCTTTTGCTTTGATTACTGCTTTGCACGCAGAAAAGTTGAACGGATGGACTCTACATGCCTGGTTCCCACCGTGAAAAATGGAGGAGGTGGTGTGATGGTGTGGGGGTGCTTTGCTAGTGACACTGTTGGGAATTTATTCAAAATTGAAGCGGTGAGCGGTCCAGCTCACCCCAAACCATCTCGATTGGGTTCAGGTCTGGTGACTGTGGAGGCCAGGTCATCTGGCATAGCATCCCAACACTCTCCTTCTTGGTCAAATAGCACTTACATAGCCTGGAGGTGTGTTTGGGGTCATTGTCCTGTTGAAAAATAAATGATGGTCCAACTAAACGCAAACTGGATGGAATAGCATGCTGCTGCAAGATACTGTGGTAGCCATGCTGGTTCAATATGCCTTCAATTTTGAATAAATCCCCAACAGTGTCACCAGCAAAGCACCCCCACACATCACACCACCTCCTCCATGCTTCACGGTGGGAACCAGGCATGTAGAGTCCATCCGTTCACCTTTTCTGCGTGCAAAGCAGTAATCAAAGCAAAAGGTGGCTTCTTTGAAGAACCTAGAATATAAGACATATTTTCAGTTGTTTCACACTTTTTTGTAAAGTGTAATGTATAATTCCACATGTGTTAATTCATAGTTTTGATGCCTTCAGTGTGATTCTACAATTTTCATAGTCATGAAAATACAGAAAAATCATTGAATGAGAAGGTGTGTCCAAACTTTTGGTCTGTACTGTAGAGTCCATCCGTTCACCTTTTCTGCGTGCAAAGCAATAATCAAAGCAAAAGGTGGCTACTTTGAAGAACCTAGAATATAAGACATATTTTCAGTTGTTTCACACTTTTTTGTAAAGTGTATTGTATAATTTCACATGTGTTAATTCATAGTCTTGATGCCTTCAGCGTGATTCTACAATTTTCATAGCCATGAAAATGCAGAAAAATCTTTGAATGAGAAGGTGTGTCCAAACTTTTGGTCTGTACTGTATATACATATATATATATATAATATATATATATATATATATATATATATATATATATATATATATATATATATTGTAAAGCTTGTACTCACTCAGGTGCATAGGAGGAAACAGGAGGCACATTCTCTTCAATGTCCATGTGGGTTTATTTGCTTCATAAACCATCAAGTTAGCAACAAAAAGGCAAACAGTCTTTACATCAGGCAAAACACAGCATCAGTGTCCATAGCAGAGCTCTGCTCTCTCAGGCCTGTGGGCACACCGGCTGTGCAATGTCTAGCACGCAGGCTCTATTTGGAGCCAAAGACACAGGGAGGCATCTCCCTCTCAAGACACAGACCACTCTCTAGTGTCCAGCCTGGACACGTGGAAATCTGTCCACACTGGCAGACTCCCAAACACTCACTCTTATGTGCCAAATACACCTCCATTACATAGCTGTAACCACACCCAGGAACCTGTTACATGGCTGGTCACGTGATCGTGACATTACCGCAGGTCCTCAAACTCACAACCACAAACACAGGGAAAAGGGGGACAGTGAGCACCCTCACTCAGAGATATATGGGTAGCCAGACCTTCCCAACTCTCAGAGCTACCCGTAACTCGGACACAAGTGTGAACAACCACTACTTGGTGCTTACATGCACTAAAGCCAAAATACTCCAGGTTACATCACAGGGAGCAGTCATCCGTGTGATACATACCTACCATTAATTATGCGGCTATTAGTCACGCTACAATATATATATCCCTATCTCTTTTGCTTAGCTGTGAGCTCTGACATCCTCTCTGTAACCTGATGCACATTAAAATGGCTGCTGCATTCCTCTCCCTCGGCTGTTATTTAAGTTCTGACTGTGCCTCCTAATTTGCTGCACTATGTGATGTGATGATGTGATAGCTGCAAGGCATTATGGGGAGGACCGTGTGACCATGCTTCAGATCATGTGATTCTTGTGAGTCTGATGCATTGCAAATATTTTGAACTTGCCTGGACCTGCAAATTTCCTAAAAGTTATCAAAAATTCAATTTTCATTGAATTGATTAGCTCATCTATACCCAGCAAATATTGTTCTCCTTTTTCTTAATTAGAAAAGGACTCATGCACATCACCTCTGGAACATTTGGCAGCTGCTTTGTCAGCATTGTTTACCAGCATGCAATGTAACAGTGAGGGGCGCTCCTCGAACCCATTGAAGTGAAAATGTGAGGATATTGAGATTTTATGTTCTTAGTGAATCCATATTTTAGCTTCCATTATCCAGTTTGCTTATCACCCAGCTCTGTACAACACAACTCATATCTAGTCACAGAGAACAAGATTTATAAAAGAGACTCATACAATGGATGCCTAGATTTTGCCAGCATGTGATGACTAAGTGATGGAATAAAAGAGCATCATGCCCAAACAATTCAGAAAAATATGTAAACTTGGAAACTTGGCCATTATTTCACTATCTTTGATGTAATGCTTGGATTATTCTTTTGACATAAAATTTTCACAAATGTAGATCATTATTAATAATTATGTAAATCAGATAATTAATATGCAATATTTTTAAGAATCCACATGTCAAGAAGGCATGATATATTAACACATGCAGCTCCCACTCTACTGGATTCTCTTCTTACAATCATTTCAATTTTCACAATGAGTTTTGTATTAGGAATGGTAACAAATGATTCATTTCTTAATATATAGCAATTAATCAGTAATTTTCTTTCTGATAGCTATAGGTCTTAATAGATATTCAAGCCACTCACTTGAATATTTATCAGACAAATGATAAATATTGGATCAGTGAGAATTTGATGGCTGAGGACTCAGCAACTGATTAAATTAGGTTTCCATGCTATCCCAAACACAAAGTTGCAGTAAGTAGGAGTATAAGTAGATCAGTAGTGCATGTGCGATATTTAAATATACTCTATATTGCCGTCATTAATGGTTGTGAAGGAGATTTGGAGCTTAGTATGAGAAAAATAGAGCTCTGACAGCTATAATGATACAGTATTATAGGAATTTAATAAAATCTGAATTTTAAATTACAAAGAAAAACAACAAATGACATTCAAGGTCAGAGAATTAACTTAAAACTTTGCTCGACAGACATTTTCAGCAATACTAAGTAAAATATATTACATCCATTTCTAAGGAAGATTTTGCAACACTCCAAAACATTTCTTATTTTTGAAATATAAGCAACACATACAGGCAATCAGGAGATAGTTAAGTGCTACAGTATACAATAAAAATGTTACTGCCATGTGGAGCTTTCGGTAGAATTCTCAAAGTGACACTTTTAAGTGGTAAGTAGAGTTGAGCGATACTTTCCGATATCCAAAAGTATCGGAATCGGAATGGTATCGCCGATACCCCAAAAATATCGGCGATACCCGATACCGATACCGGAAATCCAATGTAAGTCTATGGGAGCAAAATATCGGAATTAAAAAAAACCCATTCTTGGCTTGTAGGTTAATTGTACATGAAGGAAAACAGCAAAGAGTAATGTAGAATGTATTGGGGAGGTTGAGGAGACATTAAAGGCATAGATGTTTAACCCAATCCAATGGAATAGCATTAATATTTTTTTTTTAAAGACGTTCGGATTGACGAAATAATTGACAATGTTGTTAACCTTTTTTCTATTTTGCCAAATATGTATGTTTCACAACTTCCATGCTCTTCACCTTTTTAACTTTTGCCACACTTTCACCTTCATAATCTTCAGCAGCATCATCTTTGTCATCAAATTATCTTCATCTTCACCTTCTTTATCTTCTTCTTAAACTTCTTGCTATTCATCTTTTTGTTAACATTACTCATATTGTTCTTATTAAACTATTATTCTTCTTCATATTCTACTTCTTCATCTTCTTCTTCTTCATCTTCTTCATCATATTCTTATTTGTGACAGAGATTCCTGTACTTGTAATCTGTAAAAGTATGAATTTTTCATCCTTCCGTTCTTGCTGTCACAAAAGATTTAAATTACAACAGTATTTGTCCGTGTTCAGTTTAGCCTGCAGCAGCAGGCATTTTCCAGGGCACCACGAGGAGGAACGGTCTTATACTTCATGTTCTTCTGCTTTTTGATCTTCTGTCTCTTGTTCTGTATCTTGTAGTTTGTCTTAACCTTCTTTGTCCTGTTGGTGATCTTCTTCTGGGTAATCTTATATTTCTTCTTTGTGATGGTGTTCAGGCTGGTTGTCTTGATGCTCGTCGTCCTTGGGGTCGTCATCTTCTTCGGGGTGGTCTTTAGGGTCGTCTAACTTCCGAGAACCAGTTGACGTTACTGGAACTCAGGAACCGCGAAAGGGTAGCAGAAGGAAAAAGAGCCAATGGCACAACCGAGGACCAGCTGACGTTACTGGGACACGGTTACTAAGCAGGAGGTACCTGTGCTTAAAAGCACTACCAAGGACCAGCAGACGTTGCTGGAACTCGGATACCGACATGGAGGCACCTAGGCCAAAGGCACTGCCGAGAACCAGTTGACGTTACTGGAACCCGGACGGGTAGCAGAAGGTACAAGAGCCAATGCAAGTAACGAGGACCAGCTGACTGTGCTGGAACCCGGAGGGGCAGCAGAAGGAAAAGAGCCAATGGCACAACCGAGGACCAGCTGACGTTACTGGGACACGGTTACTAAGCAGGAGGTACCTGTGCTCAAAAGCACTACCAAGGACCAGCAGACGTTGCTGGAACTCGGATACCGACATGGAGGCACCTAGGCCAAAGGCAGTGCGGAGAACCAGCTGACGGTACTGGAACCCGGACGGGTACCATAAGGCACCCATGAAAATGTAAGTTGACAGGCCGCAAGCCGTCCGCAGTTACCGAATCACACAGTCCTAGAGTGGGTGCTTGTCCTATTGTCACAACGGAAACAGCCTTTATTTAGATATCCAACAGCACACATAGGAATCAACTAAACTGCAGGCACCATAGAGTCGGCTAACCCGAATGCAACACGACAGGACAACTTATTGGAGGCTAATTAACGTTGACACTGCCAGGAAACAGCTGTCGTGCTGTAACCAGGCTGGGCAGGAGTCATTACCCGTGGCAATTACTTCCGAGCAACAACTGGCAGTGTTGGAGCCCAGGGATGAGAGGAGGACAGGGTGGAGGCAGCATGACTTTTTGGCGTACACACAGCAGGGGAACAGCTGACATTACTGAACCCCAGTAACACAGGAGCAAGTGTTGACTGTGCTAACAGCACTTCCGAGCCTTCCTTTATGTGCACTTTAGTAGGAGGTCGGCGTACCCCCCTGCTGCGGAAGAACAAATTTAAGCCGTTGTTGCTTGGATGGCAGCCAATGCATCTACTTCAATTGCTTCCACCTCCTCTCAGGACCACAGCACTGTTGAGCAACCATCTGTCTCTTCACCGCCTGCCAAATTGCCCAGGCAGTCAGACAGTTCTGTACAGGATCCAGCTGAGTCTCTGCTTCTGTTCTCAGAATCTGTTGGCTTGCAAACAGGGGCCCAGCCAAGCAGCATTCTGGAATGTGAAGAAGAGGGAGTATGCAGTGATGCGCAACAGCTGTGTCTCTCAGAATCTGAAGAGGGGGTGAGGCAGTGCCGATGCTCAGCACACCGCAGAACGCATCTGATGATGATGAGACTCAGGTGGCAGTTTCTGTTGAGCATGGTGCTGGCCAGACCACCCAAACAGCAGCAGGTGTTTGGAAAGGGTAGTGGAGATGATGAGGTCCAAGACCCAACATGGTGTGAGGAACAGGAAGGTGGTGGGAGCAGCTCTGAGGAAGAGATTGCCCCAACGGTACAAACAGGAGGGAGAGTTAGGCTGCATACTCGGTTGACTTTAGCCTCCAGTTTGGAACCTGTTTGGAGCAGTTCTCTTCCAAAAGTCATAACGGGCGCTCCCAGGAATTGCACGGCGTGGTCCTTTTTTGACACACTTGCAGATGATATTTGCTATGTCAAATGCAAGCTGTGTAATCAAAAAGTAAAAAGAGGTAAAAGTGTCAGTAACGTCAATAACACAAATATTATTATTATTATAGATTTTAATCGCGCCATTTATTCCATGGTGCTTTACATGTGAAGAGGGGCAAATATAGACAATTACAGTAAACATGAGCAATACAAGGCACACACAAGTACAGAAGGAGAGAGGACCCAGCCCGTGAGGGCTCACAATCTACAGGGGTGGTTGAGGATACACTAGGAGACGGAAGAGCTGATCGTGTGTTGGTTCAGTAGACTGATGATCATTGCAGGTTGTAGGCTTGTCGGAAGAGGTGGGAAATATGTGCAAACATGTGGGTACAAAGCACGTAGTTGAGTTACAAAGACACACTGGAGATGTAGGCCAACCTACAGCAGCACCTACATCTTCAGGTCGTGTCGGAGCCTCTTCCTCCAGCTCACACACAGCAGGTTCGGCTTCCTCACAGGATCGCCATGGAAGAACCTCGGTCACTGTTGTCCAGAGACAAAGTGTTATTCCACCCACAGCAGCAAGTTCCCTGTCATCCTCACACTCCCAGGCCACAAAACAGCCATCGGTAGCACAGGCATGGGATAAAAGACGGCCATACTCGGCAAACCATCCACGAGCACAGGCTCTGAATGCTGGCATTCCAAAACTCCTGTCCCTTGAAATGCTGTCATTCAGGCTGCTGGAGACTGACAGTTTCCGTAACTTAATGGCATTGGCAGTCCCACAATACAATGTGCCAAGCCGATTTTATTTCAGCAGGCAAGCCGTCCCTGGTCTGCAAAAGCATGTTGAGGGAAAAATTAAACATGCCTACTAAACTCCGTCAGTAGCAATGTCCACCTGACCACAGCTGCGTGGACCAGTACCCATGGCCATGGGCGATACCTTTCCCTCACTGCCCATTGGGTCAATGTTGTGTAGCCGGGTACAGATCTTGCGAGTGGCGCTGTACGTGTTCAGCCAACTCCAAGGATTGCAGGAATCAAGTCTGTACACATTGACTCCTCCTACTACTCCAGTTCCTCAGAAACATCGCTGCAGGAGCCGTCACGGTCTACCTCCACATGGACCAGTGAACGCTTAATAATAATAATCTTTATTTATATAGCGCCAACAGATTCCGCTGCGCTTTCAGTTTAACAGTTTCAGAACACAAGTCATAAGTAACAACGTTAACAATAAAATAATTAAAGCAATATAAGCCGCCCCTGCTCTTGAGAGCTTACAATTTATAATGAGGTGGGGGAGCTACAAAGTACAGGTGTTTATATACAATGGTGTATTTACAATGATGGTCCAGCCATTTAGAGGGAGTGAGGGATGGATGGAGATAGTGAATGGGCTACACACACACACTTACACATAGAATGACTTTGGGCCTGGGGCCGATATATGACCGCTACTCTGAGGGAGAGGGGACGAAAGAGCCTGATGGTGTGGACCTCAAAAGAAGGGAATGAGAGTGATGGAATTGGGGGGGATGACCTGGAAAGTGCATTGTGGGGACAGGAGTATGCCGACTCCACCACCATGTCTGTTTGAGGGTCTCGGGGAATGTGAGAACTGTAAGCCACCATAGGAAATGGCAGGAGGGAGACCGTGTCAGAATCCTGAATCCAGGTTTCAGTGAGGGCCAACAGATGAAGAGAGTTGTTCAGAAAGTAGTTGTGCAGGAAGGTTAGCTTGTTGCATGCAGACCGTGGATTCCAGAGGGAACAGTTAAACGAAGGAGATGAGGGAGTGCAATTAATATTAATAAGATTACTATGGTTTCGATATGAGGTAGGGTAGGGATTGAGGTTGGGGGATGGTGGACCAGGGTTGGGGGGAGATGTCCCCTGAAATCAATAGGAGTAGGAAGATAAAGAGCAGGTAGTTGTTGGAGTTGTAAGTTGCTTTTTTCTGTATTGTGTTTGGGCTAGATGGCCTGAGGTTTCTCAGGAAGGTGATGAGTGCATGGGAACTGTACATGGGAGAGGGAAGTATGGAGGGGCTGATGTGTATGAGTCGTGATGAAGGGGGTATGGGGCGGTGAATGTGTATGGCAAGGGAACACAGAAGGATAGAGTTAATGTACATAATTAAAAAGATAACAAACAACAAGAAACAAATATACTAAAATAAAATTAAAAATATATTGCAAAAGATGCATGAGGTTGTAAAATAATATAATAATAAGGGTATTTGATAAACCTAATATTTATGAAAAAGTTTTGTTCAGGATTAAAAATATAGCAAAGTGTGGACTACCTTATTCCAGCCCTGATTAACTGCCATGGATAACTGCCGTTTACTCAATGCTTGTCTTCTATGATGCTTAGCTTTTTGTGATGCGTGCACCCCACACATGCACCACACAACGCTTAGCTGTTGTGACCGATATGAGCACTGCCGTGGGCAAACGTCAACAGGCCGTCCTGAAATTAATTTCCATGGGGAATCGAAGCCACACAGCACAGGAGCTCTGGAATGCCATCAAGCAGGAGAGCGACGTGTGGTTTTGGACAGCGAATCTCCAGCCAGGCTTGGTAGTGTGTGACAATGGCCGAAATCTGGTGGCAGCTCTGGGCCTAGGCAACCTCACTCACATAAATGTGTGGCACATGTGCTCAACTTGGCCGTGCAGAGTTTTTTGAGGGACTATCCGGATCTTGATGCACTGCTGCACAAGGTCCGCCTACAGTGCGCTCACTTGCGACGTTCCAGCATGGTCAGATCGCGCATTGCAGCTCTGCAACG
Source organism: Oophaga sylvatica (assembly GCA_033576555.1). Lineage (NCBI taxonomy): Eukaryota > Metazoa > Chordata > Amphibia > Anura > Dendrobatidae > Oophaga > Oophaga sylvatica. Next base: position 367,231,220 of record JARQOD010000004.1, on the reverse strand, counting down.
CCGATTTAGCCTTCCTGAACATCGCATCATATGTGACGTACACACCAGGTGGAATTCCACGTTACATATGTTGGAGCAGTTGTGTGAGCAGCAGCCAGCAGTAATGGAGTATCAGCTGCATCAGACGCAAACAACTCGCAATTTGCGCCGTTCACACTTCACCACTACTGAGTGTGCCTCTATAATAATAATAATAAAATAATCTTTATTTATATAGCGCCAACATATTCCGCAGCGCTTTACAGTTTAACAGTTTCAAAACACAAGTCGTAACAACGTTAACAATACAATAATTAAAGCTAAATAAGCCGCCCCTGCTCGTGAGAGCTTACAATCTACAATGAGGTGGGGGAGATACAAAGTACAGGTGTGTATATACAATGGTGTATTTACAATGATGGTCCAGCCATTTTGAGGGAGTGAGGGATGGATGGAGATAGTGAATGGGCTACACACACACACTTACACATAGAATGACTTTGGTTAGTGAATGTGATAGGGCACTCTGAACAAATGTGTTTTGAGGGAGCGCCTGAAACCATGCAAATTGTGGATAGTCCTAATTTCTTGGGGTAGAGCATTCCAGAGGATTGGCGAGCCAGTATGCATTGGAGGTGCTGGCTTGCCCTGCTGGCAGTTTATTATCGGAGCGCGTTTTTGGTGCTTCAGGTGGTGTACTAACAGACCGTCGCATGCGACTATCCTCCGATAATGTAGACCGGCTTACTTTGCTGAAAATGAACAAGGCATGGATCACGCATTAATTTGCCTGTCCGGTTTCAGATTTAATAACTGGTTGGCAACGTTATACATGTCTCCTGTTATGTTCATCTTTCTACCACCTGAACTGTACTCCCTGGGCTACAACACTGCCAGTTGCTGCTCAGAAATGTTAGATGCACAGATCAAAAAAATCGCTGATGTGTTTGTGGGGTTCAGTAAACGCCTGCTGTTCCCCTGCTGTTGTCCGGCAACAATTACTGATAGCTAGCTACACATGTTGAAAAAAACATGACTTGTTAAAGTGGCTAGTGCTACACATAGATATGAGGCTACACCCTTAATTCTACGCTGTAAACAAGTAAAACGTCACCTTTAAAACCATAAAATTATTAGTCTTTGTCACAAATCTGTTAATAAAAAATTGTGACATATTACTGCAGATATCCATATGTCGAACACAAATGCAAACACAAAAGCATACTTATGCTATAGGGTACTGATTGGGGAACCTTGTCACTCCATAACTTAGGCAAATCCAACTCACATCATGCCTCAAAAGCTGCAATGTTGGAAGTGCATAATGTGGGTTGAACTTTGACAACAGCTGCAGTGCAAGGTTTGCCTTCAGTGTTCTTGGCTTTTAAATAAAAGCATACAAGTAAATATAATAATACATGAAAACCTCAGACTACAGTGAACACTGAACACAACTGTTCACTTGCTGTGAAAGGACTTTTTGTGGCCTTCTATTGTGTTTGCAAGCAATGTATTGTATCAGGATGGAAGAGCGTCACACTAATAGATTTTAGTTTTTAGAAATTGAATACAGCAGCACCAATTAGATAAAAATGACAAGGATGAGGCAGTGAGACACGCTCAGCAGAGTACACACAGCGGTGGTTGAAGAAATAACTGGAGCGGGATCTACACTCCTACAAAAATGAAAACCTCAGACTACAGTGAACACTGAACACAACTGTACACTTGCTGTGAAAGGACTTTTTGTGGCCTTCTATTGTGTTTGCAAGCAATGTATTGTATCAGGATGGATGAGCGTCACACTAATAGATTTTAGTTTTTGGAAATTGAATACAGCAGCACCAATTAGATAAAAATGACAAGGATGAGGCAGTGAGACACGCTCAGCAGAGTACACGCAGCGGTGGTTGAAGAAATAACTGGAGCGGGATCTACACTCCTACAAAAATGAAAACCTCAGACTACAGTGAACACTGAACACAACTGTTCACTTGCTGTGAAAGGACTTTTTGTGGCCTTCTATTGTGTTTGCAAGCAATGTATTGTATCAGGATGGAAGAGCGTCACACTAATAGATTTTAGTTTTTGGAAATTGAATACAGCAGCACCAATTAGATAAAAATGACAAGGATGAGGCAGTGAGACACGCTCAGCAGAGTACACGCAGCGGTGGTTGAAGAAATAACTGGAGCGGGATCTACACTCCTACAAAAATGAAAACCTCAGACTACAGTGAACACTGAACACAACTGTTCACTTGCTGTGAAAGGACTTTTTGTGGCCTTCTATTGTGTTTGCAAGCAATGTATTGTATCAGGATGGAAGAGCGTCACACTAATAGATTTTAGTTTTTCGAAATTGAATACAGCAGCACCAATTAGATAAAAATGACAAGGATGAGGCAGTGAGACACGCTCAGCAGAGTACACGCAGCGGTGTTTGAAGAAATAACTGGAGCGGGATCTACACTCCTACAAAAATGAAAACCTCAGACTACAGTGAACACTGAACACAACTGTTCACTTGCTGTAAAAGGACTTTTTGTGGCCTTCTATTGTGTTTGCAAGCAATGTATTGTATCAGGATGGAAGAGCGTCACACTAATAGATTTTAGTTTTTGGAAATTGAATACAGCAGCACCAATTAGATAAAAATTACAAGGATGAGGCAGTGAGACATGCTCAGCAGAGTACACGCAGCGGTGGTTGAAGAAATAACTGGAGCGGGATCTACACTCCTACAAAAATGAAAACCTCAGACTACAGTGAACACTGAACACAACTGTTCACTTGCTAAAAAAAGGCACCTTTGTGTACTTCTATAGTGTTTGCAACCAATGTATTGGATACGGATGGAAGCACGTCACACTAATAGATTAGAGTTTTTTTCTATAGAATCGAGCAGCACCAATTTGAGAAAAATGTCAAGGATGAGGCAGTGAGACACGCTCAGCAGACTACAAGCAGCAGTGGTTCAAGAAGTAACTGGAGCGTGATCTGCACTCAAAAAAAAAAAAAAAACAGACTAGAGTGAACACTGCACACAACTGTTCACTATCTGTGAAAGGCTCCATGGTGTACTTCTATAGTGTTTGCAACCAATGTATTGGATACGGATGGAAGAGCGTCACACTATAATTTCAATTGAATGGAGCTGCAAGAATTAAAACTAAAGAAAAAAAAAAAAAAGATCAGTGAGTGACACGTGCAGATGACTACAAACAGCGTTGTATGCAGAGCAAACTGCAGCGCGTCACCTGCACTCACACACACACCTTGCAGAGCTGTGAAAACAACTCTGCAAGGAAAAAGGATGATTTACACAGCGGTTGGTAAACTAACCTGCCTAAAGCACAGTACACAAAATCGCAATCTCTAACTGTCCCTCAGAGTCAGCAGAGCAGCGTTCTGTCCCTAACTGAATTCACAGCACAGTGATGCTAAAATGGCGGCGGCGCCTTTTATAGTGCATTCTGACATCTTTTCAGCATCCAATCACAGCCATGCCATTAGTTAACATGACCGCAGCAGTACAGGATGTGCCCACACTTCTTAGGATTCCTCATTGGCTGACTAAAATCACATTGCCTCTCAAAGAATTATGGGAACTTCCGATTCCGGTATACGATATATGAAAAATATCGGAACTAAGTATCGGAATTCCGATACAGCGAATATCGGCCGATACCCGATACTTGCGGTATCGGAATGCTCAACTCTAGTGGTAAGCATTAGCTGAAAAAAACTGTAAAGTCATCAATTGTGTAATTAAATAATTTCCAGAGATATTTAACTCCAAATGTAATTTGACTGACAATGGAAAATATAACATCTAAGGCTACGTTCCCAAGATGAGCTTTTGGTGAGTTTTTGATGCTGCAGATTTTCTGCAATTAAGTAAAATGTTACTTTAAATTTTTCAAAAATATGCAGTGTAAAAAAAATCACTAAAAACTAATTGTGGGAACATAGCACTTTTGTCATACTATATAGTTTTGTTGTATAGAGAAAAATAAATTTCAAGGGGCCACCTGGATGGTATGAGCAGTATTCCTTTATATGTTTTTTTTTTCAATAACTGCAAATCTGGGAACCATGCAAATATCTACCATAGAATAGTAACTATTGTGTGTAAAGAAAAGCTATGAAGGCAGAACATTGAAATAAGCACTAAGAACTGTACATATGAGCAAATCGATTTGATACAATCAAATTCATGTTGAATGTTTTTAGGTCCCGATTGAGTTTGAGCACATAAATAACCCCCCGAAAAACCAGGCTAGAATTTTACACATTACAGAAGATTGTATCAGCCACACAGGAAATGCAGTATCCAGTTTAAGATGAAAAATCACTGAAAAGGTCCCCCTAAAAGAATCAAAATTGAAACCACCAAATTTACTAAAGGATTCACTGATTGCGGTGGAAGGACAATACATAAAATATAACCTTTATTTATACTAAGAAAAAAAATTATTGTGACCACCATAGATATGTGCAATCAATAATACTCAAAATGATTACATAAAACACTAGTCCAAAATCAATCAAGATGGTATTTCACCATTGTGAAAACCAACTATAAATAGAGTGGGACTGAATATAATTTCTATCCTAGTCCTCCCTTTATACTAAAGGGTTAATGATTCAAAAAATTTTCTACCATAATCAGGTACCTCGTATTATGTTCTCACCCGCTTTATGCATTTAATAGCCCTCTGTGTCTGTACTGTTACATACTTTGGCTGTTAACTGGCTCATGCAGAATTACAGGAACACCCGATTCTTACACTATGGCTGGTCCGAACAATGAAAGCAATTGTTACCATCCAACTTCCGTGTCTCCCCTTTTTCCTCATAGATTGTAAGCTTGTGAGCAGGGCCCTCATTCCTCTTGGTATCTACTTTGATCTGTGTTTATTGTTATGCTGTAATGTCTATTGTCTGTACAAGTCCCCTCTATAATTTAAAGTGCTGCGGAATATGTTAGCGCTATAGAAATAAAATTATTATTATTTATTATTAATGATAATGAATTGTAAATCCCACTAGGTTCATAAAGAACACCTTTAATGAGATTTATTACACATTAGCCCATAAAAATTGTCAAAGCACCAAACTTCATTGCTGTTGTTTGGAGTATGCAATTAAAGTGCTTTTGTGCTATAAGGTGCTGACTACTGACTAGTGTCACTAAACACAACACATGATAAAAGGCTCAACATATTCAATTAAAGGGAATTATATACAGACTGATCCCATTCACTATTGTCAGTTATTTCATTCCTGCTGCGCAGTTGATCTCCGTATTGTTGCCACTCAACAGGGCATTGCATGCACAGCTAATAGTTTATCTATGTTCCAATGGAATTATTATACCCATAATCTCCAACTCCACAAGTAACCAACACTGTGTCCGCTGATACTGCTAGGACACACTAACAAGCAGATCGTGTCAGGCTCTGATGTATAGCCCAGACCAGTGCTATACATCAGAGCCTGACACGATCTGCTTGTTAGGCTATGTGCACACGTTGCGGAATTGCCATGGAAATTTCCGCGGCAATTCCGCACCTCCCTGCCGTGGGAAATACGCATATTATAGGTATGCGTATTACCGCTAAAAACTAGCGTTTTGCAAGTGTAATTAGCTTGCAGAATGCTAGCGTTTTGCAAGCGATCTGACAGGTTGGTCACACGAGTCAAACAAGTGTTTGACTCGTGTGACCAACTTTTTACTATTGATGCCGCCTATGTCGCATCAATAGTAAAAAGAACTAATGTAAAAATAATAAAAAAATAATAAATAATTATATTCTCACCTTCCAGCGGCCCCCGCAGCTTTCCCGCCTCTCAGCGACGCTCCCGGCCAATCCCATTCCCAGGCGTCCTTTGCGACAATCACCCCGATGACGTAGCATCATGCGAGACCGCTACGTTATCTGGGGTGATCTCGCAATGCATTACTGGGAACGGGAGCGTCGCTGAGAGGCGGGAAAGCTGCGGGGGCTGCCGGAAGGTGAGAATATCATTATTTTTTATTTTAATTATTGTTTTTACATGGATATTGTACCCAGGACTTGGAGAAGAGTCTCCTCTCCTCCAGACTCTGGGTACCATCCGCACATGAACCGCTTACTTTGCGCATGGTGGGCACAGCCACATGCGGAAAGTAATCGGTTCAATGCATTCCTATGGCGGCGGAATCGCCGCGGTTCCGCAAAAAAGAATGAGCATGCTGCGGATTCTCCCGCGATGCGATTCCGCCGCGGGAAAACCCGCAGCATGTGCAGAGCATTGCGGAATCCTATAGGCCTTAATGAGTTGGATTGTGTAAGCGGTTTTGCCGCTAGGAATCCGCAACGTGTGCACAGGCCCTTAGTGTGTCCTAGCAGTATCAGTGGACACAGTGTTGGTTACTTGTGGAGTAGGAAATTATGGGGATAATAATTCCATTGGAACATAGATAAACTATTAGCTGTGCATGCAATGCCCTGTTGAGTGGCAACAATACGGAGATCAGCTGCACAGCAGGAATGAAATGACTGACAATTAGAGTTGAGCGAAACAGGTCAGACAGATTCATAAGTCACCGACCTTCGCCAAAGTCGGGTTTCGCCTATCGAAACCCGACCATAGCGTGAAGTCGGCCATGCGGTCGGCAAAACGAGTGCCAAAGTCGGATTTCCCAGAATGCTTGCAGGCGCCTTTTTTTCAGCCAATGAGCAAGGACGTACACTGTGGGCAACGAGATGACATGTGCAGCGTCCACCACCATCTTAGAGAAGGGCATTGCAGTGATTGGCTTGCTTTGGGGGCGTCATAGAGTCTATAAAAGCCATGACGCCGACCTCCATTTACTTTTGCCGATTTTAACAGTGGGGAGAGGTTGCTGACTGTTTATCAGTAGGGAGAGAGTTAGGGCTGGAAAGAGAAGTTCTTCTGTGCTTGTGCTGATAGCAATTGTGCTGTACAGTTAGTGTGCAGTGACAGGGGAGGATTTTCTTGTGTGCAGCAGCGTTGGTTGCTAGGCTGCCTGATGGCTGTATTGCTGTGTGTACACTGCTGTGCAGACTGCTTTTTACACAGCACTAATACTTATATTCTTTTTTTCTGCACGGTTACCGAGCGTTCATTTTTTACCACACCGTATAGAGCTGTACGCTCCTCACACACTACCGTGTACCGGCTGGTATCACTGACAAATACATGCTGATTATCTGTGTGTGACTCCGGAAATACATACGGAGATTTAAATTTTTCCCAACACCGTATACAGCTGTACGCTTCTGATACAGTACCGCATATCTGCTGTTTGGATTATGGTCAAATCCATACTGAGTGAGCGTCTGTGTGTGGCTCCGGAAATATATACGGAGATTTAAATTTTTCCCTACATCGTATACAGCTGTATGCTTCTGATACAGTACAATTTTTCTGCTTTTTGTATTACGGTCAAATCCATTCTGAGTGAGCATATGTGTGTGACTCCGGAAATATATACGGAGATTTAAATTTTCCCCTACACCATATACAGCTGTACGCTTCTGATACAGTACCGTTTTTCTGCTTTTTGTATTACAGTCAAATCCATACTGAGTGAGCGTCTGTGTGTGACTCCGGAAATATATACGGAGATTTAAATTTTCCCTACACAGTATACAGATGTATGCTCCTAATACAGTACCGTATATCTGCTGGTATTACGTCAAATCCATACTGAGAGAGCGTATCACTGACAAATACATGCTGATTATCTGTGTGTGACTCCGGAAATACATACGGAGATTTAAATTTTTCCCAACACCGTATACAGCTGTACGCTTCTGATACAGTACCACATATCTGCTGTTTGGATTATGGTCAAATCCATACTGAGTGAGCGTCTGTGTGTGACTCCGGAAATATATACGGAGATTTAAATTTTTCCCTACATCGTATACAGCTTTACGCTTCTGATACAGTACCGTTTTTCTGCTGTTTGTATTAAGGTCAAATCCATACTGAGAGAGCGTCTGTGTGTGACTCCGGAAATATATACAGAGATTTAAATTTTCCCCTACACCATATACAGCTTTACGCTTCTGATACAGTACCGTTTTTCTGCTTTTTGTATTACGGTCAAATCCATACTGAGTGAGCGTCTGTGTGTGACTCCGGAAATATATACGGAGATTTAAATTTTCCCCTAATTTATTATTATTATTTATTTATATAGCGCCATTGATTCTTACGGTAAACAAACTAACAATGACAGACCGATATAGAGGGGAGAGAGGACCCTGCCCTTGCGGGCTTACATTCTACAGTATGGTGGGGAAGGAGACAATAGGTTGGGGGGTTGCATCAGCTCCATTGATGGTGAGGCGGTAGCTCCAGTAGTGGTGAGGAGGCAGCGGGGATCATTGCAGGCTGTAAGCTTTCCTAAAGAGGTGGGTTTTCAGGTTCCGTCTGAAGGATCCGAGTGTTAGTGTGATAGTCGGACATGTTGGGGCAAAGAATTCCAGAGGATGGGGGCTATTCGGGAGAAGTCTTGGAGGCAGTTGGGTGAGGAGCGAATAAGTGTGGAGGAGAGAAGGAGGTCTTGGGAGGATCGGAGATTACGTGAGGGAAGATATCGGGAGATTAGTTCAGAGATACATGGAGGAGACAGGTTATAGATGGCCTTGCGGGTCAGTATTAGTAATTTGAATTGGATACGCTGAGGGAGTGGGAGCCAGTGGAGAGATTTGCAGAGGGGAGAAGTGGAGGAGTAGCGAGGAGAGAGATGAATTAGTCAGGCAGCAGAGTTAAGGATGGACTGAAGAGGTGCGAGGGTGTTAGCAGGGAGGCCATAGAAAAGGATGTTGAAGTAGTCGAGACGGGAGATGATGAGGGCGTGCACAAGCATTTTAGTAGAGTGAGGGATGAGGAAGGGACGGATTCTGGAAATATTTTTGAGCTGGAGGTGGCAGGATATGGAGAGAGCTTGGATGTGCGGTTTGACGGACAGTGCAGAGTCAAGGGTTACTCCAAGGCAGCGGACCTCCAGTACGGGGGAAAGAGTGATGTTGTCAATTGTTATAGATAGGTCAGGTAAGGAAGATCTGTGAGATGGGGGAAAGATGATCAGTTCAGATTTGTCCACATTCAGTTTGAGGAAGCGGGAGGAGAAGAAAGAGGATATGACTGATAGACACTCCAGGATTTTGGAGAGCAGAGAGGTAACATCTGAGCCAGAGAGGTAGATCTAAGTATCATCGGCATAAAGGTGGTACTGGAATCCATGGGACTTTATGAGTTGCCCCAGGCCAAGTGTATAGATTGAGAAGAGTAGGGGTCCTAGAACTGAGCCTTGGGGGACTCCAACAAAGAGAGGGTGGGATGAGGAGTAGTGTGGGAGATGCTGAATGTGCGGTTGGAGAGGTATGATTTGATCCAGGTTAGGGCGAGGTCTTTGATGCCAAAGGAAGAGAGGATCTGTAGTAGGAGGCAGTGGTCAACTGTGTCAAAAGCAGAGGACAGGTCTAGAAGGAGGAGTACAGAGTATTGTCCATTCGCTTTGGCTGTAAGTAGTAATTTTGGTCAGGTCTGTCTCAGTGGAGTGATGGGGGCGGAAACCAGATTGTAGATTGTCAAAGAGCAGGTTAGATGAGAGATGGGAGGGAAGTTCAGCATGGACGAGCTGCTCCAGGAGTTTGGAAGCGAATGGGAGCAGCCATATTTGGCGATAGCTGGACATAGCTGTTGGGTCGAGGGTTGGCTTTTTGAGGATAGGCGTGACTGTGGCATGTTTGAAAGCAGAAGGGAAGGTACCGGAAGTTAGTGATTGGTTGAAGAGGTGGGTTAGTGATGGGATAAGAGTGGTGGCGAGATTGGGGACGAGGTGGTATGGGATGGGGTCGAGTGCACAAGTGGTGAGGTGTGATTTGGAGAGAAGATGAGCAAGCTCCCCTTCCGTGATGTTGGATAAGGAGGTTATGGGGTTTGGGCATTGGTCAGATATACAAAGGGGTTGTGGTGGTTGACTAATAAAGACTTGCCGTGTTTGGTCTATCTTGTTTTTGAAGTGCATGGCGAAGTCCTCAGCAGAGATTAAGGAGGTAGGAGGGGGCAGTGGTGGGCGGAGGAGGGAGTTAAAAGTATTGAACAACTGTTTGGGGTTGTGGGATAAGGAAGATACAAGTGATGTAAAGTAGGCCTGTTTAGCAGAGGTGAGAGCTGATTTGAATGCAAGTGTTGCTTGTTTGAGTGCAGTGAAGTCATCTTGTGAATGCGTTTTCTTCCAGCACTGTTCAGCAATTCTGGATGCTTGCCAAAGCTTTTTAGTGGTGTTATTGTGCCAGGGTTGTCTATTGATTCGTCGCACTCTGTTATGCATGACAGGGGCAACCGAGTTGATGGCTGATGCAACAGTGGCATTGTAGAAACTAGTGGCAGTGTCTGTGTCGTGGAGTGAAGATATGGAGGACAGTGGTAGGATAGAGTCAGAGAGTGTGTGAGTGTCTAGATGTGCAAGGCTTCTGCGGGGGTGCGCGTGTTGCTGGACATGGGTGACAGGTGAGGAGGACAGGGATGAGAAAGAGAGTAGATGATGGTCAGATAGAGGGAGAGGGGAGGTTGTGAAGTTAGATAGGGAGCAGAGGCGGGTGAAGACCAGGTCTAATGTGTGTCCATCTGTGTGGGTGGCTGAAGAGGACCACTGTGTAAGTCCAAAGGATGAAGTAAGGGCCAGGAGTTTAGAAGCTGACAATGGGTGTCAATGGGGATGTTGAAGTCACCCATGATGATGGTGGGAATGTTAGCAGAGAGGAAGTGAAAGAGCCATGTAGAGAATTGGTCCATGAAGGCAGTGGTTGGGCCTGGAGGTCGGTATATGACAGCCACTTGGAGGTTGTAGGGAGAGTATATGCGGACAGAGTGGACTTCAAAAGAGGGGAGGACAAGGGAGGTAGGTGGGATTGGGTTGAAGGTGCAGTTGGGAGAAAGGAGAAGGCCCACTACTCCACTATGTCTGTTGCCAGGGCGAGGAGTGTGGGTGAAGTGGAGGCCGCCATAGCATAGTGCAGCAGGGGAGGCGGTGTCGGAGGGTGTCAGCCATGTTTCAGTGAGGCCAAGGAAGGAAAAATTTTGAGAGGTAAAGAGGTCATGAATCACATGGAGTTTATTGCAGATGGAGCGGGCATTCCAGAGTGATCCAGAGAGAGGGAGCTGAGTCGTGGGCGTCAAGGGCACATATTTGAGGTTGGAAAGATTTCGGGTGTTTATATTGGATTGGGAGCGATAGAAGGGGTAATAATGGAAGGTATGAGTTGTGGGAGTCCAGGATTGGGAGATATGTCGCCAGCAGTGAGGAGAAGCAGAAAGAGGCAGAGCAGGTGGGAGAAGGAGAGTGGGCGATTTGTTTTGTGTGTTATTAGGAGAGATCTGAGGTTGAGGAGCAGGTCAGCGGAGGAGGTCAGATGGGGGGGCAAGAGGAAAGGGGAGATTATTACTTGGTTAGAGAGTGCTGGGGTCTGTGGATAGCAAAGGAGAGTTAGGAGTAATGTAGGCAAAACCATTAGAGCATATGTCAGCATGGTTAAAGTAATCGTGGAGCTAACAAAGAAATTTAGAAAATCTAAACAGAGTTTAGGCATACCTTCTGGTCACTTCTGGCTTATTTCTGGCACCTACAACGTACACCATACACCGTATACAGCTGTACGCTTCTGATACAGTACCATTTTTCTACTTTTTGTATTATGGTCAAATCAATACTGAGTGAGCGTCTGTGTGTGACTCCAGAAATATATACGGAGATTTAAATTTTCCCCTGCACCGTATAAAGCTGCACGATTCTGATACAGTACCGTATTTCTGCTGTTTGTATTAAGGTCAAATCCATACTGAGAGAGCGTCTGTGTGTGACTCCGGAAATATACGTGGAGATTTAAATTTTTCCCTACACCATATACAGCTGTATGCTCCTCATACAGTACCATATATCTGCTGGTACTACGGTCAAATCCATATAGAGTGAGTGTCTGTGTGTGACACCAGAAATATATACGGAGATTTAAATTTTTCCCTACGCCATATACAGCTGTATGCTCCTCATAAAGTACCATATATCTTCTGTTATTTTTTGTACATTTTCCCAAACATGAGGAAGTATGGTGGAAGAGACCGCGGACGTGGGCGGGGGGGCTAGCTGGTACTGATGGTGGTGGTGGTGCATCTGCTGGTAGTGCCAAAGGCACAATAGCACCTAAGGCAGGAAGTGTTGAACCTGCGTCATCGTCTCGCTCCAGAAGGCCTGGAAGGCTCCCTTTTCTGGGAATAGGTAAACCGCTTTTACAGCCGGAGCATCAGGAACAGGTTTTGGCTTACATTGCCGAAACAGCCTCCAGCTCTATCGCCTCCTCTTCTGAAGTTTCAAAAACTGCAAGCACTGAGTGGTCAGTGCAGGCTCCTGGTCAGGAACAACACCTTTCCTTGTGTCCTTCACCCCCACCAAAAGTGAAGGATGCGGCAGGCCACTTCAGATTACTCTCTGGAGCTCTTTTCACTTCACATACCATGCCTAACTTATCAAGTCAAATCCTGAATTTCCCAGTCCAAGATGAATATGATATGGAGTGCACTGATGCACAGCCATTGCTATATGATTCTGCTGGTACATTCACCCAAAGCACTACATTGCCCTCGCAGTCTACTGAGCCAGAATCTGACTCTGATAAAACTCAGGTGCCCCTTCCCGCATACTATACCACCTTACACGGTGACACAGAGGAAGGTGCAGATGAAATTGAAGAGGAGGTGATGGATGACCCAGTTGTTGACCCGATTGGCATCCATTGGGGAAAGAGGGTGCCACTGGCAATAACTCAGAAGAGGAGGAGGATCCGCAGCAGGCATCGACATCGCAGCTGCAGTTATCTGGCAGGCCCATAGCAGTCCAAAAATGTGTTAAAAAAACAAAAAGAGTTGCAGGACAGCTTGGCCAGACGATCAAATTAGCACAGCGTGAAAGCCCTGAAAAGTTTTCCCATAGTAGGAAGAGTGCAGTGTGGCACTTTTTTGGCCAAAATCCTATTGATGAGGCAAAGGTTATCTATAAGAAGTGCAGAAGGACCTTTAGCTGAGGGAAAAATCTCCAAAATTTGAATACCAGTTGCATGCTTAGACTTGTAAACACCATGCACTTGCAAGCGTGGACGGACTACAAAACCTTAAGTAGCATACGTGCACCAGCTCCACTGAAGGTAGCCAGCAAAGCTACATCGCTTCCCCCACTGTAAGCCCACCATTTAGCACACCACCAGCAAGAAATGTTGAGGTGTCGTCACAAGGCCAAAGCAGTCAGGGAATCCCAATGGTCTTTCAACGAAAGACTGCATCTAGGCCATCACCACCACCATCACCAACCCCCTCTCAGTCCGCCATGTCCACTGCTAGTTCCACCATATGAAGCTCTCAAGTCCAGCTCACCCTAGCAGAGACTCTGAGTAGGACAAGAAAGTACTCATCCTCTCATCCGCGTACACTGGGTTTGAATGCCTACATTGCCAAACTGATCTCATTAGAGATGATGCCCTTCCATTTGGTTGAAAGCGCAGCGTTCTGAGAGCTCATGCCTACGCTGTCCCATGCTATGACCTACCCATTCGGCACTTTTTTGCTAGAAATGCCATCCCTGCCCTCCACCTGCATGTGAAAGACCGCATTGTCCTTACACTCAAACAATCAGTGAGTGGAAAGGTGCACCTGACAAGAGATGCATGGGCCAGTAGGCATGGCCAGGGTCGTTAAGTGTCCATCACTGCGCACTGGGTTAATGTGGTGGATGCAGGGGACAGCAGTGGTTGGACAGTGCTGCCTAGCCCACGGTATAGGCAACAGTTGGCTGTAGGCGTTCGACCCTCCTCCTCCTCCAGAAGCGAAAGCTCGTCGACAGAGCGCAGTCGCACGAGCACTCCATCCGCAGCCGCCAGTGTTGCACACGAGGTGTCCCACTATCGAACAGCTAGTGGTAAGCGTCAGCAGGCTGTTTTAAAGATGATATCTTTGGGCGACAACAGACACACTGCGGAGGTACTGGCCGACTACTTGCAGCGAGAAACTGAGTCATGGCTGGGCACTCTACATATTGAGCCTGGCAAGGTAGTCAGTGATAACGGCCATAATTTTGTGGCGGCCATAGCCCTGGCAAAACTCAGACACATACCTTGCCTGGCTCACACCTTGAACCTGGTGGGGCAGTGCTTCATAATTATCCGGAGTTAACAGCCCTGCTCAATAAGTTGCGAAGACTGTGCTCCCACATCCGTCGCTTGCCCGTAGACTCCAGTCGTATGCAGAGGCTGCAGCGATCGCTCCATCTCCCCAAGCACCGCCTATTCATAGATGTTGCAACGAGGTGGAACTCCACCATGCACATGGTTGAGAGGCTGTGCGAACAGAGGCAGGCTGTAATACATTTGTGGAGGATACACGGGCAGGGAGTTTGAGGGCAGACATTAAGTTGTCAGGTGTGCAGTGGTCAAAGCTGAAAGACCTTTGTAAAGTCCTTCAGTGTTTTGAGGAATGCACATGGCTGGTAAGCGCAGATGACGCCATCATAATCATGAGCATCCCACTTATGCGTCTGCTCATGCAAACTTTGACGCACATTAAGGATCAGGCGTCTGCAGCGGAGGAGGAAAAGGAGGAGGAAGAGGGAAGCCTTGATGACAGTCAGCCATTGTCTGCTCAGGGAACTGTCCTGGACGAGGTGGAGGAGGAAGATGAGGGTGATGAATATTTTGGGGAGGAGGATGCTTCTCGGGGGCAAGAGAAAATGTTGGCTTGCCAAGGTCAGGTACAGTGTTTGTGCGTGACTGGAGGGATGTGGATTTGGCAGAAAGTGCTCCTCCACCCACCACTGGCAGTGCATCATTGACACCTGGAACATTGGCCCACATGTGTGATTATGCCTTGCGGATCCTAAAAGGGACCTCTGCATTGCCAAAATTATGAAAGATGAAGACTACTGGTTGGCCAACATCCTCGATCCACGCTATAAAGTCAAATTACAGAACATCATGCCACAGAAGAACCTAGAGCTTATATTGGCAAACAAACAAGCAACTCTGGTAAACCGTTTGTTAGAGGCATTCCCAGCACACAGCAGCGGTGCAGGTTCTACCATGAGCCATACTGGGCAACATGGAAGAGGTGTTCGTGGTGCACACAGCCGAAGTGGCGTTGGAGACAGGGGTTTCCTGACCATGTTGTGGACTGATTTCTCAAGTACCGCTCACACGACTGGTAATACTGAATTGATTGCAACAGACAGGAGACAGCAGTTGTCAACTATGGTTCAAAATTACCTCTCCTCCCCTATCGATGTTCTCCCTCACAGTTCATTCACCTTTGACTACTGGGCCTGTAAACTGGACACCTGGCCTGAATTGGCACAATATGCCTTACAGGAGCTCACTTGCCCTGCTGGTAGTGTGCTATCAGAAAGAGTCTTCAGTGCTGCTGTATCAATCCTGACAGAAAGAAGGACCCGGCTGTCGACCCAAAATGTAGGTGATCTCACCTTCATTAAAATGAACCATGCCTGGGTTTCAAAGGATTTTGTACCACCTTCCCCTGATGACACATAGGTTGCCAGCAAAATGGCTCGCTTTGTCCTCCTCTTCCTCCGACTTCTCCAATTCCTCCTTTTGCAGCTGCTGAACGTACAGCCTACACCTCAGCATATGACAGTTTTTCCACCTCCCTAACTGGGCTGTACCCCCCAAGGGCCGGCGTCAGCACTTGGCACACCCGGGCAAGTGACGGTGCCCTGAGCAGGTGGAGGGGCTCACTCGCTGTCAGAGAAACCGCCGTACTATGAGGGGCCCTGTGCCACTGCCGGCGCCCATGAGTGTGCCCCCCCCTGCTTGCTCAGGGCCCAAGTACTTGCAATACTTACCTCTCCCTGCTCCACCGCTGTGACGTCTTCCGCGTTTCCTGACAGTGACATTCATGTCAGGGAGCGCGATGATGTCACGTCTGTGCGCCCTCTGCCTGAACAGTCACGGTGCAGAGAGCCGGAAGATGGCGATGCTGAGGAGTCCAGAGTAGAGCAGTGCCCAGCGAGGAGAGGTATTTTATTTTTTTTATGTTTGGAGCAATATATGGGGAGCATTATACACTGGAGAATTATATATGGGGCCCATCATACACTTGAGCATCATAGATAGGGCCCATTATACACTGGAGCATTATATATGGGGCCCATCATACACTGGAGCATTATAAATGGGGCCCATCATACACTGGAGCGTCATATACGGGGCCCATTATACACTGGAGCATCATATGTGGCCCATTATATTTGGAGCATTATATAGGCCCATCATACACTGGAGCATCATCTGTGGGGCACATCATATACAGGAGCATCATATGGGGTCCATTATATATGACGCATCACATGGGGCACATTATATATGCAGCATCACACGCAGCCCATTATATATGGAGCACTATATATGGGGACCATTATATTTGGAGCATTATATGGGGCTCATCATACACTGGAGCATCATATATGGGGCCCATCATATACTAGAGCATCATATGGGGTTCATTATTTATGGTGCATGATATAGGGCCCTTTACATATGGAGCATCATATGGAGCACATATGGGGCCTATTCTGTATGGAGCATTATATGGAGCCCATTCTGTATGGAGCAATATATGGGGCCCATCATAAACTGTATGGAGCTTTATATGTGACTCATTATACTGTATGGAGCACTATGTGGAGCTCATTATACTCTATGGGGACCATCCTATACTGTATGGCACATTATATGGGGACCATTATATACTGGAGCATTATGTGGAACTCATCATATACTGTATGGAACATTATATAGGACCAATTATGTATGGAGCAACATATGGGGCTCATTATTCTGTATGGAACAATATATGTGGCTCATTATACTGTATGAAGCAATATATTGGGCCCATTATTCTGTATGGAGCATCATATATGGGACTCATTAGTCTATATGGAGCAATATATGGGGCTCATTATTCTGTATAGAGCAATATATGGGTCTCATTATTCTGTATGGCGCACTATGTGGTGCCCATAATACTGTATGGAGGAATATACCGTCCGGTTTTTGAGCTATTGTAGAATTTACAATAGATATCACTCATGTAATGTAAGAAGTGAAGTATTTGGCATTGTACTATACCTATATTTCTCTGCCGTATCGGAGCATCATGAATTGTGGTATGTGTTAAAGGGGCCCACTGAGACTCTTTTGCCCGGGGCCCACGAAAACCTGGAGCCAGCCCCGCCCCCCCTCACTTTAGCCAAAATATCCCCAAATTTTCAATGAGTTACTATTATTATAAAATAAATTAAGGTTAACAAGCTTAAGTAATAAGAATTTATGTCATTGGCATTGAAATGGGCACTGTAGGTGTGTTTACTGTCCTCCATTCACTGCCGACTAGTGTTGAGCGATACGATACTGCAAATATCGGGTATCGGCCGATATTGGCTGTATCGGAATTCCGATTCCGAGTACCGATATTTTCGTCATATCGGATACCGGAATCGGAATTGTCACTGTCACTGTCAGTGTCCGTCGGTCGGGTCTGTCAGGAGTCAGCGGCACTTACCCGGCAGAAGATCTCCGGCGGTCACATCCCGGACTGCTTAATGGCCGCCATCCTCTTCCCCGGCGGTCACATGCAGTTTCTCGCGATAACTGCAGTGACTGCTGGGTAATCGCGGCCGTAAAGCAGTCCGATGATGTCACCGCCGGGGAAGCTGGTAAGCAGCTGTGCTGCGCCGGGATGTCAGGCTCTGCCTGTCATTCCGATGTAGCAGAGCTGGATCGTCGTGGGACTATCGTTACTATGGACTGCGTCGGACAGGTGGTATACTGTTGGTTTGTTTATTTATTTTTTTACAGGAGATCGATGGCGTCGCAGGAATGAGAGAGTAATAAAATTAATGAAAACTGTGTTGTCTCTTTTATTTCATTAAAAGACTTTTTTCTTGCTGTGTCTTTTTTTTACACATTTAAAAACTTTGGGATTAATAATGGATCGGTGTCTTATTGACACCTCTCCATTATTAACCGGGCTTATTGTCACCGTGCAATCAACGGTGACATTAACCCCTTATTACCCCGCTTGCCACCGCTACAGGGCAAGTGGGAAGAGCCGGGTAAAGTGCCACAATTGGCACATCTTTTGATGCGCCAAATGTGGGGCTGCTGTAGCCTGGTATTATCAGGCTGTTGAGGGCCAAAATCCATGGGCCTTGACAGTCTTTTAATACCAGGCCGCAGCAGTCTGCATTTTACTTGGCTGGTTAACAAAAATAGGGGGACCCCTACGCCGTTTTTTTTTTCGAGGGGATCCCCTATTTTTGTTAACCAGCCAAGCTAAGCAGACTGCTGTGGCCTGGTATTATCAGGCTTGCAAGGTCCATGGATATTGGATCCTTATCAGCCTGAAAAACCAGGCCTCAGTGGTCTGCTTCATCTGGCTGGTTAACAAAAATAGGGGGGACCCCACGCCAATTTTTTTCGAGGGGATACCCTATTTTTGTTAATCAGCCAAGATATGCAGACTGCTGTGGCCTGGTATTATCAGGCTGGCAAGGTCCATGGATCTTGGCTCCTTAACAGCCTGAAAATCCAGGCCTCAGCGGTCTGCTTCATCTGGCTGGTTAACAAAAATAGGGGGGACCCCACGCCATTTTTTTTTCGAAGGGAACCCCTATTTTTGTTAATCAGTTCCCTCTGACGTCACTGATGGTGTCCCTGGCTGACCTGAAGTGAAAGTGGAAAGCAATCAATTAAGCTTTCCACTTCCTCTCCTGTCAGCCAGGAGAGGAGCTCATTCATTTGGGGGTTTACTGTGAGGCTGCAGCATTAGCTGCGGTCCCTGCAGTAAACATTAACCCTTTCTGAAGGATTACACCGTGGGACCTGACTGTGTATCGGATTGGTAAGAATAATTTTGCTTTATTATTTTATTTTTATTACAGGAAATGGTTTTAGCAGGTAAATAAAATATGGTCAAAAACTGTGTGATTATTTCATTAAACTTCTTTTTTATTAAAGTGTGTGTGTTTGATTTTTCTTTCATACAATAGGATTAATAATTGATAGTTGTCTAATTGACAACTCTCAATTATTAACCTGGCTTAAAGTGACCTTTCAATTGCAAGGTCATTTTAACCCCTTATTAACCCATTCGCCACCGCTACAGGGCAATGGGAATAGACGGGCAAAGTGCCAGAAAGGGCAAATCTAATTAGAGATTTGCCCTTTCTGGGGTGTCTGGGGGCAGATGTTAAGTAGCCGGGGGGGCAAAAAAAATGGTCCCTCTCTGGGCTATTATTATCTGCCCCCACTCACTGGCTTTGTCTGTCTGGTTGCGAAAATAGGGCGGGAGCCCACGCATTTTTTTTCAGCAATTTTACACCTCATATATATATATACATGTCATTGAATTTGTGACACATATATATATATATATATATTTATATTTATAGTTCATACACTTCTACATAGTATAATAGCCGCTAATTCAATTGCCGGCTTTTGTGAAAATGCAGAACCCGACATGAAATGACACTTGGTGTACATAGGGTTAACCATGTCTTTTCATGTAGTTTGATATCTGATTTGCACAAACAATTACATGAGTGTAAGTGTGCAAAATTTCACACCTGTAGGGGTTAATTAAAGGTGTAAATTCGTAGCAAAAAAGTCAGTTTTTTTTACAACGAATTTACACCTTTAATTAACCCCTACAGGTGTGAAATTTTGCACACATAGACTGATGTAATTGTTTGTGCAAATCAGATAGCAAAGGACATGAAAAGACATGGTTAACCCTATGTACACCAAGTGTCATTTCATGTCGGGTGCTTCTGTCTTTTCACAGAAGCCGGCTTTACCCGACAATTGAATCAGAGGATATTTTACTATGTAGAAGTGTATAAACTATACATATATGTATATATATATGTCACAATGACATGTATATATATATATATATATATTTATTCTATGTGTGTATATTTAGTGTTTACAAGGAAAGAAAGAGGTTATTTTAGTTGCGATATTTTGTTCCCATAGACTTACATGGGACTTCCGGTATCGGTATCGGGTATCGCCGATATTTTAGTGATATCGGCGATACCATTCCGATTCCGATACTTTTGGATATCGGAAAGTATCGCTCAACTCTACTGCCGACTTTTCTTCCCCATTGACTTGCATTGGGGTCGGGTCGAGTTTCAGTCGGAACCCTGACTTTTTTCGATAGTCGGCCGATTTCGTTCGACTCGACTTTTGGAAAAGTCGGGTGGTCTGAAACCTGACCCGACCCTCCCGGAGGCAAAGTCGCTCATCTCTACTGACAATAGTGAATGGGATCAGTCTGTATATAGTTCCCTTTAATTGAATATGTTGAGCCTTCTATCATGTGTTTTGTTTAGTGACACTAGTCAGCAGTCAGCACCTTATTGTCACGCTGTCTCTGCATACAGGAGGACCGGGGTCTATGCTGACCCTAAGCTGGGGTCCTGACTAATCCCTCTACCTGGAGGTACTGTTGATGGTACAGAGGTCCAGGCCGCCAGCGTAACCCTATCTCCTGTGAATCCCTGACAACTGTAATCTAGTCCTGAGAAGGACCCTGATTACCACCACAGGGAACGGGAAGGTAACTGCCTACATACAGTATAAGACGAACGAGACAGTACAAGGGGTAAAATAAAAGACACCTTGCATACAAAACTACAACTACAGAGGGAACACCAACAGGTAAGGAGATAAATAATAAAGCGAGGAGAGGAGAAAACCACAACAGGTACTCTTAGCTTTAGACTTCTCAATATGATCCGCTCTGCTGGTCTGCATGAATGCTTTCACCGACACTTCCCTAGCAGACAGGCAGGTATTTGAAGGAATCCAATTATCGCAACATTAATTGCAGCTGAGCGAGGCTGGTCTTGTCCAGCACAGAGAGAGGGAGAATTAACTCTCTCACTGCCGAAAAACACCCAGCAGCAGAAACTCAGCTGTGAGAAGTCAGGGTGTGCAATCGCGACGATCTTCGCAGCGACACACCCGTGACACTTATAGCACAAAAGCACTTTAATTGCATACTCCAAACAACAGTTAGCAATGAAGTTTGGTGCTTTGACAATTTTTATGGGCTAATGTGTAATAAATCTCATTAAAGGTGTTCTTTATGAACCTAGTGGGATTTACAATTCATTATCATTAACCCTTTAGTATAAAGGGAGGACTAGGATAGAAATTATATTCAGTCCCGCTCTATTTATAGTTGGTTTTCACAATGATCAAATAGCATCTTGGTTGATTTTGGACTAGTCAGTGTTTAATGTAATCATTTTGAGTATTATTGATTGCACATGTCTATGGTGGTCACAATAATTTTTTATCTTAGTATAAATAAAGATAATATTTTATGTATCGTCCTTCCACCACCATCAGTGAATCCATCCATTTTAAGATGCCTTAGAATATTGAGAGAATATCAGCGCAACGTTCTGCTATACAGTCATGGCCAAAAGTTTTGAGAATGACACAAATATTATATTTTCACATGATCTGCTGCCCTCTGGTCTTTATGTGTGTGTTTGACAGATGTTTTTTATCACAGACAGAAATAATATGCAAACATATGAGTAACAAAAGCTTATATTGACAGTTATAATGAGTTAATGCAGCAAGTCAATATTTGCAGTGTTGACCCTTCTTCTTCAGGACCTCTGCAATTCTCCCTGGCATGCTCTCAATCAACTTCTGGACCAAATCCTGACTGATAGCAGTCCATTCTTGCACAATCAATGCTTTCATTTTGTCAGAATTTTTAGGTTTTTGTTTGTCCATCTGCCTCTTGATGATTGACCACAAGTTCTCAATGGGATTAAGATCTGGGGAGTTTCCAGGCCATGGACCCAAAATCTCTATGTTTTGTTCCCTGAGCCATTTAGTTATCACCTTTGCTTTATGACAAGGTGCTCCATCATGCTGGAAAAGGCATTGTTGATCGCCAAACTGCTATTGGAGGGTTGGGAGAAGTTGCTCTTGGAGGACATTCTGGTACCATTCTTTATTCATGGCTGTGTTTTTAGGCAAGACTGTGAGAGAGCCGATTCCCTTGGCTGAGAAGCAACCCCACACATGAATGGTTTCAGGATGCTTAACAGTTGGCATGAGACAAGACTGGTGGTAGCGCTCACCTTGTCTTCTCTGAATGAGGCGTCTTCCTGATGTCCCAAACAATCGAAAAGGGGATTCATCAGAGAAAATAACTTTACCCCAGTCCTCAGCAGTCCACTGCCTGTACCTTTTGCAGAATATCAGTCTGTCCATGATGTTTTTTCTGGAGAGAAGTGGCTTCTTTGCTGCCCTCCTTGAGACCAGGCCTTGCTCCAAGAGTCTCCGCCTCACAATGCGTGCAGATGCACTCACACCTGCCTGCTGCCATTCCTGAGCAAGCTCTGCACTGCTGGTAGCCCGATCCCGCAGCTGAAACACTTTTAAGAGACGGTCCTGGCGCTTGCTGGTCTTTCTTGGGCGCCCTGGAGCCTTTTTGGCAACAATGGAACCTCTCTCCTTGAAGTTCTTGATGATGCAATAGATTGTTGACTGAGGTGCAATCTTTCTAGCTGCGATACTCTTCCCTGTTAGGCCATTTTTGTGCATTGCAATGATGACTGCACGTGTTTCTTTAGAGATAACCATGGTTAACAGAAGAGAAACAATGATGCCAAGCACCAGCCTCCTTTTAAAGTGTCCAGTGGTCTCATTCTTACTTAATCATGACAGATTGATCTCCAGCCATGTTCTCATCAACACCCACACCTGTGTTAATGGAGCAATCACTGAAAAGAGGTTAGCTGGTCCTTTTAAGGCAGGGCTGCAATGATGTTGAAATGTGTTTTGGGGGATAAAGTTAATTTTCTAGCCAAATATTGACTTTGCAAGTAATTGCTGTTAAGCTGATCACTCTTTATAACATTCTGGAGTATATGCAAATTGCCATTAGAAAAAGTGAAGCAGTAGACTTTGTAAAAATTTATATTTGTGTCATTCTCAAAACTTTTGGCCATGACTGTAGAATCAGGAAGAAAATACCCTAAAACATTGGCCAAATACTCTAGACATTAATATGTCTGGGAATAATATAGAGATTTAATTGATATGGAGGGAGAGATAAGAGAGGTGTCAGCAGCAGTGTGTGCCTGAATCAGCGTGATTCATCAGCGATATGGTGCGGCTGGCAGTTCTCTTGCTGCATTTGAATTACAATTCTCTTGCTGCATTTGAATTACAATTACACATTTTTTCTTCATTCTTAAAGGTATTATGTGGCAATTTTAAAAAATAACTTTTAGTTTTATTTAGGTAATTTATTTTTACTAAAGAAAAAAATATTGTAGAGTAATTTTTTGTGTTTTTTTTATCCTGCCACTAGAGGCTGCCATTTTTATTTGCTTGTCTAAGTCATGGACATAAGAGAGTTGGGACAGTGAAAAATGAGCAAATCCAGCTCTGAAATTACAGCCAGAGGTTCTATAACACTGTTCGTAGCGCTTCTTTTTTGTAAGCATCACCATCAGGCCAGAGTCCCACTAGCGAATGTCAGTGCTCTGTGCTCCGCTCTTCTTGCATGAGAGAATCAAAGCACAGCTGGGGAGGAGACGGAGAAATTAATTTCTCCATCTCCTCTGCTGCCGGCGTTGGCGGGAATTCAACTGCACTCGGGTGATATCCAAGTCCAGTGCAAGGTTTCATAAGCACCCATAGACTTACAGTATACGGGTGCATGCAATCCGAATTCAGCATGCAATCACTGCGTTTTTTTTCCTGTATTATTATTATTATTATTATATTTATTTATATAGCACCATTAATTCCATGATGCTGTACATGGGAAGGGGTTACATACAGATTTGTTCACAATCTGTTTGTGGATTGGTGAAGTCTGAAGTCTTTAGAGACAATTTTGTAATCTTTTCCAGCCTGATGAGCATCAACAACTCTCCTTTTGAGGTCCTCAGAATTCTGTTTTGTTTGTGTCATAATACACATAATATACAAATATGTTGTGAAGGACAGACTTTCATAGAACCCTGTTCTTTAACTAAAACAGATTGCTTATACACACCGGATTGTTATCTCATTGTTTAAAAACACCAGACTCTAATTTCACCTTCCAATTATTTGCTCACAGACATGTGATATTGGGTTATTTTCCTAGTTTTTGACTCGTTTGATATGTTTTGGTTTATTGATTTTTATGAAAATCTTATGTTTTTTTTAAGGCAAAATTTATACAGAAATATTGGAATTCTGCAGCGTTCACAGACTTTTCAGCACCACACAAGTTAAAATATACAACATTTTCAATCTTATACTGTTAACCCCTTAATGACCCCAGCTTTTTTCGGTTTTGCGTTTTCGTTTTTCGCTCCCCTTCTTCCCAGAGCCATAACTTTTTTATTTTTCTGTCAATATGGCCATGTGAGGGCTTATTTTTTGCAGGACAAGTTGTACTTTTGAACGACATCATTGGTTTTAGCATGTCCTGTACTCGAAAATGGGAAGAAAATTCCAAGTGCGGTGAAATTGAAAAAAAAAAGTGCAATCTCACACTTGATTTTTGTTTGGCTTTTTTGCTAGGTTCACTAAATGCTAAAACTGACCTGCCATTATGATTCTCCAGGTCATTACGAGTTCATAGACACCAAACATGTCTAGGTTTTTTTTTTATCTAAGTGGTGAAAAAAACTCCAAAGTTTGCTAAAAAAAATATATTAGGCGATTCTGAATGCAGCGATTCCAAATATGTGAAGGTTTGATTTTTTTTATTGTTTTATTTTGAATGTGGTGAAAGGGCGGTGATTTAAACTTTTATTTTTTTTAATAATTTTAAAAACATTTTTTCAATTTTGGCATGCTTCAATAGTCTCCATGGGAGGTTAGAAGCTGCCACAACGCGATCGCCTCTGCTACATACAGGCGATGTTCAGATCGCCTGTATGTGGTAGAATTACTGCATTGCTATGAGCGCCGACCATCGGGTGGCGCTCATAGCAATCCGGCATTAACAACCATAGAGGACTCAAGGAGACCTCTGGTTGTTATAACGATGCCCCGCTGACCCCCGATCACGTGACTTCTCACTTTTTGAAGAAGCATCTGTGTAGAGTTATTTCTAGTAAGAGCTGGGGAATTTTCATATCTAAAAGTAAATGTAGTCAAATTCACAGACGGCTAAAAGAGTGAAGCTTTTTAATAAAATCAAATTTCTTACTAAAGTTACTTTAACCATTAATAATAAATAGGAGACAATAAAGTTAAATACTTGATTCACTAGTTTTACTAGACAAATCTGCAAAAAGACATACGAGCAAATTGCACAGCCAAGATCACCCCAAACTAAAATAATTTATGTCTAGATTATCTCTAGACCTCTCATGTGAAGCTTGTGGACAATTGTTATGTTTCGGTAGCTGAGGAGTGCAGGTAAAAAAAGCAATACACCAAAGCAGTTGGAATCTATGAGATTGCAGTACCCTGACTAACCACCACAACTAGAGGCAGCCGTGGAGCGTTCCTACGTTGGTCCTAGACGCCTTCGTCACAGCCTGAGAAACTAACTACACCTAAAGATAGAAATAGGAAAGCTATCTGCCCCGGAGCAGATCCCCAAAGAACATAGAAAGCCCCCAAACATGTAATGGCGGTTAGATAGAAGAAATACTGACACAGACAGAAAATAGTATGAGCAAACGTTGGGGCCCAAACTACCTAAATAGAAAAGGGTAGGAAGGGCACTTACTGCAATCCCAAAAAAACCCTGAAAAGCACCAACTCTACTAATTTCAAAATCACCTGAGATCACACGACCTCTACCACCTAAATTAGTTCTCTGGTGTAACAAACAAAAAAGCAATGTAAAACAAAACACTCAGTGGCTGAACTAAACTGAGAGGGCAAAAGCCCCCGGAGGGGACCCTGAAGGCCCCCACAGAAGTGCAGGACAAAATGCAAAAATCAAGCACAAAAACAAAAAGAAGAAAATGTCTTATCTGTTAGCAGGAGATGCAGACACGACACAGCAGGCTACAAAGGAAACAGGACTCAAGGATTGAGACCAGAACAATTGATCACCGGCAACCCTGATGGGAAGGCGACTCCCTTATATAAGACCAGTCAGTAACACCTGATTCCCACTCCTCACAATCTTCACTGGACAGTCCAGTACCGCTTGTAACCACCAGAGGGAGCCTCTGCTCAGAACTCATTTCAAGTCCATTCACAACAGACAAAACAAAACATCTTTAACTGGTAAAAACACACAGGTCACAGGACCACAAAGTTCGAGACTTAAACACCATTACCTGGACTTTCAAAAAACATTTCAAAATATTTTTTTTGTTAATTGGCATTTGAGTCTGCACTGATGGAAGACTAGCTGTTATGCTGTATCCCATGCACAGCACACAGAGAGGGATACCTTCTCTTATTTATTAACTAGCACACAGACAGAAGCAGGAGAGGTTTGGAGAAAATTATACAGCAGTCCTGACTGAGCAGTGTAGATGTGAGTCAAGCTCTGTGGTGAGATAAAGGATTTGTAGAAAGTTCAGCCTGATCTGTGTCTGATTTGTAAACTGCTGATGACCACTTCTCCCTCATGCCCTCTCAAAAGAGTAAAGGGGCCTTGACACATAGCGAGATCGCTAGTGATATCGCTCAAGCATCACCAATATTGTGACGCAACAGCGTTATCGCTAGCGTTCTCGCTAAGTGTGAAATGTAGTGGTGACCGCCCCCCACTGGCTATCGCTGATCGTGCTCGAATGCGCTGGTCCATTTTTCCATCGTTGGCATCCCGCTGGCCAGCACTAAGCGCTGTGTTTGAAGCTTAAAAACGACGAGCGACCTCGTTAGCGAACGCAGAGCTCAGCGACGCAGGCATGACAAAGCTATGTTACAGGTCACGCCCCCTCTGCCCCTATTGGTGAGTAAATGCTGATCTTGGAAAATATCGCTGATGCGTCTTCAACGGGGTCGCTGAAGAAGGACGAATTGCAAATTCAACAAGAAATGCACTTCTCACACGTGAACAAGGCTGGTATTGAAGTAAACCACAGCGCTCGAGAGATATAAACTATAGCGCTAATACGATCTCTTTTATGAGCGCGGCCAATGAGAGGACACCACCAATCAGTGCTGGGGGGTGTTGAAAGGGAAACGCTGAAGCACGCCCACCGAGGTCGGAATCGGTTACAATAAAGTAGTGTGACAAGGACTCAATGACCGGCGAGGTCGTTATGCAAATCGCTGATCTGTCTTGCGTCGTTGAGGAGATCTGACTGTTTGAAAGCTAATTAGCGATCATGTAACGACGCACTAGCGATCTTTGCCTGGTCGGATCGTTATCGTGATCGCTGGTGCGTCGCTATGTGCGAAGGGGCCTTAAGAGTTGTTACCTGACACCTTATTGTGCTGGCAGTCTGTATTGTCTTCTTGAGCAAGGTGGAGTTGAGCTATATTTTACTGAGTGGATGGTGAGTTCAGGAGAGGATAAGTGTCTCATAAATGAAAAAAGAAGCAGAATTCTCTGATCAGATATGTTACAAAATTTATTGTATGTGCCTATTGATCTATACAGAATATGATGAAAGTATAGGTCCCTATATTTTTGCCATGATCATTCCCTTACCACTTGCTGGATGTTTAATATAACAGGTAAGTTGCTCATTGCAAATGTATTATTGTTAGGGTGTAGAGAATGGATGCTGATATCTTGTTTTTACTTGGACATAATTTAAATAAGGGTTTGAAATTAAGCTTTAAATAATCCTCGAATTTAGTGGAAATCATCACGACTCCAGATAATGAAAGCGGTCAGCTGGCCTGATTATTTTGACTTCAGTAAGTCCATCTTTTTTTGGACTGGACTATGGAGAAGAAAATACAGAAGACCTTGGTATAAGAAATAGAAGAGTTGTAAAAGTGAGCATGCAACAACTCAAGAAGCAAGTCATTGATGAAGGAAGTCATAAGTCTGAATATTTAGTGAATGTCATCAACTGCATTGAAACACTTGTTATATATAACATCATCTGTCATCAGATTTTGCAGCCGTATGTAAGGACACCGTAGCATAGGGATATATCAGCTCTCCTACTACCCAAAACTGCGCACCAAATAGTTTATGCTTGGGTAAGAGGAGTGTTTTGAGATTATGTTGGCCACATCCTCATGAGTCAGGTATGCTCAAGTTCTTCTAACCCTCAGGGCAGTGATTGACAGCTTACTGCTGTGTATTTGTATACACATTAAGCATCTTATATAGTTTGGGTACTGAGCCTTCCTGTGTATTCTTAATTGTTCTTATATACATACATGTTATGAGTCTGGTGGGTTCAACAGGATATTGTGACCCCCACTTCTTATTGCCTTCCTTACAGTGATTGACCTTCTAATGTGTAAGCAGCTGCAGATCATCCAGCTGTCAATCAGTGCTCTGAAGGGCGGAGAGATCTTCCTTCCTAAATACACCAAACTATGTATCTGGGGTATTCTTTGGTTGCTCATTATTGAAAGGACCCAAAAATGTTTGTGCCATGTTAGTTAGTAGGAGAGGAGACCTTGTTGCAAACTGTGCTGCTCTTATAAAGTTGTATTGGGTTCTCCCTTCTCTCCAACCTGATATATCTTCTTACAAACACATGAATATGCGGTACATACTGTATATCCAGCATATCTAGTATTATTGTAACATGTTTCAAATATAAAAAATATGTCTAGAAAAGAAAAAACTAAAACAAGTATAGGCTTGAACTATATATTTGGGAACACACTGTATATATGTATAGAGAAATAAAATTTGGAGCTAAAAAATGATGGTCATTAATGCATTTGTGCAATCTGTGCATTATATAACTTTTGTGAAAGCCCCTTGTGCTGCATCACAGTAATGTTAGAATACATGCAGAAGTATCATCTGATAAAAGGCTCTGTGAATGGTTTATCAGGCTTATATTACCATGAATTACACCATTATCTGATATGAAGAGTAGCAAAGTGCCAGAAGCCAGCTATTACTCTCAGCCCCGCACTCAATCATCCTTATAGCAAGAATAAATAGATCATTTCATACAAGCACTTACCTTGTTTATGTATTTGGTCAACAAGCTTCTCCCGCCACTTTGTAGTTCATTTATCTTCTCTTGCTTTACTTAAGTACATGAAGGCAAGCAGGGAACTTCACCATCCTCTGAGAGATTCAAGATGTTACATGATAATAGATCCCACAGCTCCAAACATGGCTCAAAATTGCTCTAAAGTCTATAGATAAGGGGGAAAATGCTTGATATTCTCCTCTAGCTATTAGATGTGGAAGGGTGTGATGCAGAAAGTAAGGCTGAAGCTTCGCCTGTTGCTCTTCTTATTAAATAACGTGAAGAATCAGTGGAGCTCCCTCATCCCCAATGATTTATCATGCTTAAAGGCAGCGCGTAAACACAGAGAAAGCGACAGATAAATATTATCATTTTGAAAAAGGACTGAAATTCTATCAAATTCTGCAGCTACTGAGAGGCGATGTTGAAAAAAAAGAAAGCGGGGCTAAAATTGAACACAGAATTCAAAGGTTAACCATTTGCTGGCAGTAAGGAAATGTGCTGTTTGGCTAGACAACAGAGAATATGATGAGGGGTAGAGGAAAGTTGCTTGATCGTATATCACAATTTCAAGGAAATATAGTTATTTTGTTTCGTGATTTTCAATTACATGACGTTGTTTAGTGAGGCAGATTTATAAATCACAGTCTTTCATTTTCTTTTCCAGTCTGTTCACTAATACAAAAATGACTGCTCTGTACCTTATTAATGTCTGTAAAGCCATCATAAATAATTAGGAAGTGTTAAACAAAATCTCCGGAGATGGAAAATTTAGTCTCAAGGTCAGCAGGAAAGCATTTGTATCGAGTCTATGGTTAGTATTCTGGTGCAGTGTTGTAAAATACACACATTCTGCATATGCGGATGGAAATATTTGGGATTACACATGAAACGTTAACAATAAAAGAAACCTGTCATGTGGGGCACAGTTTGTAAGCATCACGCTGTAGACAAGGAGCTTAGCAGGTAGATATCGAACAGCCGTTGCGACATGAGCATTTTTTTTTCGAGCACGCCGAAGAGACTCAATTAGTACACGAGCGGGCTCCGATAACACCTTGTCTGAGCATGCTTGCTCATCACTAATAATTAGTTTTGTTAAAAAAAGACTCATAATAACATGTATTTTACTGATGTAAAACAATGGTCATTGTTTGGTATTAAGAGCCTAGTGGGCGGTCCAACATAGTAATCGACTGGGGCTCGTACAGGCAAGGTTATCAATAATTCAGTCTATCGAGACTCGTAAGCCCTCAGGGAGCTCGGATATAAATGAATGAGGTATGCTGAATAAGGTAGATCTCTTCTCTTTCATTTTTAATCTGTCGATAACAACATGTCAACAGCTTGAATATCGCCCTCAAATGCACATAGTTATTATAACCCACAAATTAGTTAAAGGGAACCTGACAGCTGATACTTGCTGCCCAATCCATGGGCCGCATGTGTGAGGGGCTGTACAATCCCTGCCATATATGTTTGATTCTGAAACACTGCACTATTTCAGAGAAACACATACTTGCCTGTCCAACTAGTCTTTTGCACGGCACGGTCCCCGGTGGCAATTAAAAGTATGTTTTTCTTTGAAATGCAGCAGCATTTAAGAGTCAGACATACCTGTGTTTGTTCATGTAGCCTGTGTCTGATACATGCTGCCACATGAATACGGCAGTGTAGGGGCTGGCACGATTGCAGGTGATACAGGCACATACTGATGTGGGTTCATTTTGCACTTTGTATATTCATGTTTAGTATTAAGAATCATGTTCATGTTATATGGCACAAGGTACTTTATGTTCTTCTGATAGGCTGTGGATCATTACTATGATTATGCACTTTGTGTCTTATTCCCTGATCCACATGTCACTGTACAAGCGATGTTTGATACATCTTGCACTGACATTTGTTCACCTACTGTACTATAGCACTTGGTATATTATGAAAATTATGGTGTAGTGACCCATGCTGCAGCTAGGGGGCGCTGTATATGCTCCTCAAGGTATGCATGGAGGCGTGATTTGGATGGAAAGACAGTACCCAGCATTGTTGTAAATGGCAGGTATGTGTCGCAGAGCTCCTCTGTGCTGTAAGCCAAGGTAATGTTGTTCTGGGACTTGTAGTCCCATAAGAGTTGTGTTTATTTTCTAGGGTGGCTTACAGGGTTGGCTGGTGAGCTGGGTGGGACTGGCTAACCACACATACACCGCCCACTGGTGGTTGTGAGTTTTTTGAGGACCTGTGATGAGGTCATGTGCATGTGATCAGACCATGTGCTCCATACCTCACCTGGGGGAGTGGCTACAGTTATGTAAGGAAGTGTTTGGCACATGGAGAGAGTAGTCTGAGACTGTGAAGAGTCTGTGAGTGTGCAGGGAGTCTGTCAGCGTGGACAGAGCTCCATGATGTCAAGGCTGGATGTCGCACAGACTGAGGAAGCAAGGCTGGCGAGCTTGAGCCAGCGGAATGGACGGTCTTGAAAACCGTGGTGACACTGATCAGGGTCAGAGTGAAGTGAGAAGTGTGGATTGGATACCTCTGAGATTGAGGGATCTGGGAACCTGCGTGGCCAACAGGTGACAGACAGGAGTCTGTGGTGAGATGACCGGGGTCATCTGTTTGACGTTGGGATGCCTCTGAGGACAAGAGGTCTCCGGGAACCTGTGAGGCCGATGCCAACAGGTAACGGTCTTGAAAACCATGGTATGCTGATCGGGATCAGAGAGAAGTATTTGTGAGATAAAGACTGTGTTTGGTGTTTGCTGGATACCTCTGAGGCGAACAGGTCTCCGGGAACCTGTGTGGCCGATGCCAACAGGTAACGGTCTTGAAAACCATGTTATGCTGATCGGGATCAGTGAGAAGTATTATTGAGAGAAAGACTGTATTTTTGTGTCAAGTTTGCTGTAATAAACTAAATGGACTATTGTTTTAACCCTGAGCGTGCCAGTGTTTACCTCTAAGACCAGCAAAAAGAGAGATCCCCGTCCACACACAGTGTAGAACGTCACAATATGCATATACTTATATTACATCATTGTGCGTTTATGTCCCATTCCTGTAAATTATTCATACTGCTTATCACTTATTGCACTATATTGCCTGTATTCAGCACGTATCAGGTGTCAGGTTCACGTTAACCAGTTAGTTACAGTTCTAATGATCACATTGCTAATGATAACTGTATTGTTAAAGGGGAATTCCCCAATGCTTCGATTAATGATTCCAAGTAACAGAAGTATCACTTTCATTCTGATGTTTGGTGGGATACACAGGTAATAGCCCCTTACAAATTATAATGCTTAGGAATATTCTTGTAATTATTCCAAAGAATTTGTCATGGGAATAACCTTTTAATTGAGTCCAAAGAAAGTTATCCTTTGACATATAAGAAGGTAGATTAAAGTGGATCTAACAGTTAGAGCTACTTCACATAACCATGTAGCAATCGTATTTATGCATTCATATGGTGATAAAATGGGCACATGAGGGCTGTTTATATGGCCAGATTTCTGCTCATAAAAAGAGTTTATTGACTATATACAAGTCAATTGGTGATCGTTTAAAGGCCCATTCACATGAAACAATACAAACTGTATGGAGACAGAGCCATTGTTAATACGAACATCCAGTCCACATACAGCATGCATGTTACCACTGGCATATCCCCAATTTACATGGAGAGATGTGTTACTGACAACAATGATTAATCGGCAAGTATTAATGATCCAATCATTAAACAAACAAGCATTCTGCTAATTCATCAACTGATCAGCATGTTTAAGCCAATGATCGGTACTAAGGTCACCAATTATTTACCCTTGTGAAAAAGATTTTACCCTTAGTCCTTAAGCACAACTACAGATAAAGGGAATCTGTCAGTAGGATCAACCGCCCTGAGCCATCTAAATTGGTCATAGGAAACTGAATAAAATGGTACCTTGATATCTGGAATTTGATGTGTTATTCCAGAGAAATCCAATTTTTTTTCTATATGTAAATAAGCTTTTGAGGCTCTGGGGAGGACTCTGCCTGGCAGATAACTCTGCCTCCAGAGATTATTATACATGAATGGGGAGTTACCAGAGTGAGACAAGTAACTAACACAGAACAGGAGAAATTAACTTTGTCTTCTTGCAAACACATTTTTTTGCAGCTCTCTGCTGTATTGCAACAATGCTGCAACCTTGTCTGCATGTCAGATGGAAGCTGAGAGAAACATTCAGATGTGTCAGGTATAATCACACACAGTTATTCAGATCAGGAGAGCAGCCATTACATTTCACACTGGTAACCATTACACATCTATTTATATTAATCCCTGGAAGCAGAGTTATCTCCCGGCAGCGTCCTCCCCAGAGCCTGGAAGATGTCACTTATATAAAGTGAAAAAAGATGATTTGTCAACAACAAGCCATCGGATATGAGACATACAGCGATCACTCTATTCAGCAGTCTATAACCTGTTTGCCCTTATTAATAGTTTGGATAGGTCAAATGTGGTGACAGATTCCCTTTAAGGCCCTGATTCATTAAGGGATTTCATATGTCGGTTCTAGTGAGGGCCGTGCAGGAATAAGATGCACCAAATTGGTTAAGAGGCACTTGCCAAATCAGTGGTGTGTATTTCGGTGTGCCTCAGCAAAAATGCTAGCCTGTTTAATAACTTGTTTTACTTCACAGAAAGGATCAGCTGTGATCTCATGCTGTCCTGTCTGTATACTCTGCTTTCCCTGCCAAGGAGATGTGGTATGATCAGATCATGTTCCTGCACGGTCAGGCACAGCCATTACACAGTACACAGTAGGGGCGCATTAATAAGATTATCTCCGCACAGTAACATTTTATTTTAAACACATCCAATTGTGGAACTTACTTTTATTATAAGATCTACTGATTAAAATTAACTTTATTTGTGGAAATACCTCTTTAAGTTCTTAAATTTATTCAATCGTGTCTGAAGTTTAAAAGAAGAAAAAAACAGCAATTCTGGGATATACATACACAACAACTAAAAAGTAAGTGCTGTAGATTATGGCAGCTGTTTTTTTGTTTTTTAAATATCTGGCAACATAGATTTTGGAAACAAATTATAATTTAATAAAGTGTAAAGGGTCAATTGTGGAGCAGAAAGCCATGTTGTAGAATAAAGAGTATCATAAAAAGGCTAGACAAAATACATAGGAATCTGTGCAGACCGAGGTAGACCTAGATAGCTATAGGGAAAATTTAATACATAGTCATTGAACTTACAAGATATTTTTGAGAAGCAGCTAAATCTACTGGGTCACAACATATTAAACAGTTAATTAATATACCCCAAGGACTTTTCCCAGCATAACTTTTTGCTTCATACCATAGAAATGTGATGAAGTGTCTTCTAAACATGGGAGTACCAATGTTACAGATTAGATATCTCCAATTCCTTCTACAGGAAAATACCCAAAATGCCATACAGTTAACATTTGGCTTCACAAGTAATTTATATGGTTGGAATTTTGTAGTAGAATGACAGCTAATTACATTGCTAGTTTTGCATTCTAAAAACTAATTTGCTTTATGGAGATACTTCAAGGTAAAACATTGATATTGGGCTCCTTACATAAGGTTGTAGGATGCAACTTTAACCCTCCTCTGCCATCGGACGTACTATCCCATCCATAAAACCCGTGCCAATCTGCCCACGGCCGGATTTCAGCTGATTATCACAGCTGACACCCGGCACTATGTGCCAGGAGTGGTCACGAACCGCTCCCGTCACATTAACCCCTGGCACACAGCAATCAAACATGATCGCTGTGTACCGGGGGCACAGGAGAGCATCGCGCATCGTGCATCGTGCACACTGTGAGACCAGCGATCTGATAAAATACAATGATGTCCCATTTAAAAAAAATCAAAATCACAAGTGTAAAAAGAAAATTTCAAAATAAAGGAAAAAAAAATTCCCTAATAAATTCATTTCTTCCTGTAAATAAAAAAAAAAAAAACAATAAACGTTCACATATTTGGTATCGCCGCGTCCGTAACAACCCCCCTTATAAAACTGTCCCACTAGTGTTAGGGGTCGAGTTCCCGCTTCTGCACAAGGGGAATCTCAAACCATCCCTGCTGCGGTCTCCCATCCATCTCTGGCCGCAGTGGACTCTGCTCAGCAGAGACGTCAGTCCCAGCATCTCGCCCAGTCTAACATTGTGCAGAGGATTACTGCTGCCTCTCCAGGTTCTGCTATTGCAGCCAGTACCGGTCAGCGGCGAGCAGACGTCTTTAGGACTAAGTCCTGCATTTCCCCTTCTGAGCATGCTCAGGGTAAGATCTCTCATTGGAGATCAGAGGTCACATGCTCAGGTACTCTAGCAGCTCCTATTGGTCCGCCAGGAAGGTCTTGAAACTACATGTGTTCTGGAACAGTTTCTCATTGGTTCTTTTCTGGTAGGTCCTGTAGTTGCTACTATAAAAGGGTTGCATGGCCCTGCGGCCATGCGCTAGTATCAATTGCATTATGTGCTTTGCTCCAGTGTGATCATGCATGCATGTGGTTAGGGCTCGGCTGAAATAAACCCCTAGAATAAAGGCACCTCCGGTGAGGAGATTTGTATGCACGTGTTCAGGGCCTGGCTGAAATAAGCCTCTAGAATACTGGCTTCTCCGGTGAGGAGTTGCTTGTTTGCGTTGCTGAATGCATGATCACGGACTAATATCCGCACAGCAGTTATCTGTGTATCCCTGTGGTGTTAACAGGACACAGTCTCTATTTCTGCGTCTATACCTCAGCGACTCTGTGGTGTAACAGAGTTCGCTTATACTACCATATAGTGCTACAGCATCTATGTCTGCGACCCTGTGAAGTAACAGAGTTCACTTATACCGCCATCTTATACCGCCCCGGGCTGTGAACGCACTTATTATTTATATTTATTTTGTGCGTTCCGCCAGCCCTAACATAATACTAGCGCCAGGGTCTGGCTAGTAAAATGGCAGACGACCAGCGTCTTCAGCAGAACATCCAGCAGCTGGAGGGTAGGTTGGCGGCTCTTGAGCGCCCAACCTCAGCTGTGGATGTTACCGCAGTCCCTGTTCAGGCTGCTAGCGTGGCTGCAGCCAGTGTGTCCACTGCCACCTCTGCCTCTACATTATCCCACCCCCCGCTTCCAGACAAGTTGGCTGGTGACAGCAAGCAATGTCGGGGATTCGTGAGTCAGTGCTCTATACAACTCGAGCTTCTGGCTGCACGTTTCCCCACGGATCAGGCACAAGTGGGTTTTGTAATGTCTTTCCTGTCGGGCAGAGCGTTGGAGTGGGCCACTCCGCTGTGGGAGTGTGTCGACCGTGTGGTGCGGAGTGCTCCTCATTTTCTGGAGGCTCTAAAAAAGGTCTTTCTAGGACCTCAGGTCACCCACGATACGGCGCTCCAACTGCTCGCAAGTTCACAGGGTTCGTCCTTGGCTATTTTGCTGTCCAATTTCGGACTCTTGCCTCGGAGTTAGACTGGCCAGATAAAGTCCTCATTCCTGTGTTTTGGAGAGGACTGGCGGGCCATGTGAAAGACGCCTTGGTTACCAGGGAGATTCCCGCCACACTGGAGAAGCTTATCGCCATATCTACCCGCATTGACCTCCGTTTTCACGAGCGGAGGTTGGAGCGGTCCCAGTGTAGGCAGAGGTTCGGCTGGCTCCCACCTTCGACAGACCTCTAGAATCTTTTAGTCTGGCGTCCGACTCCCATGAGGCCATGGAGGTTTCTCGAGCAGGACCTAAGTCCCGGGCCGCTCGAGTACCCATGGTTTGTAACACCTGTCAGCATTTAGGACATTATGCCAACAAATGTCCACAGTGGTCGGGAAAATGGTCGCGTCTAGTGACCCTGGGAGGAGGTTCACTAGACACCGCGGCATTTTCCACCAAGTTGTCCTTCAAGGGGACAATTACTGTAGGTCCATCCACTCTCACCGCCGAGTTCTGTGTGAATTCTGGAGCCTAGGGGAATTTCATGTCCTCTGCCTTTGCTCTCCGCCTTACTATACCTCAGGTGATGCTCGCCAAACCGGTGACTGTGCAAGTAGTGAATGGATCGACTTTGCCCTCACAAATCACCCACCAGACTATCACTCTCACTTTGTCTATGTCCCCTTCCCATCAGGAGAGTATTTCCTTTCTTGTCCTGCCCGAGGGAATAGATGAGGTTTTGCTGGAAATACCTTGGCTTCGTCACCACTCTCCCCATATTGAGTGGTCCTCTGGGAGGATATTGGGTTGGGGTGATTCATGTAGAGGCAGTGTAATGTATGTAGTACAGTTCATATAGCGTCTTGTGCTTGGGTGCGATGAACATACATGAGACACAGGTTTGATATAGAAAAGTCCTGTATTACTTCATACAAGTTGGCAGAAATAGTCACACAGTTTGCAGACACAGAAACAGGAGACACAGCAGGCCAGAGTAATCCAAGCTCAGCAATCACTCTCCAATACAGATTCAGGATCTTCTTCTCTGTTACCGTAAGTCCATGCAAACGTGGGTCTTTCAAAGAGCAGGGTTCAGAGTCCACAAGTGCTTCAGAGTTCCTCAGTAGGAATAGCTGGAGTACAAGGTCCAAGGCTCACAGGAGTCAAGTCACAGGTTCACTGCAGGCTAGATTCTGAAGCACTGATTGCTCAGCTGTGGCTGCTTAAGAAGCAAGGAGAGAATCAGGGCGGGAACATGCAAGCTGGAAACTCCATTTTGACTGAGGGCAAGATAGCTGCAGCAAGACAGAAAGTAAAATGGCTGACGAACAAACTGAGTTTCAGGAATATATACATAGAACCTTACATTACTCCCCCCTTAAGGACAACCTCCGGATGACCTCAGACCAGGCTTGTGTGGGTACCTCTGATGAAACTGACGGAGCAAGCGAGGAGCATTAACGTTATTGACCGGTTCCCATGAGTTGTCCTCCACTGGGTAGCCCTGCCATTTAATCAGATATTGTAACTGATTTCTATACAACCTGGAATCTAAAATCCTTTCCACCACAAATTCTTCCTGACCATCGACTAGCACTGGGTCAGGGCAAGGAGAGGAACGTCCAGGAAACGTATTGGGTGTCGCAGCCTTTAGTAGGGATACATGAAAGACAGGGTGGATTCTCATAGTTCTGGGCAGTTGAAGACGACAAGCAACGGCACTTATAATTTTACTGATTTTATAGGGTCCAATGTACTTATGTCCCAACTTAGACGATGGAATCCTTAACTTAAGATTTCTGGTTGACAGCCAGACCAAGTCTCCTACCTTGAAAGCTGGTGCAGGTTTACGAAATTTATCTGCTGCTTTCTTGTACCTTTCTTGAGCCGATTCCAGATTTTCCTTTAGAAGATCCATATTCTTCTGTAAAGACGTGATTCTTTCAGCCACTGCTGGTAAAGGCGTTTCTATGGGAAATCGTGGTAGAATGTTAGGATGATAACCTAGATTAGAGTAAAAAGGAGACTGTTTAGTGGAGGCACTCTGAGAGTTGTTATACGAGAACTCAGCTAATGGAAGTAGATCCACCCAATCATCCTGTAGGTGGCAGATAAAGCAGCGGAGATACTGCTCCAGGGTTTGATTGGTTCGTTCGGTCTGTCCATTAGTCTGGGGATGAAAAGCAGAAGAAAGGTTTACTTTAATGTCCAATGCTGCACAGAAATTTTGCCAAAACCTAGAAGTGAATTGCACCCCTCGATCCGAAATAACCTCATCCGGTACTCCATGTAGGCGAAACACATCTTTAATCATCAAATCTGATGTCTGTTTTGCAGTGGGTAAGCCGACACAAGGGATAAAATGAGCTGCCTTTGTTAGACGGTCAACCACCACTAGAATGGTGTTCTTCCCCTGAGAGGTTGGTAACTCCACAATGAAGTCCATAGAAATGGATCCCCACGGGCGGGACGGGGTGGGAAGAGGCTGTAACAGACCAGTTGGTGAGGAGCGAGGTGTTTTGCATCTTGCACAGACCTCACATGAAGTGACATAATTCAAAACATCCTTCCTGCAAGTGGGCCACCAAAAGAAACGAGAAACAAATTCCTGTGTCTTTAGAATTCCTCTATGCCCAGCTATCTTGGAATCGTGAATGAGTTGCAATACTCTCAATCTGACTGTTTCAGGAATATACAGGCGTTGTCCCTGAATCCACACACCATTCTTAAAGACAAGACTTACGTCCCTTGGGGGTTGTGCCAAAAAGGAATCCGCATGGTATGCTTCCTTGATGTCCTTAAGTAGGTCTTGATTATGAATTACTCCTAGGAATCTAGAGTCAGGAAGAATAGTCTTAGGAGGAGTAATTGGACGTGTCTCTGCTGAGTAAATCCTAGAGAGTGCATCAGCCTTTCCATTGCGCGATCCTGGTCTATAAGAGATGATAAAATTAAATTGGTTTAAGAAAAGATTCCAGCGAGCCTGGCGAGGAGTCAGGCACTTAGCCGACCTGATAAACTCAAGGTTACGATGGTCTGTCAGGACGACTATTTGCTGTGCAGCACCCTGAAGAAGGTGTCTCCATTCTTTGAAGGCGGCAATAATGGCCAACAACTCTCTATTGCCCACATCGTAGTTCCTCTCAGCCGAAGACAACTGCTGGGAAAAGAAGGCACAGGGATGCAAGACATTCTTCTCACCTGTTCTCTGAGAGAGTATAGCTCCAACGGCACAGTCTGAAGCATCCACCTCTATTATGAAGGCAAGCTCGGGGTTGGGATATACTAGGATAGGTGCAGTGGTAAATTTATCTTTTAGACGGGAAAATGCTTCCTGGGCTTGGGGAGTCCAGGAAAACCTAGACTCTTTCCGGGTAAGTTGAGTGATAGGTGACACTACCTCAGAGAAATTTCTAATGAAACGTCTATAGAAGTTGGCAAACCCGATGAAGCGCTGTACCTCCTTCACATTTCTAGGACTTGGCCAATCCTTGATGGCTTGGGTTTTGCTTCCATCCATACTAATTCCTTGTGTAGACAGTACATACCCCAGAAATTGAATTTCGGTCCTATGGAATTCACACTTTTCAAGTTTGATGTAAAGATGATTTTGTCTTAGACGTTCCAAGACCATTCTCACATGTCCATGATGTTCCTCTGTGGAGTTAGAAAAAATTAGAATATCATCCAAATAAATTACCACGAATGTATCTAGGAGATCCCTGAAGATGTCATTCACCAAGTGTTGGAAAGTGGCTGGGGCGGTACTCAGACCAAAAGGCATAACTAGATATTCAAAGTGTCCATAGCGTGACCTGAATGCAGTCTTCCATTCATCCCCAGGTCTAATACGGACTAAGTTATAGGCCCCACGAAGATCTAGTTTAGAAAAAATTTTGGCATGTCGCACTCTCTCCAATAACTCAGGGATTAAAGGCAATGGATAACGGTTTCTAATAGTAACCTTATTGAGTTCCCTATAGTCTACGCATGTCTCAGAGATCCATCTTTCTTCTTTACAAAGAAGATGGGTGCACCTGCAGGAGATGAAGAGGGGCGTATGAAGCCCTTGGCTAGATTTTCATCTATGTAATCCTTTAAAGCCTTTAGCTCGGGCCCCGCCAGGGGGTAGATCTTACCAAAAGGTATCTCTGCTCCAGGCAATAATTCAATTGGACAATCATATGGAGGTGAGGAGGAAGCTGGTCAGCGTTCTTCTTGTCACATAATCCACATAGTCCTGGTATACAGCTGGTAGTTCAGGGACTGACATGATTCCTTTAGGAACAGAGCAAGCTGAAATTTTTGGACTCATCTGTTTCTCTGGAAAGTGTAATTCCTTGGTCTCCCAGTTAATGGTAGGATTCTGAGCCTGCAGCCATGGTAGCCCTAGAATAATGGGAAAGTGGGGAGAAGAGATAAGCATAAAGGACAGTTTCTCTTGATGATCTTTACCCATAAGAACCCTCAAAGGCTCTGTTTCCTGATCCACTGGTCCAGAGGTCAGCAGGGAGCCATCCACAGTTTCCATCTGTACTGGAGTAGCCTTCTTCACTGAACGTATTCCCTGTTTCAGAGCAAAGGAGACATCCATAAAATTTCCACTTGCCCCTGAGTCGATCATAGCAGAGCTAGACACCCAAGCTGAGTCAACCCAGAGTTTGATGGAAAGAAAGCAATGAGAATTGTTTTTCTTACAACTCAGCTGGGACACCGCTGAGGAAACTTGAAAAATGGCAGCGTTTACACAGTCAACGTCCTCAGAGGTAACGGAGTTTAAGTCCGAGAAATCAAGATCTGTTGCTGCAGATCTCTCTGGAGCCTGAGGCTCGGACATGACAGATCCCCTCTCGCAACACTCACAATGAATGAGTGCTGCAGTAGTCTTACGAGAACGGCTGGGGCAGTTTATAATGAAGTGCCCTGACTTACCACAATAGAAACATAGATTCTCCTTAAAACGATGTTCCTTGCGTGCATCACTAACCCGTCGTTGTAAAGAGTCTACCTGCATGGGTTCAGGTTCAGGTTCCCGTGTAATCCTACTCAAAGGTTCCTTAGCTGGAGAGGAAGGTAGGAAAAGGTTAGTACGATTGCTTTCGAACCATCTCTCTTGCCTGCGTTCAGTCAGACGAGTATCAATACGGATGCAGTAGTTAATAAAGTCACCTAACGCAGTGGGAGGGTCGGCACGAGCAAGTTCATCCTTAATCAGTGGAGATAACCCCTTTCGAAAAATAGATTTTTTGGCGGAACTGTCCCAGGTGGTATCAAGGGCCCATCTCCTGAAATCCAAGGCATATTCAGCTACCGAGTGCTTACCTTGGCGCAAAGCTAACATGGCTGCTTCAGCTGTTGCACCTCGATTGGGGTCATCAAACACCTGCCCCATGGCTGAAATAAAATCATCAAGGTGATTCAAACAATCATCCTCAGTCTCAATCAGAGGGTTTGCCCACATTAAAGCCTTGTTGGTAAGCAACATAATTATAGTAAGCACCTTAGATCGTTCAGTGGGAAATTGTGAAGCATGTGCAGAAAAAAAAAGATTGCATTGATTAATAAATCCCCTGAATTTCTCACGTTCACCGCCAAAACGAAAAGGGGGCAACTTGGGAATCCCAGCACTCGGGGCTACGGCAGGAGCCTGGACTCGCCCCTCTAGAACCTCAATCCTGGCTCGCAAATCCTGGGTAGTCTGTCCAACCACTTGCAAATTGTGATTATTGAGGTCCTGTAGATTTGTAAAACGGGTCTTTATATTCTGCAAATCTGCAAGGATATTATCAGTCACTCCGCAAAGTTCCTTTATGCGGGCCTCCATTTTCCAGATCTTTTAAGACAGGATTACTGGAAGAAGAGGAGAGAAAAAAAAAAAACAATAGTGTTCACCTGTGGCAACACTGCAGAG
This sequence comes from Oophaga sylvatica, assembly GCA_033576555.1. Classification (NCBI taxonomy): domain Eukaryota; kingdom Metazoa; phylum Chordata; class Amphibia; order Anura; family Dendrobatidae; genus Oophaga; species Oophaga sylvatica. The sequence goes on along the minus strand of JARQOD010000004.1, from coordinate 367,188,662 downwards.
AGAAAAAAAAATTAAGGGAACTGCTCACCTGGAATGGTTGTGAGAAGTCACAACCACTATCATCACAGAAAGTTTCAACCAGACATCTGATATCCAGAGTTACAGCAGACAAAAAAGAGAAAAGAAAGGAAAAAAAAAAAACAATAGTGTTTACCTGTGGTAACACTGCAAAAAGAAAAAACTTAAGGAATTGCTCACCTGGAATGGTTGTGAGAAGTCACAACCACTGTCATCACAGAAAGTACAACCGGACGTCTGATATCCACAGTACAGCAGACACAGTCCCTTCCAGACCCAGCAGACACTAACGTTTTGGCTTCAGAATCTTGTAATGTATGTAGTACAGTTCATATAGCGTCTTGTGCTTGGGTGCGATGAACATACATGAGACACAGGTTTGATATAGAAAAGTCCTGTATTACTTCATACAAGTTGGCAGAAATAGTCACACAGTTTGCGGACACAGAAACAGGAGACACAGCAGGCCAGAGTAATCCAAGCTCAGCAATCACTCTCCAATACAGATTCAGGATCTTCTTCTCTGTTACCGTAAGTCCATGCAAACGTGGGTCTTTCAAAGAGCAGGGTTCAGAGTCCACAAGTGCTTCACAGTTCCTCAGTAGGAATAGCTGGAGTACAAGGTCCAAGGCTCACAGGAGTCAAGTCACAGGTTCACTGCAGGCTAGATTCTGAAGCACTGATTGCTCAGCTGTGGCTGCTTAAGAAGCAAAGGAGAGAATCAGGGCGGGAACATGCAAGCTGGAAACTCCATTTTGACTGAGGGCAAGATAGCTGCAGCAAGACAGAAAGTAAAATGGCTGACGAACAAACTGAGTTTCAGGAATATATACATAGAACCTTACAGGCAGGTGTGTCCAGGAGTGCTTCAGGTCACCACCACAGAGATACCCGTAGACCTTACGTCTCTTCCCCAGTGTTATTGGTCATATGCAGATGTTTTCTCCAAGAAGGCGGCGGAGACTCTTCCGCCTCATCGCCCCTACGACTGTCTTATTGATCTCTTGCCTGGAGCAGAACCTCCTCGGGGAAGAGTCTATCCCCTCTCGCTTCCTGAGATGGAGGCCATGTCCCAGTATATTCAGGAGAATCTGGCAAGAGGGTTCATTAGGAAGTCGGTGTCACCAGCAGGGGCGGGGTTCTTCTTCGTTCAGAAGAAGAACGGAGAATTACGTCCTTGTATTGACTACAGGGGTATTAACGCCATCACCGTCAAGAATAAGTACCCATTGCCCCTAATCTCTGAGCACTTTGATAGGCTCTGAGGAGCAAAGGTATTTAACAAGCTAGATCTATGTGGTGCCTATAACCTAATTCGCATCCGTGAAGGGGACGAGTGGAAGACAGCTTTTAATACCAGGTATGGGCATTATGAATACCTAGTGATGCCCTTCGGGCTCTGTAATGTTCCCGCTGTTTTCCAAGACTTTGTCAATGACATCTTCCGGGATATGCTCTCCACCTCTGTGGTAGTCTACAGATAGATAGTAGTCTATCTGGATGATATTCTCATCTTTTCACCAGATATAGACTCTCACCGGAGGGATGTCAACAAAGTCTTCAACCTCTTACGGGCAAACTCCCTCTATGCCAAGCTGGAGAAATGTGTGTTTGAGCAGGAGTCTTTACCTTTCCTGGGCTATATCATCTCCGCCCAGGGATTGGCTATGGATCCAGCCAAACTACAGGCTGTAATGGACTGGCAAGAACCCCATTCTCTTAAAGCGGTGCCGCGCTTTATGGGGTTCATTAATTATTATCGCCAGTTCATTCTCCATTTCTCGACTTTGGTAGCTCCCTTGGTAGCCCTCACTAAGAAGGGAGCAAATCCCAAATTGTGGTCAGAGGAGGTCTCCAAGGCCTTTACTTCAATTAAGTCCCATTTTGCTAGCGCTCCCATCTTACATCGCCCCGAGGTTGATAAGCCTTTTATAATGAAGGTTGATGCCTCGTCCGTTGGTGCTGGAGCAGTCCTTTTTCAAAAGGATGCTCAAGGTCGGAAACATCCTTGTTTCTTCTTTTCCAAGACCTTCACACCTGCGGATAGGAATTATTCCATTGGGGATAGGGAGTTGCTAGCCATGAAGTTGACCTTTTCCGAGTGGAGACATCTCCTGGAGGGGGCGCGTTTTCCCTTTCAAGTTTTCACTGACCACAAAAATTTGGTCTATTTACAGACCGCCCAGCGGCTAAATTCTCGTCAGGCCAGATGGTCCCTGTTCTTCTACCGGTTCCATTTCACCCTCCATTTCCTCTCCAGTGAGAAGAACATTCGGGCCGATGCTCTCTCTCGGTCCGTGGTGTCCTCTGAGGAGGTGGAGGAGGAGCCTCGGCTGATTGTCCCCACAGAGAGCCTAAGAACTGTGGCCCTGGTTTCGCTTGAGTCTGTGCTTCCGGGCAAGACTTTTGTGCCCACCAATTTGCGACCGGAGATACTCTCTTGGGCACATTCATCCAGGGTGGGTGGACATTTTGAGGCAAAAAGGACATCTGAATTGCTGGCGAGGACATACTGGTGGCCACATATGGTCCATGACGTCAGGGAATACATACAGGCATGCGTCTTCTGCGCCAAGAATAAGTCCCCTCGACAACAGCCAGCTGGGCTAATTTTCCCTTTAACCGGTGGCAGACAGGCCTTGGGAGATGGTCGGGATGGATTTTGTGGTGGGCTTACCCAAGTCTCGGGGCTGCACCATCATCTGGATGATAACCGACCACTTTTTCAAAATGGTGCACTTGGTGCTCTTACCACGGTTACCATCTTCACGGGCCTTGGCAGCATTATTTATTAGGCATATTTTCCGTTTACTTCGGAATGCCAGACAAAATCGTCAGTGATCGAGGTCCCCAATTTGCGTCTCGGATCTGGAGAGAGCTCTGTAGTCTACTCAGCATTGAGTTAAATCTCTCCTCGGCAAATCATCCCGAGACGAATGGGTTGGTATAGAGGGCCAACCAGACCTTGGTCACATACTTGCGACATTCTGTCTCAGCCAGGCAGGATGACGGGGCATCTTTGCTACCGTGGGCTGAGTTCGCTTTAAATAATGTTGTGGCTGACTCCACCAAACAGACCCCATTCATCGTAAACTACGGTCAGCATCCGCGGGTACCGGTGCCCATGCCCGTGTCTTCCGCCGACTCTCCAAATGCGACATGACGCCTGCAGACCATTCCATCAAAGTCTGCAATCTAAAGCGTCACTACTTCCCTTCCGAGCCCCGACGCGTGCCCATACAGTAGTTTTCTCCCACATATTGGGTATCAGCGTACTCAGGACAAATTGTCAACAACTTTTGGGGTCAAGTTTCTCCTGTTATCCTTGGGAAAATAAAAAGTTGGGGACTCAAAGATCATGTTTGTGAAAAAATATGATTTTTTTATTTTCATGCTCGGGCGTTATAAACTTTAGTGAAACACCTGTGGATTCAAAGTTCTCACCACACATCTAGATAAGTTCCTTGAGGAGTCTAGTTTCCAAAATTGTGTCATTTGTCAGGGGTTTCCACTGTTTAGGCAGATCAGGAGCTCTCCAAACACGACATGGCGTCCAGCCAATTCTGCGTTGAAAAAGTCAAACGGCGTTTCTTTCCTTCCAAGCTCTGCCATGCACCCAAACAGTGGTTTACCCCCACATATGGGGTATCAGCGTACTCAGGACAAATTGCACAATAACTTTTTGAGTCTTGTTACCCTTGGGAAAATAAAAATTGGGGTGAAAAGATCATTGTTGTGGAAAAAATATGATTTTTTTAATTTTACGGCTCTACGTTATAAACTTGTGTGAAGCACTTGAGGGTTCAAATTGCTCACCACAGATCTAGATAAGTTCCTTAGGGGGTCTAGTTTCCAAAATGGGGTCACTTTTGGGGGGTTTTCACTGTTTAGGCACATCAGGGGCTCTCCAAATGCAACATGGCGTCCAATCTCAATTCCAGCGAATTTTTGGTTGGAAAAAGTAAAATGGTGCTCCTTCCATTTCGAGCTCTGACGTGTGCCAAAACAGTGGTTTCCCCCCACATATGGGGTATCAGCGTACTCAGGACAAATTGGACAACAACTTTTGTGGTCCAATTTCTCCTGTTACCCTTGGGAAAATAAAAAATTGGTGACTATTAGATAATTTTTGTGGGAAAAAAATAGGATTTTTTATTTTCATGCCCGGGCATTATAAACTTGTGTGAAGCACTTGAGGGTTCAAAGTGCTCACCACAGATCTAGATAAGTTCATTAGTGGGTCTAGTTTCCAAAATGGGGTCACTTGTGGGGGGTTTCCACTGTTTAGGCTCATCTGGGGCACTGCAAACGGAACATGACCCCATCAACGTCTGCATTCCAAAACGTTATTACTTCCTTCCAAGCCCTGCCGTGCGCCCAGTTTCCCCCCCCCACATATGGGGTATCAGCGTACTCAGGACAAATTGGACATCAACTTTTGGGATCCAACTTCCTTGGGAAAAATCAAAAATTTGAGACTAAAAAATCATTTTTGAGGAAAATTGTTTTTTTTTTCACAACCAGGCATTATAAACTTTTGTGAAACACTTGGGGGTTCAAAGTGCTCACAACAGAGCTAGCTAAGTTCCATAGGGGTCTAGTTTCCAAAATGGTGTCACTTGTGGGGGGTTTCCACTGTTTAGGCGCATCAGAGGCTCTCCAAACGCGACATGGCGTCCAATCTCAATTCCAGCCGATTTTGGTTTGAAAAAGTCAAACGGCGCTCCTTCCCTTACGAGCTCTGCTGTGTGCCCAAACAGTGGTTTTCCCCCACATATGGGGTATTGGCATACTCAGGAGAAATTGCACAACAACTTTATCTGTCCATTTTTTCCTTTTACCCTTGTGAAAATAAAAAAAAGTTTGTAAAGGTCATTTTTGTGACTAAAAAGTTAAATATTCATTTTTTCCTTCCACGTTGCTTCAGCTCCTGTGAAGCACCTGAAGGGTTAATAAACTTCTTGAATGTGGTTTTGAGTACCTTGAGGGGTGCAGTTTTTAGAATGGTGTCACTTTTGGGTGGTCCCTAAAAAAAATGGCTTTGTAAATTTTGTTGTAAAAATGAGAAATTGCTGGTCAACTTTTAACCCTTATAATTTCCTAACAAAAAAATGTTGGTTCCAAAATTGTGCTGATGTAAAGTAGACATGTGGGAAATGTTATTTCATAACTATTTTGTGTGACATATTTCTCTGTTTTAAGGGAATAAAAATTCAAAGTTTGAAAATTGCAAAATTTTCAAAATTTTCGCTATATTTGCATTTTTTTCAAAAATAAACGCAAGTTATATCGAAGAAATTTTACCACTAACGTGAAGTACAATATGTCTTGAGAAAACAATCTCAGAATCGCGAAGATCCGTTGAAGCGCTCCAGAGTTATAACCTCATAAAGAGACAGTGGTCAGAATTGTAAAAATTGGCCCGGTCATTAACGTGCAAACCATCCTTGGGGGTGAAGGGGTTAAGATTTGGTCCATTTTAAATTGGTGTAACTTAAAGGAATTGTCCAGGTTTGGCACAAAAGTTAGTAGTCAGTCTATGTGACTGCAGAATTGTGAATCTTTACAGCACACACTCCAGCAGGTGGTCATGTAACTGTAAGTATAGCAAGCATATGATCTGCATACTCCCAGCCACATTCCAACTAGACGTGAATTGAGAGAGAGGCTCATGCAAGCGATCACATGACCGCCCGGTCTCACTAACAACGAAGAATCCTGACAGTGTGCACTGTGAGGATTCACAAGTCTGCACTTAGAGTAACTGCAAACTTTCGTGCCAAACCCGGACAAACTCTTTAAAAACACTTTCTTTGTAATGTTTTTTAACAATATACACAGATTCTCCTCTAATACCTCTGTCTGAAACTTGCTAATCTATAAGGAAAGCTATAAAACACGTGCAATGGCCAAATATCTTGCATCAGCAGTATTATTGGCATGTTAGTTTTGTGTTTCATGAAACCACGTTTCACATTTTTCTTATAAGTAAATAAGCAGTCCCAGGCTAAGGGTCAGACACTGATCTGCATGAGAATCTGCCTCCAGAGATTATTATTCTGTAAGAGAATGGGGAGTTGCCAGTGTGATATGTAATGGTTACCGATGTGATGTGTAATGGCTGCTCTTTGCTCTCATGATCTCACTGCAGAGCTGTGTGTGACTATACCTGACACAGCTGCAGGTTCCTCTCAGCTTCAGCTTCCATCTCACAGGCAGACAATATTGTCATATTGTAGCAATACAGCAGAGCTGAGAGAGCTGCAAAAAATGTGTTTGCAAGAAGACAAAGTTCAGTTCTGCTGTTCTGTGTTATTTACTTGTCTCATGCTGGTGACCCTTCTTCATGTAAAATAAGCTCTGCATGCATATTGTTATGCAGATCAGTGTCATTCACAATGCCTGGAAAGCTCATTTACATATTGGAGAAACGTGGATGTCTCTGGAATAAGACATCGGATCACAGATATCAAGGTATCATTTTATTCTCTTCCTATGACCTACATGCCCATATAGATGGCTTACAAGGGACGATCCTACTGACAGATGCCCTTTAAACCAGACCATGAGTAATAATATATGGAATTAAAATCCCTCTATACATGATAATGGATAGGATTTTTAACAAGAGGTAAATTGCAAAGTGGCTTGTTATGTATTAGCACTTTATAACTTTTCACATTTAACAAGATAAGAAATATACAGACATTAGAGAATGACATCATAAGCATATGTGAAATTGTTGAGTTCAGGTCAGGAAATCTGGTTCAGAAATCACAGTCTGTACACTGATGTATGAAACCAACTTTAAAACTACTTAACAGTGTAGTATCAACAGCATACAGCACCAATACTGCAGAACTAACTCACTTAGAAGGGGAATGAAAGATAACAAGCGTAAAAAGGCCTATCAATTATGAGGTTTAATGCCCTTAGTTACACCAAGAGATGACATCTGGGCCTGGCGCTGAAGTGATATTTACTATCTTGACACACAAATGCACCTCTTTTTGTGTTAAGCCAGTAATATTGATTTAGGAGCATTGGTCACAAGTCTCTTAAGTCACCTGGCACTGCTAAATCTGTTATTTGTACAGATGAAAAATATCTGTCTATGTATCTCTCCTTTTTCTTTATCATCTAGAATAATTTCTCTATTATTTAGTGGGCTTAAATGATCAATACTTATATTTGAGCAAAAAGTATATAATCCAATATTAACTCCTTCCTGACAGCGATTTTCTGTTTTTTCCATTTCATTTCTTGGAACTTTTTTTCTTGTTTTTCAGCACATTATATAGTAAGAAAATTGTTGTCATTAAAATTCCAACTTGTCCCTCATACATGGAGTTCCAACTTAATATGCAATTCTCTGATTTTCCTAAAAGGTTGATGCAAATGAGTCTGTGTAATGTTCAAATCATCAACTGTAAGGCTCATGTGAGCAAGTTCTTAGAATATACATCACAATTAATTGGACAAACCTCCCAATAACAGTATTTTTTTTTCAAAGCTAAAAACCCTCAAAATGGACTGTTCCAAATTATTATGCACAACAGTCTCCAAATACTTTATAGTTTGTAAAGAATTGAAAATGATCATTTGTTGAATTTTCCGAATTAAGAGCTCGCATTTACTGAAATCAAAATTTTTTCCAATCATAACCATTTTCACTAGAGATGAGCGACTTTGCATTTTTTCGGGTCGAGTCGGGTTTCGGACCACCTGACTTTCTCAAAAGTCGAGTCGAACGAGATCGGCCGACTAGTTCGCGGCAAAAGTCGGAGTTCGGCCAAAAAACGAAACCCGACCCCAATGCAAGTCAATGGGGAATAACAGCTGCCCCCCCCCCTCCGCCCACGTCCTCTTCCACCATACTTCCTCATGTTTGGGAAAATGTACCCAAAATACCAGCAGATATATGGTACTGTATCAGTAGTGTTCAGCTGTATACAGTGTTAGGTAATTTTAAATCTCTTATATATTTCCGGAGTCACACACAGATGCTCACTCAGTATGGATTTGAGCAGAATGCAAAAAGCAGAAAAACGGTACTGTATCAGAAGCAAAATGCTGTATACAGCGTAGGGGAAATTGTAAATCTCTGCATATATTTCCGGAGTCACACAAAGATAGTCAGCATGTATTTGTCCGTGATACCAGCCGGTACACGGTAGTGTGTGAGGAGCGTACAGCTCTATACGGTGTGGGAAAAAATGAACGCTCAGTAGCTGTGCAGAAAAAAAGAATAAAAATATTAGTGCTGTGTAAAAAGCAGTTTGCACAGCAATGTACACACAGCAATACAGCTATCAGGCAGCCTAATAACCAGCGCTGCTGCACACAAGAAAATCCTCCCCTATCACTGCACACTAACTGTACAGCACAATTGCTATCAGCACAAGCACATAAGAACTTCTCTTTCCAGCCCTAACTCTCTCTCTACTGATAAACAGCAAGTAACCTTTCCCTACTGTTAAGATCAGCAGAAGTAAAATGGAGGTCAGCGGTCAGGGCTTTTATAGGCACTATGATGCCACACAAAGCAAGCCAATCACTGCAATGCCCGTCTCTAAAATGCTGGTGGACGCTGCACATGTCATCTCGTTGCCCACAGTGTACGTCCTTGCTCATTGGCTGAAAAAAGGCGCCTGAAATCATTCTTGGAAACTCGACTTTGGCGCTCGTTTTGACGACCGCATGGCCGACCTCACGCTATGGTCGTGTTTTGGCCAACGAAACCCGACTTTGGCGAAAGTCGGCGACTTTTGAATCTGACCGACCTGTTTCAATGAACTCTAATTTTCACAGGTCCAAGTTATATGTTAACATAGAATCCCTTCTTTTGTATCACATTTATGTAGCGTCGGCGTCCCGGCCCTCTGCCAGGCAGGGACGCCGTTCCCCTTACCAGCGCTCTGCGTCCTCAGCGCCCCCAGCGTCCTCAGCGCCCCCAGCGTCCTCGGCGTCCTCCTTCCACCCTGTTGGTCCCGCGCGCTCCTTCCCTGCTGCTGGACTTAGGGCGCGCGCCCGCACCCTCCCCCGCTCTTAAAGGAGCCGCGCGCATTTTCCAAATTAGTCTCCGGCCAATGCCGGAGGACTCCACCCTATATTAAGGGCTTCCTCCTTAATGGAGGTGCCCGAGCAATGTTGTTGTTGCACTGTATAACTCTGCTTCAGCCCTCAGCTCCTGTTTCCAGTTGCCTGCCTGTTACCTGTCTGCTTGCTGTCTGCCATCTGACTGCAGCCCTCCCCGGAGGTTCGGACATCACCTGCAGTGATCCCCGGCTATTACAGAGACTCTTGCCTGCTCACTTGGGAGCAATCATCTGCCATCCGACTGCAGCTCTATCCGAAGGTTCGGACTTCATCAGCAGTGATCACCGGCTACTTGTCATGTGTGCATCGCCACGAAGATCGTCGCGGTTGCACATTCTGACTTCTCACAGCTGAGTTGCTGTTTCTTTGTGTTTGGCAGTTAGGGAGTTAATTCTGTCTGTGCTCAGTTCTGGGACTGGGTGCAGTTTCTCCCGGCTGCAAATTATTTGTTGATTGGTTTCCTTTAAATCTCTGGTTGTCTGTGTTGGGAGTTGCCAGTGAAATTCTTCATGCAGACCACAGATAGGATTGTATCTGTATAGACTTAAGTTAAAGAGCTCCTTAGTTGTTTTAAGCTCACCTTGCTTAGAGTTTAATATCCCAGATCATTTATGTTCCTTCTGTGTTTGAGTGTGTATGCAAGTCTGTGTTTTCTCCAGTCTGTCTTATATGTCTAAATCTGTGTATTTAACAGAGATCAGCCCATATCCCTTTGGTGGTAATCAGAATCCTTCTTAGGACTGATTACAGGGTTCAGGGACTGATAGGAGACAGGATTAGGCTGGAGACTTGGACCTCTGAACCATTATCAGTACCTCCAAGGTGAGGGATTAGTTAGGACCCCAGTTTAGGGTCAGGTTAGACCCCCGGTCCTCCTCTTTCCTGTGACAGTGTATCAAGTCCTCAAGATTAACCCTGAGTTCAACGGATATCGTGTCAGGTAAATCTATTCTATATTTACATGCTGATGTTGCTAATCTATATGTTGTATAGAGTTTGGTTCTTTTAAGAATAGTTTACTGACATCGTACACATATCATAAGACCGCGTGACATTTTCACTGGCCCATAAAATTATTCCCAGTTGCCATGGATCCAGTAGCCCAGCTGGCTCTGCAGTTGCAGGGATTATCCATGGAGCTGACGGACATTAAGTCCAAAGTTTTGTCTCCCTCGGAGCAAACCAGATTTGAACCTAAAGTAGCTCTCCCGGACAGGTTCACTGGTGGGCGAGACAAATTTTTTACCTTCAGGGAAGCATGTAAATTGTATTTTCGGCTTCGGCCTCGATCATCAGGGAGTGAAGAGCAGAGAGTGGGAATTGTTATCTCGCTTCTACAAGGGGACCCTCAATCCTGGGCCTTCTCCCTTCCTCCGGGATCCCCGGCTCTACAGTCAGTAGATCGATTTTTTACTGCCCTGGGTTTGGTATATGATGACCCAGATCGGGTCTCTCTTGCTGAGACAAAATTACGTAAGATACAGCAGGGAGATCGTCCGGCGGAGGAATTTGCTTCTGAGTTCCGTAGATGGGCCACAGATACTCAGTGGAATGACCCAGCTCTTAGAAGCCAGTTTTGTCATGGGCTTTCTGACAAATTAAAGGACGTTTTGGCTCAGTATGATTCTCCTCCATCACTGGAGGCTGCTATGGCCCTAGCTATCCGTACTGATAGACGGCTCCGGGAGAGGTGCGAGGTAACTCCGCCCCCTGTTGTTACTCCACCTACTACTAAAGTCCCTTATGTTGAGGTTCCCCTTGTCTGTTCGGAGGAGCCTATGCAGTTGGGAGGGACATCATTTCGTAGGAGGGGATTGGCGGTACGCCGCAGGACTAGAAGGTGTTTCTTCTGCGGGAAAGAGGGACATTTTGTTGGGGGATGTCCATCCCGTGCCTTGTTGAGCAAAAAGTCGCCGGAAAACTGTTAATCCCAGGTTGTGTGGTGGACGACAACCTGGGAGTATGTATTTCGTCCGCTAGTTCTTCTCAGTTCCTTGTACCAGTGGAGGTGGTGGTTGGTACGAGAGTGGAGAGATTTTCTGTTCTTCTTGATAGTGGGTCCGGGGCTAATCTGGTTGACGCTCAGTTTGCTCAGGCTCAAGGTATGCATCTGAGTGTATTGGTCAAACCGATCCCTATATTTTCCATTGACGCCAGGCCTCTCGGCCAAGGTAGCTTTGTTCATGAGGTTCATAACATTGACCTTCGGGTAGGGGCAATACATAGGGAACTATTATCTTGTTATGTGTTGGAGGGTCTACCTACTCCTATTGTGTTGGGACTTCCTTGGTTGGTTAAACATAACCCTGTGATTAATTGGCAGTCCAGAGATATAAGCCAATGGGGTGAGTTTTGCAAAAGTAACTGCATGAACACAGTCATCAGTGCGGTCATGCCTAGTACTTTGCCTCCTTTTTTGGAGGACTTTGGGGATGTGTTCTCTGAGGAGGGGTGTCAGGAGTTGCCTCCTCATCGCGTGTATGACTGCTCTATTAATTTACTTCCTGATGCTAAGTTACCTAAAGCTAGGTTATATAACCTTTCTGGTCCTGAGAGGCAGGCTATGAAAGATTATATTTCGGAAAGTCTGGCCAAAGGGCATATTAGACCTTCATCTTCCCCAGTGGCCGCGGGGTTCTTCTTTGTGAAGAAAAAAGATGGAGGCCTACGCCCTTGCTTGGATTTCCGCGAACTTAATCGGATTACTGTTCGAGATCCGTATCCACTCCCTCTGATTCCTGATCTCTTCAATCAAATTGTTGGCGCCAAATGGTTCTCTAAATTGGATCTCAGGGGGGCGTATAATCTGATTAGGATAAAAGAGGGGGATGAGTGGAAAACGGCGTTTAACACGCCGGAGGGACATTATGAGAACCTTGTCATGCCTTTTGGTCTGACTACTGCACCTGCAGTATTCCAACATTTTGTTAATGACATTTTTCGTCATCTGGTGGGGCTGTTTGTGGTCGTATATTTGGATGACATTTTAATTTACTCACCAGATCTTGTGTCTCACCAGGAGCATGTGAGACAGGTGTTGCAGATCTTGCGAGACAATAAACTATACGCCAAACTGGAAAAGTGTGTATTCGCCGTACAGGAACTTCAGTTTTTGGGTTTCTTGGTGTCAGCCTCCGGTTTCCGTATGGACCCTGAAAAGGTGAGAGCAGTGCTTGAATGGGATCAGCCAGAGGATCTTAAGGCTCTGCAGCGTTTTCTGGGGTTTGCTAACTACTACCGGAAATTTATTTGTAATTTCTCATCTGTTGTCAAACCTCTCACTGACATGACAAGAAAAGGGACGGATTTTTCTAAATGGTCGGACAAAGCTTGCCAAGCTTTTTCCTCTTTGAAAAAATGTTTTGCTTCGGCACCCGTTCTCATCCAACCAGATGCATCACAGCCGTTCGTTGTGGAGGTGGACGCGTCTGACGTAGGGGTGGGTGCAATATTGTCCAGGGTCCGTCCCCTGGTAAATGGCATCCGTGCGCTTTCTTTTCTAAAAAATTGTCGTCCGCCGAAAGGAATTATGATATCGGCAATAGGGAACTTTTGGCCATTAAGTTGGCTTTTGAAGAATGGCGTCACTTTTTGGAGGGGGCAGTCCACCCGGTCACCGTCATTACTGATCACAAGAACCTGCTGTATTTGGAATCTGCTAAGCGTCTGAATTCCAGACAAGCTCGATGGTCGTTGTTTTTTACCAGGTTTAATTTTGTTGTCACTTATCGCCCTGGATCTAAGAATGTTAAGGCGGATGCCTTGTCTCGCAGTTTCCCAGGGGCCGGGAAAATGGATGACCCGATTCCTATCCTTCAGGAGGGGGTGGTATTGTCGGCTGTATGTTCTGAGCTTGAGGAGGAGGTGTTAGAGGCTCAGGGGGACGCCCCTGCAGGACCTCCAGGGAGACTGTTTGTCCCAAATCAGTTGAGACAAAAGGTTATTGAGGCACATCATAATTCTGCTTTAGCAGGACATCCAGGGAGTAAGGCTACTTTAGATCTCCTTTCTCGCCGGTTTTGGTGGCCTAACGTTAATAAAGATGTTTTAACTTTTGTCGCGTCCTGTGGGGTTTGTGCTCGCTCTAAGACCCCTCATACCCGTCCGTCTGGGACCCTCTTACCCTTGAAACTTCCGGAGCGTCCATGGACTCATTTGTCTATGGACTTCATCACGGACCTTCCTCAGTCGTCAGGGAAGACTGTCATACTGGTGGTTGTTGACAGGTTCAGTAAGATGGCACATTTCATTGCTCTTCCTGCCCTCCCTAATGCTAAAACTCTGGCGCAGGTGTTCATTGGGGAGATTGTGAGACTTCATGGGTTGCCTTCTGATGTGGTGTCAGATAGGGGGTCTCAGTTTGTGTCCAAGTTTTGGAGGGCATTTTGTTTACGTCGGGGGATGCAATTGTCATTTTCCTCGGCTTTTCATCCGCAGACCAATGGTCAGACAGAGCGTCTGAATCAAAGCCTAGAGACTTATCTTCGGTGTTTTGTCTCAGAGAACCAGGAGGACTGGTCTTCTTTCTTGCCTCTGGCAGAGTTCGCTCTTAACAACAGGCGGAGCGAGTCCACTGGTAAGTCCCCGTTTTTTGGGGCATATGGTTTTCATCCCCAGTTTTGTACATTCAATGGGGGGGCCCTTCTGGGGTTCCTGAGGAGGAGCGTTTCTCGTCGTCACTTGCTTCAGTGTGGAGAGGTGTATTGAATAATCTGAGTGCTATGGGAACCGTTATAAACGTATGGCTGATAGGAGGAGAGTTTCTGGTCCAGATCTTAATGTGAACGATCTGGTATGGTTGTCTACCAGGAATATAAAACTTAAAGTTCCCTCCTGGAAGCTGGGCCCCAGATTCATCGGGCCGTACAGGATCAGTTCCATAATTAATCCTGTGGCATTTCGTCTGGACCTCCCTCCTACGTTTAAAATCCACAATGTGTTCCACAAGTCATTACTTAAGAGGTACGTGGCACCAGTCATACCATCACCTCTACCTCCTCCTCCAGTGGTGGTCAATGGTAACTTGGAGTTTCAAGTGTCAAAGATCATTGACTCACGTCTGAATCGCCGGTCCCTTCAGTACTTGGTGCATTGGAAGGGGTATGGTCCAGAGGAGAGGACGTGGGTTCCTGCGTCTGACATTAACGCAGATCGTTTGGTGCGGACCTTCCACAGAACTCACCCGGGCAAACCTGGCCCTGAGGGTCCGGAGGCCCCTCGTAGAAGGGGGGGTACTGTCATGTGTGCATCGCCACGAAGATCGTCGCGGTTGCACATTCTGACTTCTCACAGCTGAGTTGCTGTTTCTTTGTGTTTGGCAGTTAGGGAGTTAATTCTGTCTGTGCTCAGTTCTGGGACTGGGTGCAGTTTCTCCCGGCTGCAATTAATTATTTGTTGATTGGTTTCCTTTAAATCTCTGGTTGTCTGTGTTGGGAGTTGCCAGTGAAATTCTTCATGCAGACCACAGATAGGATTGTATCTGTATAGACTTAAGTTAAAGAGCTCCTTAGTTGTTTTAAGCTCACCTTGCTTAGAGTTTAATATCCCAGATCATTTATGTTCCTTCTGTGTTTGAGTGTGTATGCAAGTCTGTGTTTTCTCCAGTCTATCTTATATGTCTAAATCTGTGTATTTAACAGAGATCAGCCCATATCCCTTTGGTGGTAATCAGAATCCTTCTTAGGACTGATTACAGGGTTCAGGGACTGATAGGAGACAGGGTTAGGCTGGAGACTTGGACCTCTGAACCATTATCAGTACCTCCAAGGTGAGGGATTAGTTAGGACCCCAGTTTAGGGTCAGGTTAGACCCCCGGTCCTCCTCTTTCCTGTGACAGTGTATCAAGTCCTCAAGATTAACCCTGAGTTCAACGGATATCGTGTCAGGTAAATCTATTCTATATTTACATGCTGATGTTGCTAATCTATATGTTGTATAGAGTGTGGTTCTTTTAAGAATAGTTTACTGACATCGTACACATATCATAAGACCGCGTGACACTACTCCAGAGACTCTTGCCTGCTCACTTGGGAGCGATCATCTGCCATCCGACTGCAGCTTTATCCGAAGGTTCGGACATCTCCAGCAGTGATCACCGGCTACTCCAGAGACTCCTGCCTGCTCGCTTGGGAGCGATCATCTGCCATCGGACTGCAGCCTACCAGGAGGCTCCAACATCTCAGGTCGTATAAGCCTGTATATTCAGTAACTGTCCTGGTCACTTGCTGTGACAACCTGCCTGTCCAGAGACTGCCCTGGTCACTTTCTGTGACAACCTGCCTGCCCAGAGACTGCCCTGGTCACTTGCTGTGACAACCTGCCTGCCCAGACTGCCCTGGTCACTTGCTGTGACAACCTGCCTGCCCAGAGACTGCCCTAGTCACTTGCTGTGACAACCTGCCTGCCCAGAGACTGCCCTGGTCACTTCTGTGACTACCTGCCTGCCCAGAGACTGCCCTGGTCACTTGCTGTGACAACCTGCCTGCCCAGAGACTGCCCTGGTCACTTGCTGTGACAACCTGCCTGCCCAGAGACTGCCCTAGTCACTTGCTGTGACAACCTGCCTGCCCAGAGACTGCCCTGGTCACTTGCCGTGACAACCTGCCTACCCAGAGACTTCCCTGGTCACTTGCCGTGACAACCTGCCTACCCAGAGACTGTCCTTGTCACTTCCCGTGAATTCCTGTCCGTATTCCCCGGGCGCCACCTGCTCTCTTACAAGTATACTGTCTTGTATAATAAAGCTCAGTGGTTTCACCTACCAGACCCGTTACAGTTTGCTCGGGCCATGGAACCCGGTGGCACCCAAACCCCTTCACTTCCAGAACTGTGTCATGAGCTGTCTCGCCAGAGGTCTCAACAGGAGGCTATCCTGGGTCACCTGCGGAACGTCAATTCCCGCTTGGACACTTTGAATCCATCACCAGCAGCTACCGCTGGAGCCATGACTCACAATCCGGCAGTCTCGCTGCTTCCCAATTCCGTGATTTCCATTCCCGGACCTCGTCTTTCAGCTCCTCCTAGGTTTGGAGGCGACCCTGTTCTGGCTCGTGGTTTCATTAACCAGTGCACCCTGCATTTCGAACTCCTGGCACACCAGTTTAACTCTGACCGGGCCAAAATTGCCTTCATCATGTCCCATCTCACCGGAGAGGCTCTGGCCTGGCTTAATCCTCTCTGGGAGAGAGAAGATCCTCTGGTATCTGACCTGCCTGCTTTTCTCTCAGCCTTCCGGAAGGTATTCGACGAACCTGGACGGAAGACCTCCTCTGCATCATCTCTGTTGCGTCTCCGTCAGGAGAGTCTCACCGTTGGTCAATATGCCATATGGTTCCGTACTCTAGCCTCTGAGTTGGCTTGGGACAATAACGCCCTGATTTCGGTCTTCTGGGAGGGTCTGTCCGGCCGTATTAAAGATGAACTTGCCGGTCGGGACATTCCAACCTCCCTTGATGATTTAATAAATCTTGCCAATCGAATTGATCTACGGTTCCAGGAACGTGCCAAAGAGGTCACCCGTGAGAGAGGGTTTCCTCGTCGTGCACCCTCGTTTCAGAGACCTATAACCCCTTCCGTTTCTCCCCAGATGCACACTGCTGAGCCTATGCAGGTCGACCAGACCAAGATGGTCAAAGCCCGTCAGGACTCACGCCGTGCCGAGAGGAGTTGCTTCTACTGTGGCAGTAAGGACCACTGGATCCGTACCTGTCCGTAGAGGTCGGGAAACGCCTGTGTCTAGGTTCGCTCGGAGAGGTCCACCTAGACCAGAATAAATCCTCTTCATCTCTGCTGCTGTCTGTCTCTATTCTCATCGGTAAGAACCGTTACTTCGAACTGGCCCAACTTGATTCTGGAGCAGCTGGGAATCTTGTTTCACCGGCTCTAGTAGAGAAGTATCGCATTCCCACCAAACCTCTGGTTGAACCAGTATCTGTTGCTGCTGTGGATGGGGGTCTCCTACCTCGTCCCATCCAACTTATCACCAAAGCCATAACCCTGCAGGTGGGAATGTTGCATTCTGAGAGCATCTCGTTTCATGTTTTACCTGGACTCTCTCATGCTTTCTTACTAGGTCTGCCTTGGCTCCAGAAACATGCACCCGTGCTCGACTGGCAGAATGGAGAGATTCTTCGCTGGGGACAGGACTGTCATAAAACGTGTCTGGTGCCTGTCCATCCCGTCCGTTCTTCTCCTACACCTGCTAATCTACCTGGACTCCCGATTCCATATTGGTCATTCGCTGATGTCTTTAATAAAAAGGAAGCAGAGACATTACCCCCGCATAGACCATATGATTGCCCGATCGACCTGCTACCCGGTACTACGCCTCCCCGTGGGCGTATTTACCCATTGTCCGCTGCAGAGACCAGGTCGATGTCAGAATATATCGAGGAGAATTTAGCGAAAGGATTCATCCGGAAATCTACCTCCCCCGCGGGAGCAGGTTTCTTTTTTGTAAAAAAGAAAGATGGATCTCTCCGTCCCTGTATTGACTACAGAGGCCTAAATTTGATCAAGGTGAAGAATAAGTACCCTCTTCCGCTCATTCCGGAGTTGTTTGATCGTCTTAGAGGGGCTAGAATCTTCACTAAACTGGATCTTCGTGGAGCATACAACCTGGTTCGTATCCGTCGAGGAGATGAATGGAAGACGGCATTCAACACCCGGGATGGCCACTACGAGTATCTGGTTATGCCCTTTGGTCTCTGTAATGCTCCAGCAGTCTTTCAGGAGTTGGTCAATGACATCTTCCGGGACCTCCTCTACTCCTGCGTTGTGGTGTACCTTGACGACATCTTGGTCTTCTCTCCGGATCTCCAGTCTCACCGGAGGGATGTTCGTCAGGTTCTGCTCAGGCTCAGGCAGAATCACCTCTTCGCCAAATATGAGAAGTGCCTCTTTGAGCAGACCTCGCTTCCGTTTCTGGGCTACATTATCTCTCAGACTGGCCTACGAATGGATCCGGAGAAACTGTCTGCCATCGAGAAGTGGCCCCGACCAGAGGGGTTGAAGGCCATTCAGCGTTCCTGGGATTCGCTAACTATTACCGTCTCTTCATACCGCACTTCTCTTCCAGGACTGCTCCTATCTCAGCACTTACCCGCAAGGATGCTAACCCCAAACAGTGGACGCCCGAAGCAGAGGAGGCCTTTCTTTCCTTGAAACAAGCCTTCTCTTCCGCTCCAGTGCTGCATCGCCCGGACGGCAACAAGCAGTTCTTCCTGGAGGTGGACGCTTCCTCTGCTGGAGCCGGAGCGGTACTTACTCAAAAATCTTCATCCGGGAAGATGGTTTCCTGTGGTTTCTTCTCCAAACTCTTCTCCTCCTCCGAGCGCAACTACTCCATAGGAGATCGAGAGTTATTGGCCATTAAGTTGGCATTGGAGGAGTGGCGTTACCTACTCGAGGGGCTCTTCATCCGGTAATCATCTACACGGACCACAAAAATCTGTCTTACCTTCAGCATGCTCAGAGACTTAACCCTCGCCAAGCCCGGTGGTCCTTGTTTTTTGCCCGCTTTGATTTTCTTTTGCATTTTCGCCCGGCTGACAAAAACATCAAGGCGGATGCCTTGTCCCGGTCCTTCCTGGTGTCGGATCTCGAAGATGAGCCTAAACATATCATTGATCCCGCCAGAGTGATGCAAGTGGCTCCCGTGAGTCTAAATCGTCTCCCGCCTGGTAAGACGTTCGTATCAGAGACTGATCGGAAGAGAATTCTACATTGGGGTCATTCGTCTAAACTCGCTGGCCACGCTGGTCAGAAAAAGACCCTCCAACTCATTACCCGGCATTATTGGTGGCCTACCCTACACAAAGACGTGATAGACTTTGTTTCTGCCTGTGTCTCCTGTGCCCGCAACAAAGTTCCGAGACACCTGCCTGCCGGCCGTCTTCTTCCGCTTCCTGTACCCGCTGCTCCCTGGCAACATATAGCCATGGACTTCATTACGGATCTGCCCGTCTCTGCCGGTTGTACGGTCATTTGGGTGGTCGCTGACCGCTTTTCCAAGATGGCTCACTTCATTCCTCTGCCAGGTCTTCCGTCTGCACCCGAGTTGGCTAAAGACTTTATCCGCCACATCTTCCGTCTTCATGGTCTGCCTCGTCACATTGTGTCAGGATCGTGGGTACAGTTCACCTCACGTTTCTGGAGAGCTACTTGTAAGTTACTAGACGTCACCTTGGATTTCTCCTCCGCTTACCATCCACAGTCCAATGGACAAGTTGAGCGAATAAATCAGAATCTGACCAGCTATCTCCGACACTTCGTTAATGCTCATCATTCTGATTGGGTGGAGCTCCTGCCTTGGGCCGAATTCTCTTATAATAATCACGAGAGCAAATCGTCCACCAAGTCTCCGTTTTTTATAGTCTTCGGTCAGCACCCTCGGATTCCTGTCCCCATTTCCATCTCTGTGGACAATCCAGCTGCGGAATCTCTGGTTAGAGAATTCTCCTCCATCTGGGAGAGTACCCGGTCCGCACTCATTCAGTCATCCGAGCGCATGAAAAGACATGCTGACAAGAAACGTCTGGATCCTCCTCAATTCCGTCCTGGGGACAAAGTCTGGCTTTCGTCCAAATATGTTCGGCTCAAAATTCCTTCCTACAAGTTAGGTCCTCGGTTTATCGGTCCTTTTGAGGTCATCAGGCAGATCAACCCAGTGTCCTATAAATTGAAACTCCCGGCCAATTTGCGAATTCCTAACTCTTTTCATGTGTCTCTCCTAAAACCTGTGGTACTTAACTCTTTTTTCAAGTCTACAGGTACACCTCCTGCTCCAGTGTCTGCTGATGATGAATTTGAGGTAGAGAACATTCTGGCCACAAAAAGGGTAGGAAGAAAGACTTATTTTTTGGTGGATTGGAAGGGGTTTGGTCCTGAGGAGAGAACCTGGGAGCCTCGGGAGAACATCCATGCCCCTCTCATCCTAGCTAAATTTCTTTCTGGCCTAAAGAAGGGGGGGCCTAGAGGGGGGGGTACTGTAGCGTCGGCGTCCCGGCCCTCTGCCAGGCAGGGACGCCGTTCCCCTTACCAGCGCTCTGCGTCCTCAGCGCCCCCAGCGTCCTCAGCGCCCCCAGCGTCCTCGGCGTCCTCCTTCCACCCTGTTGGTCCCGCGCGCTCCTTCCCTGCTGCTGGACTTAGGGCGCGCGCCCGCACCCTCCCCCGCTCTTAAAGGAGCCGCGCGCATTTTCCAAATTAGTCTCCGGCCAATGCCGGAGGACTCCACCTATATTAAGGGCTTCCTCCTTAATGGAGGTGCCCGAGCAATGTTGTTGTTGCACTGTATAACTCTGCTTCAGCCCTCAGCTCCTGTTTCCAGTTGCCTGCCTGTTACCTGTCTGCTTGCTGTCTGCCATCTGACTGCAGCCCTCCCCGGAGGTTCGGACATCACCTGCAGTGATCCCGGCTATTACAGAGACTCTTGCCTGCTCACTTGGGAGCGATCATCTGCCATCCGACTGCAGCTCTATCCGAAGGTTCGGACTTCATCAGCAGTGATCACCGGCTACTCCAGAGACTCTTGCCTGCTCACTTGGAAGCGATCATCTGCCATCCGACTGCAGCTTTATCCGAAGGTTCGGACATCTCCAGCAGTGATCACCGGCTACTCCAGAGACTCCTGCCTGCTCGCTTGGGAGCGATCATCTGCCATCGGACTGCAGCCTACCAGGAGGCTCCAACATCTCAGGTCGTATAAGCCTGTATATTCAGTAACTGTCCTGGTCACTTGCTGTGACAACCTGCCTGTCCAGAGACTGCCCTGGTCACTTTCTGTGACAACCTGCCTGCCCAGAGACTGCCCTGGTCACTTGCTGTGACAACCTGCCTGCCCAGAGACTGCCCTGGTCACTTGCTGTGACAACCTGCCTGCCCAGAGACTGCCCTGGTCACTTGCTGTGACAACCTGCCTGCCCAGAGACTGCCCTGGTCACTTGCTGTGACAACCTGCCTGCCCAGAGACTGCCCTGGTCACTTGCTGTGACAACCTGCCTGCCCAGAGACTGCCCTGGTCACTTGCTGTGACAACCTGCCTGCCCAGAGACTGCCCTAGTCACTTGCTGTGACAACCTGCCTGCCCAGAGACTGCCTGGTCACTTGCCGTGACAACCTGCCTACCCAGAGACTTCCCTGGTCACTTGCCGTGACAACCTGCCTACCCAGAGACTGTCCTTGTCACTTCCCGTGAATTCCTGTCCGTATTCCCCGGGCGCCACCTGCTCTCTTACAAGTATACTGTCTTGTATAATAAAGCTCAGTGGTTTCACCTACCAGACCCGTTACAATTTACAATTCTTGCATCCATTAAAATTGTGAGTTTTTGGATAGTTTTAGCTTGGATTTCTTTGCAGGATGTCAGAATAGTCTCTCAGAGCTGCTGTTTTGATATGAACTGCTTCCCACTATGATTTGAGGATATGTAAAGGGTTGCAATGTATATCATTTTCCAATAACCCCTTTAAGTTACACCCCAGTTTGATATAACTGTGGTTTATTAATTTTGTATATTCTCGTTGTCTAGTACTGTGTATTTATGTACAGTATTTTAGCTTCTCCTTCCCAATGTATAATGTCTTGTTATAGGGAAAGCGCAATGCTAAGTTTAGCAACTAGATGGGGGCACAGAGAACATTGAACTGTACATGGTAAAGTAGGAATAAGGGAACCAGTATGTAGATAGTTAAATATAGGAGGGATCATGGGGGATAAGGCAGGAAGGACTTCCTGATGTAGTTCAGTCGGGGCCAGGTTGTCAGTTGAGCTCGGGTGGGCTCATCAGCCCTGGGCAACACTGTATTACACAACGTTTGGCAAGTGCAGAGCCCACCCATCCAGTATCTGGGGCCAGAACATCAGCAGTGAAAGCAGTGACAACAGTGCTAGCGGTGCAGTATTATTGGGACTGCAGTTGCTAAAGAAGACTAAGCAGTATGGGCAGGTCACTCATCATGTGGCAGCTATTGCATGGACTGATGCCCTCAGAACCGGGGTGAAACAGCTGAGGGAACTCCCGAACAAAGTAAGCCTGAACAGGGATGACGCTGAGGAACTGAAAGGTATGGTTCATCCCAGAAGCGAGCTTGTTTGCAGAAACAGGAGAACAGGGAAAGAAGAATTGTGCATTGCGAAACCTAATGTTCATGCTGTTAAGAATATGGATATGCTGCATACAGAAATGAGTAAAGTTGTTTATTTAAAAGTTGAAATGGACTGTGTATCTGTTTACGCTGGACCGTCTATAGGGAGACGTCAGCAATGCAGAGTGTTATGTTTCGGTAGCTGAGGAGAAATTGCAAACATAGCCAAAGAAGCAATACACCAGAGAGGTTGGAAACTATTGGATTGCAGGACCCTAAACTAACCGCAACACTAGAATTAGCCATGGAGCGTACCTACGGTGATCCTACACGCCTCGTCACAGCCGGAGAGATAGCTACACCTAAAGGCAGAAAGATGAAAGCTATCTGCCCCGTAGCAGAATCCCGAAAGAAATAGGAAGCCCCCAAACATGTAATTGCGGTTAGACAAGAAGAAATTACGAACACAGACAGAAAATAGAATGAGAAAACGCTGGGGCCCAATCTGTCTAGATAGAAAAGTATAGGAAAGAATTCTGACTGCAACCAAAAAAAACCCTGACAAAAATACCAACACTTCTGATTAACAAAAACCTGAGATCACATGATCTCTACCACCTAAATCAGATCTCTGGTGTAACACACAGCAATTCAGCAAATAAAAAGTGACATAGGAACAGAGCAAAAGTGCAAACACAAACTGAGCACAATTGCAGCGCCAGGCCCCAAAAGGGACTAGGCTGAAGTCCACTGCAAGGCAGAGAACCAGCAAGGAAAATCCAACCAGGGAAAAAAAACAGCAAATCACTTATCTGAATCAAAGCAGAAATGCAAGCTGAGGTCCAAGCAAGACCTGGAAGAACAATTGATTACCGGCAAGGCTGATGGGAGTTCAAGTCACTTATATCAGACCATTCAGACCCAGCTGAAGGCCATTCAGCAATTGGTTCATTACCCTCAGCAACCACCGGAGGGAGCCCCAACTCCGAAGTCGCCTCCAGCGTATTCACAACAGTACCCCCCCTTGAGGAGGGGTCACCGAACCCTCACCTGCGCAACCAGACTGATCAGGATGAGCTCGATGATAGGCACGGATAAGTCTCCTAGCATGGATGTCCGAAGCAAACACCCAAGAATTGTCCTCCTGACCATAACCTCTCCACTTAACCAAATACTGGAGTTTCCGTCTAGCAAAACGAGAATCTAATACTTTCTCAACCACATACTCCAAATTGCCCTCAACCAAAATAGGGTCGGGAGGCGCAGCCATAGGAACCACTGGCTCGACAAACCTCTTCAATAAGGACTTGTGGAACACGTTATGGATCTTAAATGTTCCTGGAAGAAACAAACGGAAGGAAACCGGATTAAGAATTTCCATGATCTTCTAAGGTCCAATGAACCTTGGCTTACATTTTGGAGATGCAACCTTCATAAGGATATTTCTTGAGGACAACCAAACCAAGTCCCCCATTTTAAAACGAGGACCATCAGTCCTATGCCGGTTGGCAAACCGCTGGGCCTTCTCTTGAGAGAGAGACAACCTCTCCACTACCTGGTCCCAAATCTGCTGCATTCGCTCCACAATAGAGTCAACCCCCGGACAGACAGAAGCCTCCGCCTGTCCTGAATAAAATCGAGGGTGAAACCCAGAATTGCAGAAAAATGGAGACATCAAGGTGGCAGAGCTAGCCCTATTATTAAGAGAAAACTCAGCCAAAGGCAAAAAAGAGACCCAGTCATCTTGATCAGCAGACACAAAACATCTCAAATAAGTCTCCAAGGTCTGGTTTGTTCTCTCGGTTTGTCCATTGGTCTGAGGGTGAAATGCAGAGGAGAAAGATAACTGAACACCAAGTTTAGAACAAAATGTCCTCCAAAATCTGGAAACAAACTGGACTCCTCTGTCAGACACAATGTTCTCCGGAATGCCATGTAACCGAACCACGTGCTGAAAGAACAAAGGCACCAATTCGGAGGAGGAAAGCAACTTAGGTAATGGCACAAGATGTATCATCTTGGAAAACCTATCACAGATTACCCAGATAACGGTCATTCTCTGAGAGACAGGGAGGTCGGAAATAAAATCCATAGAAATATGGGTCCATGGCCTCTTGGGTACAGGTAATGGCATTAACAAACCACTAGAGCGAGAGCAAGGCTTGGAACGATAGCAAGTCCCACAGGACTGCACAAAGACCCTGACGTCACGAGACAAAGTAGGCCACCAAAAGGACCGACTCACCAAGTCTCTGGTACCAAAAATCCCGGGATGACCAGCCAACGCGGAACAATGAATCTCAGACATCACACTCTTCTTCCATTGGTCTGGGACAAACAATTTCCCAACAGGGCAGCGTTCAGGTTTATCCTCCTGACACCCCTCCAGAGCCAGTCTCAAATTGGGCGATATGGCGGAAAGAACTACACCCTCTTTCAAAATAACAGCAGGATCAGATAACTCAGGAGAATCCGCAAAGAAACTCCTCGAGAGGGCATCCGCCTTAACATTCTTAGTGCCCGGAAGAAAAGAAACCACAAAATTGAAACGTGTGAAAAACAAGGCCCACCTGGCCTGTCTAGGATTAAGTCGCTTGGCTGATTTGAGATAAACCAGGTTCTTATGGTCCATGAGGACCACCACTTGATGTTTGGCTCCTTCCAGCCAATGTCTCCACTCTTCAAAGGCCCACTTCATGGCCAATAACTCCCGATTACCCACGTCATAGTTACGTTCAGTTGGAGAAAATACTCTTAGAGGTCTCTGGATCCCTTGGGACAAAACGGCACCTGACCCAATCTCAGAAGCATCAACCTCCACCTGAAACGGCAGAGAAACATCAGGCTGCAGTAGAACAGGAGCAGAAATGAATCTCTGCTTAAGTTCATGAAACGCAGAAACTGCCTCAGGAGGCCAATTCACCACATCGGAACCCTTTTTGGTCAAATCAGTCAATTGTTTAACAATACCGGAGAAATTATCAATAAATTTACGATAAAAATTGGCAAAACCCAAAAGTCTCTGAAGAGTCTTCAATGTAGTAGGTTGAACCCAATCACAGATGGCCTGAACCTTGACCAGGTCCATTTCAATAACAGACGGAGACAAAATGAATCCCAGAAATGAGACCCTTTGTACGCCAAAAAGACGCTTTGATCCCTTCACATACAGTGCATTCTCTCTCAAAATCCGGAACACAGCGCGAACATGTTTCACATGAGAGTCCCAGTCGTTGGAAAAATCAAGATATCATCCAAATAAACGATCAGAAATTTATCCACAAAATCCCTGAAAATATAATTCATGAAGGATTGGAAGACGGAAGGGGCATTAGTAAGCCCAAAAGGCATCACTAGGTACTCAAATGCCCCTCTGGGGTATTAAACACCGCCTTCCATTCATTTCCGTGCTTAATGCGAATAAGATTATACGCCCCCCTGAGGTCAAGCTTGGTAAACCAACTAGCACTTTTCACTCTGGAAAATAGGTCAGAAATCAAGGGTAACTGATATTGATATTTAACAGTGATTTTATTCAGGAGGCGATAGTCAATACACGGCCTCAATGAACCATCCTTCTTGGCCACAAAGAAAAAACCGTCACCCAAGGGTGAAGAGGATGGTCTGATATGACCCTTCTCCAAAGACTCCTTGATATAAGATCGCATAGCATCGTGTTCAGGTACAGATAAATTAAAAAGGCGACCTTTAGGAAATTTACCACCAGGCACTAACTCAATAGCGCAGTCATAGCTCCTGTGAGGAGGTAAGGATGCAGACTTACTCTCACTAAACACATTCGAAAAATCAGTCAAAAAGTCAGGGACATCCTGAGACTGGGGAGAGGCAGAAAAAACAGGAGTGTCAGTATTAACACATTGGCAGCCCCAACTGGTCACAGACACAGATTTCCAATCCAAAACAGGATTATGAGTCTGTAACCAAGGGAAACCCAGTATAATAATGTCATGCAGATTATGCAACAGCAGAAATTTGCAACTCTCCTGATGATCTGGTTCAACCCTCATTATCACCTGAGTAGAAAACTGGGGTTTAATCTCCGCCAAAGGGGTAGAATCAATGCCCAGTAAAGGAATAGACTTCCGCAGGGGTATCAAGGGAAACCCACAATGTTTGGCAAAGACAAAATCCATCAGGTTAATAGCTGCTCCTGAATCAACAAAAGCCTGAGCCGAAAATGTGGACAGGGAGCAAATCAGGGTAACAGTCAACAGAAATTTAGTCTGAACACTACCCAAGACAACTGAGCGCGCAAAACGTCTTCCCCGCTTAGGGCAGACGGAAATAGCATGAGAAGCGTCACTGTTATGAATGTGCTAGAGATGGTTTCTGAGCAGAGGTTCCCTCTGGTATTTACAGACAGTACTGAACCTTACAGCGAGGAATGGCAATCTGGAATCACTGACTGGACTGATATAAGGGAGGTTCCCTCCCATGATGGTCGCCGGTGATCAATTGTTCTTGTCTCAATTGTGGTTCCTGGTTCATTTGGAAGTTTGCTGGAGTCTTGCATGCATCTACTGCTTTCAGATAAGATATTTTCTGCTTTTCTTTTTGTGCTTGCTTTTTGCATAATTTTCTGCACTTTTGTGGAGGTCAGCCGGGTCCCCTCCTGGGGCCTGTGCTCCTCTCAGTTTATCTGTAGCCACTGTTATTTGTTCATTTGCTTTTTCCTGTTTTTTCAGTGGCTGCGGCTTAGTTTTGTTACTCCAGAGATCTGATTTAGGTGGTGGAGATCGTGTGATCTCAGGTGTTTTTGCAATCAGAAGAGTTGGTATTTTTTAGGGGTTTTTTGTTGGATTGCAGTCAGAATTCTTTCCTGTACTTTTCTGTCTAGACAGATTGGGCCCCAGCGTTTGCTCATTTTTATTTTCTGTCTGTGTCCGTGCTTCTTCTTGTCTAACCACCATTACATGTTTGGGGGCTTCCTATTTTCTTTGGGTATCTGCTCCCTTTTTCTTTTTCCTTTTACTATTTTTCCCTTCTTTTGAGTACCATATAATTTTCAGTTTGGCCGGTAATACTGTTATGTTTCGGTAGCTGAGGAGAAATTGCAAAAATAGCCAAAGAAGCAATACACCAGAGAGGCTGGAAACTATTGGATTGCAGGACCCTAAACTAACCGCAACACTAAAAGTAGCCGTGGAGCGTACCTACGGTGATCCTTGATGCCTCGTCACAGCCGGAGAGATAGCTACACCTAAAGGCAGAAAGATGAAAGCTCTCTGCCCCGTAGCAGAATCCCCAAAGAAATAGGAAGCCCCCAAGCATGTAATGGCGGTTAGACAAGAAGAAAATACGATCACAGACAGAAAATAAAATGAGCAAACGCTGGGGCCCAATCTGTCTAGATAGAAAAGTATAGGAAAGAATTCTGACTGCAACCCAAAAAAAACCCTGACAAAAATATCAACACTTCTGATTAACAAAAACCTGAGATCACACGATCTCTACCACCAAATCAGATCTCTGGTGTAACACACAGCAATTCAGCAAATAAAAAGTGACATAGGAACGGAGCAAAAGTGCAAACACAAACTGAGCACAATTGCAGCGCCAGGCCCCAAAAGGGGACCAGGCTGAAGTCCACTGCAAGGCAGAGAACCAGCAAGAAAAATCCAACCAGGGGAAAAAAAACAGCAAATCACTTATCTGAATCAAAGCAGGAATGCAAGCTGAGCTCCAAGCAAGACCTGGAAGAACAATTGATAACCGGCAAGGCTGATGGGAGTTCAAGTCACTTATATCAGACCATTCAGACCCAGCTGAAGGCCATTCAGCAATTGGTTCATTACCCTCAGCAACCACTGGAGGGAGCCCCAACTCCGAAGTCGCCTCCAGCGTATTCACAACAGCAGAGTGGACCCTGACGGCACAGAAACTGAAGACACAGGTACGCAGAGTGATGGACACTGTTTTTCTGTGATGGGAAGACAGGACATGATAAAGGGAATGCTCTCAGCCATGACTACCACCCTGGCTATCCCTCACAGATACTCCAAAATTTCTCAATAGGGTTGAGGGCAGGGGAGGATGGTGGCCACCTGATGAGTTTCTCTCCTTTTATGTCCACAGCAGCCAATAACTCAGAGGTATTATTTGCAGCATGAGATGGTGCAATTGTCATGCATAGAGATAATTTTGCTGCAGATGGCATGGTTCTTTTTTTGTACTATGGAAGAAAGTGGTCAGTCTGAAACTATTACATTGTCGAGGTCATTTTCACACCTTTAGGGACCCTAAAGGGGCATGATTCCAGCCCAAAATATGACTCCACCATCTCCTTGCTTACATGCAACCTTATTGGGTCATGGTGGCCATCTACCAACCATCCATTACTCAAGCCATCTGGACAATTCAGGGTTGCACTCATCAATAAACAAGACAAAATTTAATCCCTTAACCCCCAGAGGTATTTTTGTTTTACCATTTTCGTTTTTCACGGCCCTTCTTCCCAAGTGCGGTGAAATTGCAAAAAAAGTGCAATCCCACACTTGTTTTTTGTTTGACATTTTTACTAGGTTCATTAAATGCTAAAACTGACCTGTCATTATGATTCTCCAGGTCATTACGAGTTCATAAACACCAAACATGTCTAGGTTCTTTTTTATCTAAGTGGTGGAAAAAAATTTAGAATTTTGCTAAAAAAAAATTGCGCCATTTTCTGATAATCGTCGCGTTCCCATTTTTCGTGATACCATTTTGGTGCAGATACAATTTTTCGATTGCCCGTTATTGCATTTTAATGCAATGTTGTGACCAAAAAAACGTAATTATGGCGTTTTGACTTTTTTTCACACTACGCCATTTAGCGATCAGGTTAGTCCTCTTTTTTATTGATAAATTGAGCGATTCTGAATGCGGCAATACCAAATATGTGCATGTTTGATTTTTTATTATGGTTTTATTTTGAATGGGGCGAAAGGTGGGTGTTTTGAACTTTTATATTTTTTTATATTTTTAAACACACTTTTTGTTTTACTTTTGGCAGTCTCCAAGGGAGACTAGAAGATGCCATAACCCTATCGGCTCTGCTACATACAGGCGATTAGTTCGTCTGTATGTAGTAGAATTACTCACTTGCTATGAACGCCGACCACTGGTTGGTGCTCAAAGCAAGGCAGCATTGACAACCATAGAGGTCTCCAGGAGACCTCTGGTTGTCATACCTACGAACCGATGACCCACGATCACTTGATGGGGGTCACCGGTGCGTGGATTTCCGATGGCCGGAAGTGCAAGTTAAATGTCACTGTCAGCGTTTGACAGCGGCATTTAACGGGTTAATAGCCACGAGTGGATCGCGATTCCACCTGTGGCTGATCAAGGCACTTGTCAGCTGTTCAAAACAGCTGACATGTGCCGGGAAAGATGTGGGCTCACCACCAAAGCCCACATTAAAGGGAGGGAGTAGGACATCGGCGTACTATTACACCCGATGTCAGAAAGGGGTTAAAATTAGTCTTCATTTTTGTCTGGGCCCACTGCAACCATTTCTGCTTGTGAGCATTGTTTAGGGGTGGACGAATAATAGGTTTATTCACAAATGCAACCCTCCGAAGGATTCTACATCTTGAGGTACGTGGGACTCCAGATGCACCAGCAGCTTGAAATACCTGTTTTCTAATTTATAATTGTATTTTAGCAACTGCTCTCTTATTCAAATTAATTTGTCTGGCAAAGACCTTGCTTATTATGCCTTCTGCATGAACCCATCTGTGCTCTGTATCAGCTGCAAATTTCTTCACAGTACGATTATCATGCTTAAGTTTTCTTGAAATATCTAATGTTTTCATACTTTATTCAAGGCATTGAACTATTAGACATTTTTCAGCAGCAGAGAGATCCATTTTCTTCCCATATTACTTGAAACCTGTGGGCTGTTTAATAATGTGGTCTTCTTCTAATTGGACTCACTTGGCAAAGTAATTATCACATGTGTTTAAGATTGATTTCAGTGACCCAAATAGAATAGAATATCATCCATAAGTTGATAAAAATAAAAAAATTACATCTTTAAGGCACTTAAATACAATTTGCATAATAATTTGGAACATGGTGTAAAATAAGTCCTCATATGGCTATGTTGACAAAAAATAAAAAGTTTGTGGCTCCTGAAAGATGGAAATAAAAAAAATGAAAAGGCAAAAATTAAAAATCACTGTGACGCTGAAGCAATATTCACAGACAAGCCATGAGACAGTGCAGTCAGGAAGTCCAATGTCAGATACCAAGAGAGCTCGTAGTACAGAGGGGTAATTCAAAGGTGTAGTCAGGAAACAGTCTGGTGGCAAATGCCAGAAGGCTACGTCAAACCAAAAAGTGCAACAAACGAATAGTCAGAGGTCAAGTCCGGGGTCAGATATCTGAAGTCAGAGAGAGTCAAAAGTAGAAGGAATAATCCATGATAATTATCAGAACAGATCTAAGGTCAAAAATAAGATAAGTCAGACACAGGGCTAAGCACACACAATTACTTAAAGCACAGCTACAATCTGCTGCTCAGAGCAAGCCAGCTAAATACCTAACAAATCATCTGAATACCAGTAACACCTGGGGAAACACTGGCAGACTAGATCAGATTGAGCAGCAGGGCTGTCAATTAAAGTGCTGACAGACTAGCATGCCCCAAGATCACATTGGGCGACTGGAATATCACTCACAAAACTGACAATCCAGCACACTCCAGATTCCATAGTGGGCTGAGCTGTCACTCACAGCATCCCTAGGCCACAGTCAGTTATAAAACCATGACAATCACCAGGTCACAAAATGGTTAATTTTGATGTAATAAACAAAACACAAACATATCCCATTTGTTAACCCCTTCACGACCTTCGCCGTACTAGTACTGCTGGAGGTGCCTTTTTGCCCCGAGCAGTACTAGTACTGCAGTACGATCGTGCGGCACTCACGCTGAGCGCAGCGGCGATCGCGTGTGGGGGTCAGCTGTATGTGACAGCTGACACCCCGCAGCAATACCCACGATTGGTGCTAACACCGATCGTGGGTATTTAACCCCTCTGATGCCGCTGTCAGTAGTGACAGTGGCATAAAGAAACATTAGGCAGGGAGTGGGCACTCTGCACGCTCCCACCAGGATATTGCATTGTTCTGGTGGTCTCCATGGAGACCCCCGGCTCCAAGATGGCCGCGGGGTCCTTCCAGGTCCTGCAGGGAGAGGTGGCTTGTTTGGCATGTGTCCTTCCCTGCCTGTCAGATCGCTGATTTGATATTGTGCAGTGTCAGATCAGCGACCTGACATTATATAGTGATGTCTCATACTGGAACACTAAAAAAGCTAAAAAGAAAAGCGAACCTGTCAGCAGGATCAGTGTCCTGTCATAAGCGATATAGATGAATATGTAAGTAGAGCACCACATAAAGCCCCCTCACACACACACCAGGACACACCGGAGCACCAGAATCTCATTAACTGAAAATGGCAAATAAAGATTAAAACAACCACAAGACGGATTTCATCAACCAAGGTATTATTTTAATCAGTATAACGACGCCGACCTGACAGTGTCTGTAGTTTACTGAGCATAATCCTGCTGACAGATTCATTTTAAGCCTCAAAATCTAATTCTGCTTGTGACCAAAAACATAAAAACACATGTCCTTGTGCCATGTCTAGTAATGCAGATAACTTCTTTGATAGCAATTGGTCACTCGTTTCAGTCCAGAGACTAGACTAGTCCAGTGTAGCCGAGACCCCAGAGAACATGAATCGGGTCGGTTTTTACCGACCCGATGTTGCGATCGCCGTTATTAACCCTATAACGGCGATTGCAACAAAAAAAAAATCTGATGTGCCATTTAATTTCTCTCTCCTCTGATGCACACCAATTTTCGGGTTCTAATTTCTCCTGTTACCCTTGAGAAAATAAAAAATAGCTGGCTAAAAAAAATCATTTTTGAGGAAAAAAATTATTTTTTATTTTCACGGCTCTGCGTTTATAAATTTCTGTTAAGCACTTGGGGGTTCAAAGTGCTCACCACACATCTAGATAAGCTCGTTGGGGGGTCTAGTTTCCAAAATGATGTCACTTGCAGGGGGTTTCTACTGTTTAGGCACATCAAGGGCTCTGCAAACACAACATGACGCCCACAGAACATTCCATCAAAGTCTGCATTACAAAATGGCGCTCCTTCCCTTCCAAGCTCTCCCATGCGCCAAAACAGTGGTTTCACCCTACATATGGGGTATCAGCGTACTCAGGAAAAATTGCACAACAACTTTTGGGGTCCAATTTCTCCTGTTACCCTTGGGAAAATAAAAAAATAGCAGGCTAAAGAATCATTTTTGAGGAAAAAAATTATTTTTTTATTTTCACGGCTCTACATTATAAACTTCTGTGAAGCACTTGGGGGTTCAAAGTGCTCACCACACATCTAGATAAGTTCCTTAAGGGGTCTAGTTTCCAAAATGGTGTCATTTGTGTGGGGTTTCCACTGTTTAAGCGTATCAGGGGCTCTCCAAATGCGACATGGCGTCCAATTTCAATTCCAGCCAATTTTGGTTTGAAAAAGTCAAACGGCGTACCTTCCCTTCCAAGCCCTGCCATGCGCCCAAACAGTGGTCCCCCCCCACATATATGAGGTATCAGCGTACTCAGGACAAATTGGACAACAACTTTTGTGGTCTAATTTCTCCTGTTACCCTTGGGAAAATAAAAAATTGGGGACTAAACGATCAGGTTTGTGGAAAAAATATGATTTTTTATTTTCACGCCTGGGCGTTATAAACTTCTGTGAAGCACTTGGGGGTGCAAAGTGCTCACCACACATCTAGATAAGTTTCTTAGGGGGTCTAATTTCCAAAACGTTGTCACTTGTGGGGGTTTCCACTGTTTAGACACATCAGGGCCTCTACAAACGCGACATGGCGTCCAGCCAATTCTGCATCGAAAAAGTCAAACAGCGCTCCTTCCCTTCCAAGCTCTGCCAAGCACCCAAACAGTGGTTTACCCCCACATATGGGGTATAAGCATGCTCAGGACAAATTGCACAAAAACTTTTGCGGTCTTGTTACCCTTGGGAAAATAAAAATTGGGGTGAAAAGATCATTTTTGTGGAAAAAATATGATTTTTTATTTTCACGGTTCTATGTTATAAACTTCTGTGAAGCACTTGGAGGTTCAAAGTGCTCACCACACATCTAGATAAGTTCCTTAGGGGGTCTAGTTTCCAAAATGGGGTCACTTGTGGGGGGTTTCCACTGTTTAGAGACATCAGGGCCTCTACAAACGCGACATGGCGTCCAGTCAATTCTGCGCTGAAAAAGTCAAACGGCGCTCCTTTCCTTGCGACCTCTGCCGTACACCCAAAAAGTTGTTTACCCCCACATATGGGGTATCAGCGTATTCAGGAGAAATTGCACAACAAATTTTTTGATTCATTTTTTATTTTAACACTTGTGAAATAAAAAAAAATGGTTCCGAAGTAAAGTTTTTGCAAAAAAAGTTAAATGTTAATTTTTTCCTTCCACATTGCTTCAGTTCCTGTTCAGCACGTAAAGGGTTAATAAACTTCTTGAATGTGGTTTTGAGCACCTTGAGGGGTGCAGTTTTTAGAATGGTGTCACTTTTGGGTATTTTCTATCATATAGACCCCTCAAAGTGACTTCAAATGTGATGTGGTCCCTAAAAAAAAATGGTGTTGTAAAAATGACAAATCGCTGGTCAACTTTTAACCCTTATAACTTCGTAACAAAAAAAAATTTTGTTCCCAAAATTGTGCTGATGTAAAGTAGACATGTGGGAAATGTTATTTATTAAGAAATTTGTGTGACATATCTCTCTTATCTAAGGGCATAAAAATTTAAAGTTTGTAAATTGCTAAATTTTCAAAATTTTCGCCATATTTCCATTTTTTTCATAAATAAACACAAGTCATATCAAAGAAATTTTACCACTAACGTGAAGTACAATATGTCACGAAAAAATAATCTCAGAATCAGCGGGATTCGTTAAAGCGTTCCAGAGTTATAACCTCATAAAGTGACAGTGGTCAGAATTGTAAAAATTGGCCCGGTCATTAAGCTGCAAAATGGCTCTGTCACTAAGGGGTTAACTTGAAAAAAGTTGAGGTAGAATGCCAGACATAGCCTATGGAGAAGAGTGGCACTGTTTCCAGATAAAAACTTTTTTTTTCCAATTTCACATAAACCCAATCACCGATCTCATACTTTCTCAGATCTGACACAGACTTAATGATATACAAGGCTATTTGGGGACAAAGACATGTTGGCATCATTTGAGCATTAATATAATATCAAAGGTTGGCAGATTTCCATCATTTTTAACACAGCATTTAGATTTTACTTGTTAGTTCATTGAACTGCCACTTATCACTTCTTCAAAGAATCCCTATCATTAAGAAAACTTAAAGTAGGTTAATAAGTTAAATTAGTAATAAACACAAATTATCTTGTAAATTCCTTTAATATTTTTAGAAATGAAATATTGTTTCTATTTGCAAATATCCCAGAAGATTGTAGTCTTCATTTTTTTTTGTACATTACATACCGCTTTTATTCAATCAGAAAATGAATTAGTCAGTCTCTTACTACTTATTTAAAGATCTTATATTCTATTATACTTTTAAGGTCTTTAACAGGTTTTTGATTACAGGGTAAAAATGCAGAGCAATCTAAAGACACGCCTCCAGAGAATCCATTGAGCCACACCCACTTGGTAAAGATTATAGAAATTAGCACTAAATAAAAAGGCGTATATCTCTGGAACCATGTGACGGATTCAAAGAATACAAGCAGGCTACTTAGGGGAGCAGCAGAAATAAAATATGAGCAAAAACTATCCACTTTTGACCTGGTGACAGGTCCCCTTTATGTGTACAATTCCAATTTATCACAATTTTTTGTTTTTGTTTGTTTGCCCAGTTTTTGAGCATTGAACACAGATTCTCAATGGGGAGATCTGGGGAGTTTCCTTGCCATAGGCCCAAAATTTCAATGATTTGTTTTGTTCACCCAGCCACTAAGTTATCACTTTTACCTTGTGACATGGTGCTCCATTATGGAACAAGAATATAATAAGACCGAAAGCTGGTCACTTATGCCTAATGACACGTCCCCTTTAAAAACTGAATTATATTTTTATATGCATTTTTCAGACTTCTCAGAGAAATGCATAGGACAAAAACACACCAGAAAATTCACAGCAGGCATGTCTTTATGAAATCAGATCCACTTTGAACTGTGAAATTATTCTATGTGGGTACATGGCTAAAATGTTATCTTTTTAAAACCTCAATTCATCAGTTTCCTCTAGAAATCTGTCTGAAAATGAAAAGTTAGAAAAATGTTGCCCTACTGTCAGTTGCACAAACAATTTGCTAACTTTTCCACGAACACTGCCGGAAAAAGCTGAAGACTGCCGAGTGCAGTGAATACCGCTGGAAGTTAATGAGCGGCCCCGGAAGCAGATGCGGCCTAGAGACAGCGGGGCGGGAGGATGCAGTCGCTGGACAGGTAAGTATAATTATAATGGCCTGGACCCATACTGTAGCACGGATTTCCCATGGAAACCCATGTTCGGGACCTTGTGACCGAACGGGTCCAAAACTTTACAGTTCAGGTTCGCCCATCCCTAACTATGAGTGGATAAAAAGTTTTGGTGTTATCATTCATATTCTCTGAACGAAGGCCAAGAAAGCAAAAATTCTGCTGGGGTATGTAAACTTTTGAGCACAACTGTAATGTGCAGCCAGAAGATGTGTGGTTGGCATGGTTGTGCAGTGGCAGAGGCAGCAGCGTAGAGAATTAGGACAAAGCAGGCAAGGAGATATCCCGCAGTGTAGAGCTAGTAACCAGAGGCCATAAGCAGGAGATGTGTAGATGGCATGGAAGTGTAGTGGCAGCGCAGAAGCTGCACTGTAAAGCATTAGGATGGGGGAAGCAAGGAGATGTCTGGCAGTGTTGTGCTAGCAATGAGAGCTCCTACAGCAGAAATATTACAGCATAGATAACATGAAGAACAGAGAGGCAGATGACCAGCTGAGCATGGGCCATCTACACACTGCTAACCAAAAAGGCCATGGGTTTGGGGCTCAGGATATCTGCTGGAGAAAGCGAAGGTCTTCTGATCTTTTATCTACCGGATCTTTAAGACTTGAGGAATCCTCAAATGGAACAGAGGTCTTCCTAGCAACCTTGGCCACTAGTAAATCGATTTTTGGAATTTCTTCCCATATTCTGGTCTCGTCCGGGTCAAAGGGAAGGTAGGCTTTAAAATCCCTGTGGATCACCAGCTTTTTCCTGCATTTCCCCATTCCAGGATTATAGCTGTGATGTGCTTATTTAACCGAAAGACCTTATCTCTGCGGACTTAGAGACCACCAAACATTTCGTCCTGAACCAACAATGTTTCGCTGGTGTCCTCAATTTTCATGGTTCCCCTGACATCCTGTAAGA
Source organism: Oophaga sylvatica (assembly GCA_033576555.1). Lineage (NCBI taxonomy): Eukaryota > Metazoa > Chordata > Amphibia > Anura > Dendrobatidae > Oophaga > Oophaga sylvatica. The sequence goes on along the minus strand of JARQOD010000004.1, from coordinate 367,152,002 downwards.
GTTTATCTGTATTTTCCAAAGAAAACAAGTATTTCTTCCTTTCTTCGGGTAATATAGGTGTAGGATTTTCACCTTCGCTAGCTCAGAGTCAGGAATAGGATAATTCCCTTTCCTCTGAACTTGAGTTTATTTCCCACTTGACCCATTTAGGCCGGGCAGACTGAGGAGAGATAAGGGCAGAAACAGTATGCTGTACTTCCTCTTGAATTATTGCCCTCTTGCCGGTCATGAATGCGAACTGCTCATATTTAATTATCTTGAATATGCATTCTGCACAAAGTTTCTTGTTGTAACTTTCCAATAGCTGAATGGTACAGGTGGCACATCTGTTAACCATCTTCTTAGTAGTTGAGGTAGATCATTAGGTTCTTCCTTGTCATGACCCAGGGATGGTTCTGTGGACTGAATTTCCGAACGGACAGTGCTTTGCCCCTCCAAAGTAAAATAGGCTGCTTGTAAAAGCTGGCTCCCTTAGGTGATTTTAAATAGCATTTCTCAGTTTGCTTCTAATCATCTGATTGGTCAGATCCTAGTAGCACCATCTGCTACCAATCAAATCTTCTAAAAGGGTCCTGCGGTTCATGCTGGAATGCACGCCACTCCGATGATGCGTCATATCCCTTCGCCATATGCGTTCCATGCTGGAACTGGGATGCTGGAGGTCGCGGGTACTTCCAGACTGGAAATACGCGTCATTGTGGAACGCACATACTGCAGCTCCTGGCCTGTGATAGCTTCCCCTCTGGCAGCAGGAAGCCTAGAGCCCCCTAGAGTTATCCTCCTCAGACCCAGAAGTCCCAGAACCCAGAAAACCGTTGTACACTACAGTGTACACGAGGTCTAAGGAGGGTATATGGCTACCCCCAGGCGCACCCAGCTCAACAGGATGCTGAAGGACCCCTTCCAGAGTTATCAGCTTGACTCAGCTATCGGAGGAGGTAAGGTATGGAACCCCCGATTCTCCTGAACCCTCCAAGTGATCTTCTCGTTGTTCAATGAGTTTCTTCTCTTGTGTCTGTCCCTGATAGGTACAGGAAAAACACTGGTGGTTGGATGTGGGGAGGGGCTATTTGACCTGTTCTGTGTTTCCTGTTCCTATCAAGGATAGGAAGGACTACCTCCTGGAGGTGCTGTCAGGAGGGACGTCCTGGAAAAATAAAATTCTACATGTCGTTGTTTTCAAAATACCGATTTTATAAGAAGGAAAAAAACTGCATTTATAAAGCCACCATGGCATTGTTTCTAGTCATTAAAGCACTACTACACCAGGTCTCTGCTCTGCCATGCAGGATTTCAATCAGGGCAGAGAATCACTGACAAAAGCGCAGCACACCACTGTTACAATTGCTATTTCTCCCTCCCTTGTAAGAGCAGCAAATTTAATGCATTATTTATAAAAAAAAATAAAAATAAAAACAAAGGGTTATCTCAACTTATTAAACCCTTTCTGACATAAGAAGTAATAATCCGTCCATGTGCCCTGGCACAATTTGACTAGGGATGGATTATTAGGTCATTTTGATCGCCCGCGCATATGGGTGGTGTGCGGGCGATCGCCGCCAGGTATCAGCTGATTCTGACAGCTGACACCTGGCACTAAGTGCCAGGAGCGGTCACGCCACGCTCCCTGCACTTTAACCGCAGAAATGCTGTGATCGAATGAGACAGCAGCATTCCGGGAGCTGGCAGAGGGCTGACAGCCCCTCTTCCTTTGGATAGTTGCCATAATGACCCAATGTCGTCATGAGTCACCATAGCTAGGAAACTTGCTGATCATGCGTAGTGCATGAAAATTAGAGGGTGAGCTTGATGGTTGGGTGGTACTTGTTGAAGTTATTGTGGAAGGTGAACAGACCATCTTTTGAGCCTGTCCAGATTATTAGCAGGTCATCAATGTAGCAGAAGTATGCAACAGGTTTAATAGAGCAAGATGACAAAAACTCCTCCTCCAGTTTCATCATAAATAGGTTAGCATATTGTGGGGACATTTTGCTTCTCATGGTGCTGCACATACACTGTTGGTATAAATTGTTCCCAAAAGAAAAATAGTTGTGATGGAGCACAAACCTGATAAATTGCAGTTAACACAAAAAAAGCACAGTAAAACCAAAAAAATACTCTGTTGCAAAAAAATATAAAAGTAAACAGCAAGTGCCAATAAAAAGATGGAAAAACACAGGGTATTTGGTTAATAGGTTTTTTGCAAAAAATGTATATTAAGCCGCTTTACCAAACATCAAGGTATACCCGTATTAGAGCAGTCCCTGACAAATTTATGTAATCCCTATCTGATGTATTTAAAAACCTGGTCATATGTATAATACCTGTATGAGCAGGTAATGTCCAATGTGGATGCACAGCATAGAACGGATTTTATGTGCACAGCTCACAAAGGAGGGGTGGAAAACTCCCTGGTTTTGTAGAAACAAGGAAACAATTGATTAAAAACAGAAACACAACGAATCCTGCTCATACAGGTATTATACATATGACCAGGTTTTTAAATACATCAGATAGGGATTACATACATTAGTCAGGGACTGCTCTAATACGAGTATACCTTGACGTTTGGTAGAGCGGCTTAATATACATGTTTTGCAAAAAACGTATTAACTAAATACCCTGTGTTTTTCCATCTTTTTATTGGCACTTGCTGTCTACTGTTATTTTTTGCAACAGAGTATTTTTTGGTTTTACTGAGCTTTTTTTGTGTTTTCAGTCTTCTGGTGGTGTGAACAATGTCCCTACAGGCTTGTTCACTGTGTGCATGGATCATGTGTTTGTTTCTGATAAATTGCAGTGTTGGTTCTGTGGCTAGATGGAAATGTTTGCATGCTGCAATCACCTACTGTTAGGGATCGAGTTCCCGCAGCTGCACAAGGGGTGCAGAGTTGCTTGTTTGCGTTGCTGACTGCATGACCATGGACCGCTATCCTCACAGCAGTTATCTGTGTACTCCTGTGGTGTTAACAGGACACAGTCTCTATCTCAGCGTCTATGTCAGCGACTCTGTGGTGTAACAGAGTTCGCTCATACCGCCATATAGTGCCACAGCGTCTATGTTTGCGACTCTGTGAAGTAACAGAGCTCGCTTGTACCACCATATCCTGTCATCATTACAAGCAGCAGGCTCTACGTGCACGGTGGACCCCAGGCTGCGAAGGCACCCATTATTTATAATTATTTGGTGCGTTCCGCAGTCCCTAACAGTATACTAGCGCCAGGGTCTGGCTAGTAAAATGGCGGACGACCAGCATCTGCAGCGGTACATCCAGCAGCTGGAGGGTAGGTTGGCGACTCTAGAGCGCACAACCTCAACTGTGGATGTTACCGCAGTCGCTGTTCAGGCTGCTAGTGTGGCTGCAGCCAGTTTGTCCTCTGCTACCCCTGCACCGACTTTTTCCCGCCTCACACTTCCAGACAAGTTTGCTGGTGACAGTAAACAATGTCGGGGTTTCGTGAGTCAGTGCTCCATACATTTAGAGCTTCTGGCTGCACATTTTCCTACGGAGCGGGCAAAAGTGGGTTTTATATATATCCCTTTTGTCGGGCAGGGAGTTGGAGTGGGCAACGCCGTTGTGGGAGCGCGATGATCGTGTGGTGCAGAGTGCTCCTCTCTTCTTGGATACTCTGAGACAGGTCTTTTTAGGACCTCGTGTCACCCACGATATGGCGCTCCAACTGTTGGCAATCACCCAGGGTTCATCCATGGTCAGACAATTCGCCGTCCAATTTCAGACTCTGGCCTCTGAGCTGGAGTGGCCAGAAAAAGTCCTTATACCAGTGTACTGGAGGGGACTGGCAGACCATGTGAAGGACGCCTTGTCTACCAGGGAGATTCCCGCCACACTGGAGGAGCTCATTACCATATCTACCCGCATCGACCTCCGTTTTAACGAGCGGAGGTTGGAGTGGACCCAGTGTAGGCAGAGGTTCCGGCTGGCGCCCACCTTCGCCAGACCTCTTGAATCTTTCGTTCAGGCGCCCGATTCCCCTGAGGCCATGGAGGTTTCTTGAGCGAGACCTAAGTCTCGGGCCGCTCGAGTACCTGTGATTTGTAATGTTTGCCAACAGTTTGAGCATTATGCTAATAAATGTCCACAAAGGTCGGGAAACGACCGAGTCTAGTAACCATTGGAGGGGGTTCACTAGACACAGCAGTACACGCCTCCAAGTTGTCCTTTAAGGGGACAATCAATTTAGGCTCATCCACTATAACAGTTACGCTTTGTGTGGACTCTGGAGCAGAAGGAAATTTCATGTCCTCTACCTTTGCTCTCCGCCACTCAATACCTCTGGTGATGCTCGCCAAACCAGTGACTGTTCGAGTAGTGAATGGGTCGACACTGCCTTCACAAATCACACATCAGACCATCCCTTTCACGTTATCTATGTCCCCTTCCCATCAGAAGATTATCTCACTTCTTGTCATTCCCGAGGGAAGACGAGATATTGCTGGGGATGCCCTGGCTCCGTTTCCATTCCCCACATATTGAGTGGATCTCTGGGAGGATATTGGGTTGGAGTGAGTCGTGTAAAGGCAGATGTATGAGGGAATGCATTCAGGTGGCTACTACAGAGATACCAGCAGATCTTACTTTCCTTCCCAAATACTATTGGGCTTATACTGACGTGTTTTCCAAGAAGGCTGCGGAGATCCTTCCACCTCACCATCCCTATGACTGTCCTATTGACCTCTTGCCCAGAGCAGAACCTCCTCAGGGACGAGTCTATCCCCTTTCTCTCCCGGAGACAGAGGCTATGTCTCAATACATTCAGGAAAATCTGGCAAGAGGATTCATTAGGAAGTCAGTGTCACCTGCAGGGGCGGGGTTCTTCTTCGTTCAGAAGAAGAACGGAGAATTACGTCCATGCATCGATTACAGGGGTCTTAACGCCATTACCGTTAAGAATAAATACCCGTTGCCCCTGATTTCTGAGCTCTTTGATAGGCTCTGGGGAGCAAGGGTATTTACCAAATTAAACCTGCAGGGTGCTTATAACTGATTCGCATCCGTGAGGGGGACGAACGGAAGACGGCTTTTAATACCAGGGATTGGCATTATGAATATCTGGTGATGCCCTTCGGGCTCTGTAATGCCCCAGCCGTTTTCCAAGACTTTGTTAATGACATCTTCCGGGATATGCTTTCCACCTCGGTCGTAGTCTATCTGGATGATATTCTCATCTTCTCTCCAGATATTGACTCCCACCGGAGAGATGTCTGCAGAGTCTTCGACCTCTTGCGGGCAAATTCACTTTATGCAAAGTTGGAGAAATGTGTGTTTGAGCAGGAGTCTTTACCATTCCTGGGCTATATCATCTCCGCCCAGGGATTGGCTATGGATCCTGCCAAACTACAGGCTGTGATGGACTGGCAAGAACCCTATTCCCTTAAAGTGGTGCAGCGCTTTATGGGGTTCATTAATTATTATCGCCAGTTCATTCCCCATTTCTCAACTTTGGTAGCTCCCTTGGTAGCCCCCACCAAGAAGGGAGCAAATCCCAAATTGTGGTCTGAAGAAGTCTCCAAGGCTTTCACCTCAATTAAGTCTCATTTTGCTAGCGCTCCCATCCTACACCGCCCTGATGTTGATAAGCCATTCATATTGGAGGTGGATGCCTCATCCGTTGGTGCTGGAGCAGTCCTCTTTCAAACGGATGCTCAAGGTCGGAAGCTTCCTTGTTTCTTCTCTAAGACCTTCATACCAGCGGAGAGGAATTATTCCATCGGGGACAGGGAGTTGCTCGCAATGAAGTTGGCTTTCTCTGAGTGGAGACATCTGTTGGAGGGGGCTCGCTTTCCCTTCCAAGTCTTCACCGACCACAAGAATTTGGTATATCTTCAGACAGCTCAGCGGCTTAATTCTCGCCAGGCCAGATGATCCTTGTTCTTCTCCCGGTTTCATTTCACACTCCATTTTCTCTCGGGAGAGAACATTCGTGCCGACGCTCTCTCTCGCTCTGTGGTGTCCTCTGAGGAGGAGGAGGAGCCTCGGCTTATTGTCCCCACAAAGAGCCTGAGAACAGTGGCCCCGGTTTCGCTATAGTCTGTGCCTCCGGGCAAGACTTTTGTGCCTACCAATTTGCGACCGGAGATACTCTCTTGGGCACATTCGTCCAGGGTGGGTGGACACTTTGGGGCAAAGAGGACATCTGAGTTGCTGGTGAGGACATAATGGTGGCCGCATATGGTCCGTGACATTGGGGACTATGTTCGGGCGTGTGTCTCCTGCGCCAAGAATAAGTCTCTTCGACAACGGCCAGCTGGGTTACTTTACCATTTGCCGGTGGCAGACAGGCCCTGGGAGTTGGTTGGGATGGACTTTGTGGTGGACTTACCCAAGTCTCGGGGCTGCACCATCATTTGGGTAATCACCGAACATTTTTCCAAAATGGTGCATCTGGTGCCGCTACCACGGTTACCTTCTGCACGGGCTCTGGCAGCGTTGTTCGTCTGCTCAGTATTGAGTTAAATCTCTCTTCAGCATACCATCCCGAGACAAATTGGTTGGTAGAGGGCCAACCAGACCTTGGTCACTTATCTACGACATTTTGTCACAGCCAGGCAGGATAACTGGGCATCCTTGCTACCGTGGGCTGAGTTTGCACTAAACAATGCTGTGGCTGACTCCACCGGACAGACTCCATTCCTCCTAAACTACGGTCAGCATCCGCGGGTTCCGGTGCCCATGCCCGTGTCTTCTGCCGACTCCAGGGTGGCAGACTGGGCTGTGGAGGCACGGGACATTTGAGACCATACCCAGGATGCCATTCAGGCGTCCAAAGGAGAGGATGAGGTCCACCGCTGACGCACATCGGCGCCCCGCTCCGACATTTGCTCCTGGGGACTTGGTGTGGCTCTCCGCCCGTAACATCAGGCTGCGAGTTGAGTCCACTAAGTTGGCACCCCGCTACCTGGGTCCTTTCAAAATCCTCAAGCAGGTTAACCCTGTGGTATACCATTTGGCTCTTCCACCACCCTGGGTATCTCCGACACCTTTCACGTATCCCTCCTGAAACTCGTGCTCATGTCCCGGTTTTCTGAGTCATCTGCCAGGACATCGGGTTCGTGTACGGACGACCATGAGGTGAACGCCATCGTAGGGTGTAAGGTGGTACGGGGCAAAAGATTTTATTTGGTGGATTGGAGGGGTTATGGGCCTGAAGATAGGTCCTGGGAGCTTGCCGAGCACGTTCACTCTCCGCAGTTCATCGCTGCCTTTGAACGCAGCGAGGCCCAAAGAAGGGGGGGCCCTAGGAGAGGGGGTAATGTTAGGGATCGAGTTCCCGCTGCTGCACATGGGGAATCTCGAACTAGTCCCGCTGCGGACCCCATCCATCTCCAGCCGCAGTGGAGCCTGCTCAGCGAAGACGTCGGTCCCAGCGTCTCGCTCAGTCTAATATTGTGCAGAGGCTTGTTGCTGCCTCTTCTGGTTCCTATATTATAACCAGTGCTGGAGCAGGCAGTCTTGGGACTAAGTCCTGCGTTTCTCCATCTGAGCATGCCCAGGGCAAGATCTCCCATTGGAGATCAGGGGTCACATGCTCGGTTACAGCAGCGACTCCCATTGGTCCACCAGGAAGGTCCTGAAACTGCTTGTGTTCTGGAACAGTTTCTCATTGGTCCTTTTCTGAAAGGTCCTGTAGCTGCTACTATAAAAGGTGCGCATGACCGCTCGGCCATGCGCTAGTATCAATTGTGTTATGTGCTTTGCGCCAGTGTGATCATGCATGCATGTGGTTAGGGCTCGGCTGAAATAAGCTCCTAGAATACCGGCACCTTCGGTGAGATTTGTATGCACGTGTTCAGGGCTTGGCTGAAATAGCCTCTGTGGTGTAACAGAGTTAGCTCATACTGCCATTTGTATTGCTGCTGTAATACTGTAATTTCCCCCCGGGATCAATAAAGTGTATCGTATCGTATCGTATATAGTGCACCCATTATTTATAATTATTTGGTGTGTTCCGCAGTCCCTAACACCTACAGGACCGAATACAAGGACCCGGTTCATGTTTCATCAAGGAGACGCTACAGGAATTCTACAATAATTTACAACATCACTTCTTTATCAACAAGAAAAAGAAACTGGACAGACTCAGGAAGAAAGCAGGTCTCAATGTAGCTGAAGGTAAGCCCAATTTACAGAATCATTTGCATACATTGTCTTCTGTTGTGAACCTGTCTCAATAGGAGCCAAGCACAGGAGAAATGCATGTTTTATCAAAGGGACTAACATTCTGTCCTACACAACAGCTTGATACGGCTCAGTTCTGTAGTGATATCAAGGAATTCTGCAGATTGCGACTCAAAGAATTCTTGCATAACCATCAACAAGTACCACCCAACCATCAAGCTCACCCTCAACTTTTCAAAGTCCCAAATACATTTTCTGGACATGACCATATACATCAATGACAACACCATACAAACATCAATATACCATAAGCCCACGGGACGTCTGGCATATCTTAGCTTTCATTCAAGACACACAAAAAAATCCATCATCTACAGTCAAGCTCTGAGGTATGTTTGAATTTGTTCAGACAGTAAAGACAGGGAACTACAGCTGCTATCACTGAGGAATACATTCCTACAACAAGGATACCATACACTGGTAATAGATGAACAGATCCACAAGGCTACAAGAATCCCAAGAAGCAGCCTCCTGGATTACAAATTGAGAGAGGACAACAACAGGGTACATCTTGTGGTCACATACAACCCCACATGAGCATCCTAAGGAAAATTGGTACTGATCTCCAGCCCATATTCCACACAGACCACAAATTGAAAGACATTTTTCCAGAACTACCACTTCTCTCCTACAAACAGCCCCCTAACTTAAGGAATCTCCTTGTCAGAAGTGTACTCTCATCACCATCAGTGACTGGCACATTCCCATGTAACACTAAAAAATGCAAAACTTGTGCCCACATATTACCAACAAATATAGTCCACGTACCAAACACAAATCAGGACTTTAAGGTTATGGGTTCCTTTTCATGCACATCCTCCAATGTGGTGTACATGATACAATGTACAAGGTGCCCTGGAGCTATCTATATTGGGGAAACCATGCAAAAACTACAAACAAGGATGAATTACACAGACATACAATCAGGAATGAAATGAACACGCCTGTGGGAAAACATTTCTCTGGAACTGGACATTGTATGACAGACTTAAAAGTCTCAACTCCTTTCTGCCATTACACGTACTATTCCGTCCATGTGCCCTGCGACTTAATTCCCATGGACGGAATAGTATGTCATATGCGATCAGCTGATTCTCACAGCTGACACCCGGCACTAAGTGCCAGGAGCGGTTATAGACCGCTCCCGACACTTTAACCTCCGGCTGTCACGGAGGTGACAGGCTATCATCCTGCGTCAGGCCTCAGAAGGTCTGAGCGACTGTCCATACAGACTGCTCCCTGAACCATCTGCCTCTAGGACCCAGCGTCGACCTCCTCCTGCTCAGAGAAGTTTGGATCTATTTAGTTAGTGGCTCAGCTGTGACCCAGTGCGGGTAATAGCTTAATTTCCACTTGTGCCTGCTAGAGTGTTGGACCTTTTCAGAGTGCTCCAGTTTTGTGTCTGGAATCTCTCATCTGGTATCCGTATCTGGCGATTCTGCTAAGTGTTCCCCTGTTTGTCTCGCCTTCCGTCTTTAGTTTAGCGGAGACTGCCTAGCGCGCATCTCCCTCCCATGCCCTGTTCAGGACTTAGGCCTCAGGGAGATTCAGTATTGGTTGAAGCCGTTGGCACAACTTAGGGTGAGGAATCTAGGTGGTGCTCAAATAAGGTCCCAATCCGTATATAGTGAATAACAATTTGGCACACACCAGTGAAGTATTTTGAATATGCTTATTTAATGTAGGATTTACATACAATGACAGCAAAATGGCAGACGTTTCGGTCTATTGACCTTCATCAATGTGCGCTAGTTGAAAAGACTGTTTTAGCATAATCTTATTGATCCCAAAAGTGTGGAGGGAGGCAGGTGAGCATGCAGCATAGACGCGGTGTCCACCGCTTGTCTCAGCGGTGGACACCGCGTCTATGCTGCATGCTCACCTGCCTCCCTCCACACTTTTGGGATCAATAAGATTATGCTAAAACAGTCTTTTCAACTAGCGCACATTGATGAAGGTCAATAGAACGAAACGTCTGCCATTTTGCTGTCATTGTATGTAAATCCTACATTAAATAAGCATACTCAGGGAGATTCAGGGCCTGAGGTTCCGGCTTGGCGATTGGTGAGGAACCAATATAGGGACACGGTATGAGTTCTAGGGAGAGATTAGATCTAGCCTAGGGGTCTCCAAATCCCTTCCCTAGTGTCTGGGCACCCTTCCCCATTTCCTTTTTTGTTACACTTGGTTTTCCCACACTGTGCGTGACACTGGCACATTGAGATCAAACATGATCGCAGCGTTCCGGTGGCATAGGGAAGTATCACGCAGGGAGATGCCTCTGTCACGCTGTATAGCAGATATATATATGAGATGTCTGTAATCTATATCAAAAAGGGCAACATACTATATAACATGCGCATAGATATATTATAACATGGATTTACCTGACAGAATGTCCACTGGGTCAAAACGGAATCCGTTATACGCTGTCTCCGGCTAGAGGGTGACCGGGGTCTAAGCTGACCCTGAACTGGGGTCCTAACTAATCCCTCAACCTGGAGGTACTGTTAAAGGTACAGAGGTCCAGGCCACCAGCGTAAACCCTGTCTCCTATCAATCCCTGCCAACTGTATTCTAGTCCTAAGAAGGACCCTGAATACCACCAAAGGGAATGAACAGGTAACGGATAATGAACAGAAAGACATACAAGAAAGAGAAGGAATAAAGTAAATAAAGTCTTACATACAACACTCACACACAGAAGGAACACCTAAGGTCTCAGAGATTTAACTATAAGCTATAAGAGTAAAAACACCTAATGAACTCTTAGCTTAAATATTCTCAGAACCGCTCCAGTCTGCTGAACTACATGAATGCTTTCACCGGCGTCTAACACCCAGACTGGCAGAAATATAAAGGAAACTAATTAGAACATAAACAAAAGCAGCCGGGCGAGGCTGCACCTAGCCTTAGCAAAGAGCTAGGAAAAATTAACTCTCACATCACCAAAAAACAAAGAAACAGAAGCTCAGCTGTGAGAAGTCAGAATGTGCAATCGCGACGATCTTCGTGGCGATGCACCCATGACAGTACCCCCCCTTCTACGAGGGGCCTCCGGACCCTCATGACCAGGTCTGTCCGGGTGAGTTGTGTGAAAGGTCCGTCCACGTTATCATTGACCACCACTGAAGGAGGTAGAGGTGACGGTATGACTGGTGCCACATACTTTTTAAGTAATGACTTGTGAAACACATTATGAATTTTAAACGTAGGAGGGAGGTCCAGACGAAATGCCACAGGATTAATTATGGAGCTGATCCTGTACGGCCCGATGAATCTGGGACCCAACCTCCAGGAGGAAACTTTAAGTTTAATATTCCTGGTAGACAACCACACCAGATCATTCACCTTCAGATCTCGACCAGAAACTCTCCCCCTATCAGCCATCCGTTTGTAACGGTTCTCCGTAACCTTCAGTCTTAACTGATCTGGAACTATCAGTCTCCCTGGAAGTCCCACAGGGGCGTCCCCTGAGCCCCCAATACCTCCCCCTCAAGCTCAGAGCATACAGCTGACACTACAACTCCCTCCTGAGGAATAGGAACCGGATCATCCATCCTCCCGGTCCCTGGGAAAGTACGAGATAAGGCATCAGGAAGCAACTTTATTGAGCAGTCATATGCGCGATGAGGAGGTAACTCTTTACACCCCTCCTCTGAGAACATCTCCCCAAAGTCCTCCAGAAAAGGAGGCAAAGTCCTAGGTACAACCGCACCGATGACCGTGCTCATGCAGTTATTCTTGCAAAATTCACCCCACTGGCTAATCTTTCTGGATTGCCAATCAATCACTGGGTTATGTTTAGCCAACCAAGGAAGTCCCAACACAATAGGAGTAGGTAGACCCTCCAACACATAACAAGACAATTGCTCTTTATGTATTGCCCCTACTCGAAGATCTATGTTATGAACAGCTTGAACCAAGCTACCTTGACCAAGAGGTCTAGAATCAATAGAGAGTATAGGGACCGGTTTGGCCAATACACTCAGTTGCATACCATGCACCTGGGCAAACCGAGCATCCACAAGATTAGCCCCGGACCCACTATCAAGAAAAACAGAAATCCTCTCAGTTCTAGTACCAATCACCACCTCCGCAGGCACGATAAACTGAGAGGGATTTGGGGACGAAATACAGACTCCCAGGTTAACTCCTTGGGTCAAAGAGGTCCGGGATGGACAACCCCCAACAAAATGTCCCTCTCTCCCGCAAAAGAAACACCTTCTAGTCTTGCGGCGCACCGCCGATTCCCTCCTACAAAATGATGTCCCTCCCAACTGCATGGGTTCCTCAGAACAGACCAGGGGAACCTCAGTATAAGGGACTTTAGTAGTAGGTGGAGTCATCATGGGGGGCGGAGTTACCTCGCGTCTTCCCCGAAGTCGTCTATCAATGCGAATAGCGAGGGCCATAGCAGCCTCCAGTGATGGAGGAGAATCATACTGAGCCAACACATCTTTTAATTTGTCAGACAACCCTTGACAAAACTGGCTCCTAAGAGCTGGGTCATTCCACTGAGTATCTGTTGCCCATCTACGGAACTCAGAAGAATATTCCTCCGCTGGACGATTTCCTTGCCGTATTTTACGTAACTTTGTTTCAGCAAGGGAAACTCGATCCGGATCATCATATACCAGACCCAGGGCAGTAAAAAATCGATCCACTGACTGGAGATCTGGGGAGCCTGGAGGAATAGAGAACGCCCAAGATTGAGGGTCCCCTTGTAAGAGCGAGATAACAATTCCCACCCTCTGCTCTTCACTCCCAGATGACCGAGGCCGCAGCCGAAAGTACAATTTACATGCCTCCCGGAAAGTAAAAAATTTGTCCCGCCCACCAGTGAACCTGTCCGGGAGAGCAACCTTAGGTTCAGATCTGGCTTGCTCTGGGAGGGACAAAACCTTGGACTTAATGTCTGCAAATTCCATGGACAACCCCTGCAACTGCCGGGCCAGCTGGGCTACTGGATCCATGACAGCTGGGGAGAATCTTTAGTTTGGGCCGGTGAAAATGTCACGCTGTATAGCAGATATATATATGAGATGTCTGTAATCTATATCAAAAAGGGCAACATACTATATAACATGCGCATAGATATATTATAACATGGATTTACCTGACAGAATGTCCACTGGGTCAAAACGGAATCCGTTATACGCTGTCTCCGGCTAGAGGGTGACCGGGGTCTAAGCTGACCCTGAACTGGGGTCCTAACTAATCCCTCAACCTGGAGGTACTGTTAAAGGTACAGAGGTCCAGGCCACCAGCGTAAACCCTGTCTCCTATCAATCCCTGCCAACTGTATTCTAGTCCTAAGAAGGACCCTGAATACCACCAAAGGGAATGAACAGGTAACGGATAATGAACAGAAAGACATACAAGAAAGAGAAGGAATAAAGTAAATAAAGTCTTACATACAACACTCACACACAGAAGGAACACCTAAGGTCTCAGAGATTTAACTATAAGCTATAAGAGTAAAAACACCTAATGAACTCTTAGCTTAAATATTCTCAGAACCGCTCCAGTCTGCTGAACTACATGAATGCTTTCACCGGCGTCTAACACCCAGACTGGCAGAAATATAAAGGAAACTAATTAGAACATAAACAAAAGCAGCCGGGCGAGGCTGCACCTAGCCTTAGCAAAGAGCTAGGAAAAATTAACTCTCACATCACCAAAAAACAAAGAAACAGAAGCTCAGCTGTGAGAAGTCAGAATGTGCAATCGCGACGATCTTCGTGGCGATGCACCCATGACAGCCTCCCTGTGTGCTTCTCTGAAACCCTCAGAAGAACGCGATGTGATTGCGCTGTTCCGAGGACCTCCTCCCTGCAGGCCACCAGATCCAAGATGGCCGTGGGGTCCTTCCGGGAGGTGGCTTGTCAGTGCCTGCTGAGCAGGCGCCGGCAAGCCTCCTGCACTGCCTGTCAGATCGCTGCTCTGACAATGATCAGCAGTCAGATCAGCGATATGACACTATATAGTGATGTCCCACCCTGTGACAATGTATAAAAAATAAAAAAATAAACGTGTAAAAATATTTAAAAAATCCCTAAATAAAAACATTTTTCCCCAATAATCACATTATTATGTAAATAAAAAAGTACACATTTAGTATCGCCGTGACCGTAACGACCCGCCCTATTAAAATGTCCCACTAGTTAACCCCTTTAATGAACCCCTTAAAAAAAAAAAGGCAAAAAAAACAATGCTTTGTCATCATACCGCCAAACAAGAAGTGGAATAACATGCGATCAAAAAGACGGTTATAAATAAACATGGCACCGCTGAAAATGTCACCTTGTCCCGCAAAAAACGAGCCGCCATACAGCATCATTAGCAAAAAATAAAAAGGTTATAGCTCGCAGAATAAAGCGATGCAAAAATTATTTTTATATAAAATAGTTTTATTGTATAAAAGCGCCAAAAAATAAAAAGATATAAATGAGGTATCGCTGTAATCGTACTGACCCGAAGAATAAAACTATTTTATAAATTTTACCACACGCGGAACGGTATAAACGCCACCCCCCCCAAAGAAATTCATGAATTGCTGGTTTTTGTTCATTCTGCCCCCCAAAAATTTTAATAAAAGCGATCAAAAAATGTCATGTGCCCAAAAATGGTACCAATAAAAATGTCAACTCGTCCCTCAAAAAATAAGACCTCACATGACTCTGTGGGCCAAAATATGGAAAAATTACTTTTTGCAATAAAAAGCGTCTTTTGGCGTGTGACAGCTGCCATCATAAAAACCCGATATAAAAACCCGCTATAAATAGTAAATCAAACCCCCTTTATCACCCTCTTAGTTAGGAAAAAATAATAAAATTAAAAAAATGTATTTATTTCCATTTTCTCGTTAAGGTTAGGTTTGTGGTTACGGGTGTGTTGGGGTTAGGGTAGGAGTTAGAATTGGGGAGTTTCCACTGTTTAGGCATATCAGGGGCTCTCCAAACGTAACATAGCATCTGATCTCAATTCCAGCCAATTCTGCGTTGAAAAAAATCAAATGGTGCTCCTTCCCTTCCGAGCTCTGCCATGCACCCAAAAAGTGGTTTACCCCACATATAGGGTATCAGCGTAATCAGGACAAATTGCACAATAACTTTTTTGGTCTTGTTACCCTTGGGAAATAAAAATTAGGGGTGAAAAGATAATTTTTGTGGAAATAATATGATTTTTGAATTTTATAGCTCTGTGTTATAAACTTCTGTGAAGCCCTTGGAGATTCAAAGTGCTCACCACACATCTAGATAAGTTCCTTAGGCGGTCTATTTTCCAAAATGGTATCACTTGGGAGTTTCCACTGTTTAGGCGCATCAGGGGCTCTTCAAACGCAACATGACGTCGGATCTCAATTGCAGCCAATTTAGCATTGAAAAGTCAAACGGCGCTCCTTCACTTCAGAGTTCTGCCGTGCGCCCAAACAGTGGTTCCCCCCACATATTAGGTATCAGTGTACTCAGGACAAATTGCACAACAACTTTTGTGGTCCAATTTCTCCTGTTACTCTTGGTAAAATAAAAAAAATTGGATCTGAAATAAATATTTTGTGAAAACAAGGTAAATGTTCATTTTTTTTAAACATTCCAAAAATTCCTGTGAAGCACCTGAAGGGTTAATACACTTCTTGAATGTGGTTTTGAGCTCCTTGAGGGGTACAGTTCTTAGAATGGTGTCACTTTTGGGTATTTTCTATCATACAGACCCCTCAAAGTGACTTCAAATGTGATGTGGTGCCTAAAAAAATGGTGTTGTAAAAATGAGAAATCGCTGGTCATCTTTTAACCCTTATAACTTCCTAACAAAAAAAAGTTTTGTTTCCAAAATTGTGCTGATGTAAAGTAGACATGTGGGAAATGTTATTTAGTAACTATTTTGTGTGACATATTTCTGTTTTAAGGGCATAAAATTTAAAAGTTTGAAAATTTGCAACATTTTTGCCACATTTCCATTTTATTCATAAATAAACACTATTGATATCAAAATATTTAGAATTGAGAGTCCTCAGTGGTTGATACCTTTTAATGGCGAACTGAAAAGATGGTAACAAATTGCAAGCTTTCGAGACTACTCAGGTCTCTTCATCAGTCAAAGACTAATACAAAATCTGAAGAATCACATATTTATACACAACACAGCACAGAAACAATGCAATAGATAAGACAAGTGACGTAAAGCAGAACTGTCAATATGGGAGATAGAGATGAACATAAATATTGGAACAGTTCATAGATAAGGAGTGTGAAAGTTTTATTGCCCTCTGATTGGGGTCTGGTAATGTTTTGTGATTCTCTCACAGGGTCTTGGGAGCAAATTCCTTAATTGATGTAAAAGGCCATAAATCCATGTGATAGGTTCATTCCAACATTGAGAGTGTCAAAGGTCATCATCAGTTTGTATTCACAAACCCTCCTGTGTCTTTGAGATGTGAAATTACCTTTCAGTACAAAAAATATTTAGACAATATGTGATGAAACGGTGCACACACACGACGGCTGCTGCCGTCCGACCCAGTAAACTGCAGGGATTTATAATTATCCCACTTCCACTTAGGAACTTGCAGCTCTCTGGCGCCCCCCTTACCCTCAGGTTAGTCAGGGAACTTCACCTAGGATAATTAGTCGCCAGACGGGTCACTTGGATGTGTGCTGGCTATTGGGCACGCTGCAGTGAGGGAATTATAATTACTCCGAGCCGCAGCCGGGTAATACACTTATAAAACCCGCTCCGTCACCGCCAACACCACCCCATAGGTCAACACTTTACACCCCTTCTTTATAGCTGCCACCAGCCACGGTTTACTTGGAACAATTTATCAAGAGGGTCCGTAGCAACCCCAAAACAGTAGCGTAGTACTTCAGGCGCGTGCAAATTCGTTTATAGAGCAGGAGAAACAAACTAATAAATTTATAGGTTTATTCCTTAAAAAGACAGGCAGTGCTTATACAATATAAAAAGATGGAACAAACTGAGACAATATCGTTATGTACAAATGCAGTTATAAAATAAAATAGGATTAAAGATGAAAATCACTCACATGGTAGTTATAGGCAAGACTGGCTGGGGGAGGAGCCACACGTCATAGTTCATTTGCAGATCTCTTAGTCAAGACGTCACAGCAAGGAAAAAAGAAAGGGGGGCTCACCACAGGATTTATACCTGGGGCTGCTGACCTCACAAAAGGGGCTGGTTTTTCTGGCCACCTCCCAGAGACAGAAGTGTATGATTTGAGCTCTGAAATATCATAAGGACCATAACTCAGCGGGGAACTCTAGCAGAATAATGGCAGACCTATCAATGATCTTACTTTAAAATGACGGTTCCAATGAGCCCAAACTTGGATGAGCTAGCTTGTGGGGATCTGAGAATTCCATTTCTCGGGTTCTGTTGGAGTTACGGGTTCACCAGTACCACGGAACGATGCCTGTCAGGCGCATGTTTCACAACAGTACTTTCG
The DNA here is from genome assembly GCA_033576555.1 of Oophaga sylvatica. Taxonomy (NCBI): domain Eukaryota; kingdom Metazoa; phylum Chordata; class Amphibia; order Anura; family Dendrobatidae; genus Oophaga; species Oophaga sylvatica. The sequence goes on along the minus strand of JARQOD010000004.1, from coordinate 367,134,335 downwards.
TGTTTCTAGCGAACGCTCCCACCGTGTGATAACCAAAACAGAATGAAGTCTCCAAAATGGCTGCTATAGAAGGAGAGCACATGTGAAGACAATGGCGACCCCCTACGGTGAGGCGGGAAACTCCAGTGCTGGGAGCTCAGATTACACTGAGCCTTACTTATGCTGGGAGGGGGGAAGGGAAGCGCGCTATACACAAGCTGCTAAATGTAGTAGATGTCATCACACCTCCCCCCCTTACAAGTACAAGTAATTTCATGTCCATGGTGCTGTGATCGGGCATACAAAAATGTTTGGCCACAGGTAGATCCATTCTCTTTTCTCTTATTGTGTGGCGATGAGAATTCATCCTTGTTCTCAGTTTTTGCCCTGTCTCTCCCACATACAGATCCCCAGTTGGACATTTAGTACATATAATTAGGTACACCACATTAGATGTGATGCAGCTGAAAGTACCTGGGATCTTGTAGTCCTGATGGGAGTTGGGGATCTTTATCTTGTCCGTGGTCATTATAAATGGACAGGTTTTACATTTTTTCTTGTTGCAAGGAAAGGTTCCTGCAGCTGTTGGGGAGGACAGGGAGCGTCTGACAATGATGCTTCTTAGATTTGGGGGCTGCTAAAACACAGTAGAGGGGGGTCTGGAAATATGGATTGTAATCGGGCATCTTTTTGTAGTAAAGGTTGTAGTTTCCGTGCAGCTCCCCTTAGCATCTCCAGATTTGGATTGTAGGTGACCACTAGAGGCACCCGGTTATTTTCATCTTTAGTTTTGTAATGTAGCAGGTGATTCCTTGATATTCTGGTGGCTCTTGTAATTTGGTTTTCAATTGTTCTTGGATGGTAGCCCTGATTTAAAAAGGTCTTTCTGAGGCGACCAAGGTGTTCATCTCTATCCATGGGGTTGGAACATATTCGGTTGTATCTGATGGCTTGGCTGTAGACAATAGTTTTTTATGTGTTTTGGGTGGAAACTGTCCCATTTAAGGTATGTTGGACGGTCGATTGGCTTCTGATACAGGGATGTCTCTATTTCATTGTTCTTTAGCTTAATTATGGTGTCCAAAAAGTTCATTTCAGTGCTGGAGTAGTTGCACTGCATATTGACAGTTCTGCTTTTCGTCACTTGTCTTATCTATTGCATTGTTTCTGTGCTGTGTTGTGTATAAATATGTGATTCTTCAGATTTTGTATTAGTCTTTGCCTGATGAAGAGACCTGAGTAGTCTCGAAAGCTTGCAATTTGTTACCATCTTTTCAGTTCGCCATTAAAAGGTATCAACCACTGAGGACTCTCAATTCTAAATGTTTTTCTATCTACTGGCTAACACGGTACTAAGATATACATCTTTCCTGTATCAAAATGGAGGATACCAGAATGTACCGCATCTTTATGGAACTAAAACCACTTCTGAAGAAACGTTAACAAATGGACAGTGACATTTTTTTCTTATCTAAATGCAAAAAGGAGAATTTAATTCCCAAAGGACTCTGAATTACAAACCCAATTCTTCACACCTACTATACCCATTATGCACAAAACCTTTGTCACAGGATGTCTGAGAGACTAAGGAACCATCTTTTGCATGTCTGCTACAGCATAAGGAGTAACGTCCAAGGGCAATTTGAAACTCTAAGGAAAACACTTACAGAAAGTACAGAGCAAAAATTACAACAATACTACAACAAACTACGGACCTTTATGATTCATAACAAGCAAAAGAAACTACACAGATTGCGCCTCAATTCAGGACTCTATACAAACAGATACAAAACAAAGCCAAAACCTGACAACCTGGATAACCACTCCATTCCAGACAAAGTCATCTAACTGTGTCATCAATCTCTCAGATTATAAACCCAACAAGGTGGAGCTGGCAGTGCTTTCTAGAGGACTCTCATTCTGTCCCACTAAGGCCCTAGATAAAACTGAACTCTGCAGTGATATGGAACATTTTTTCAGGAGACTGCGCCTGAGGGAATACTTCAATGATACAGAAGATTCAGAAAACACTCGGACTGAAGGAAAAGGGATCCCAACAACCAAGAAGAGGTCAGACTGGACACCTCCACCTGGACGCAACCCTCATTTGGATAAATCTATAGACTCATTCAGACATTTGATAAAATCCACCATCATAGACACCAACAGGAGACAAGCATCCAACATCAGTGCCCAGGAGAGAAAGGCTATACAGTCTCTGAAAACCAACAAAGAAATAATCATTAAACCTGCTGACAAGGGAGGTGCAATAGTCATGATGAACACATCAGACTATATGAAGGAAGCAGACAACTTACGGACACACGCTACTACAGAAAACTGGAGTCGGACCTACACAGGTCTATTACAAGGAACTAAACAAGTTGGTATCTTGTCTGCCTGACAAATCTATAAGAGCCGATGACCTGATACCAGAGGGTCCAAGAACAGGGACATTCTACATGCTTCCCAAAATCCTCAAATCTGGAAATCCAGGGAGGCCGATTATTTCATGTGTGGACACCCTTACTGAGCAGGTATCTAGATGGGTAGAGGGTGTTCTTAAACCCCTGGTAAAGGATACACCCAGCTACATTCAGGACACAACTGACCTACTGAATAAACTAGCAGCTATAGGTCCTCTACCAGAAGGAACCATCCTGGCCACCATGGATGTGGAATCTTTGTACTCTAATATCCCACACCAGGATGGATTAAATGCCTGCAAAGTCTTCATGGAAAACACTGGAAATGATGCTGATTCTGTAGTGAAACTCACAAAATTCATCCTCACCCACAATTACTTTGAATTTGACAACAAGATCTATCTACAGGAGACTGGCACAGCGATGGGAAGTAAAATGGCTCCACAGTATGCAAATCTTTTCATGGCCAAGCTTGAAAGCAACTTTTTGTCCTCGTACCCCATCAGGACTCGGGCCTACCACCGCTACATTGATGACATTCTAATCATCTGGACGGAGTCTGAGCAACAGCTAAAGATGTTTCATGAACAGTTTAACCAATTTCATCCCACCATCAACTTAACACTCAACTACTCCAGCACTGAAATGAACTTTTTGGACACCATCATTAAGCTAAAGAACAATGAAATAGAGACATCCCTGTATCAGAAGCCAATCGACCGTCCAACATACCTTAAATGGGACAGTTTCCACCCAAAACACATAAAAAACTATTGTCTACAGCCAAGCCATCAGGTACAACCGTATATGTTCCAACCCCATGGATAGAGATGAACACCTTGGTCGCCTCAGAAAGACCTTTTTAAATCAGGGCTACCATCCAAGAGCAATTGAAAACCAAATTACAAGAGCCACCAGAATATCAAGGAATCACCTGGTACATTACAGAACTAAAGATGAAAATAACCGGGTGCCTCTAGTGGTCACCTACAATCCAAATCTTGAGATGCTAATTGGGGCTGCACGGAAACTACAACCTTTACTACAAAAAGATGCCCGATTACAATCCATATTTCCAGACCCTCCACTACTGTGTTTTAGGCAGCCCCCATATCTAAGCATCATTGTCAGAAGCTCCCTGTCCTCCCCAACAGCTGCAGGAACCTTTCCTTGCAACCAGAAAAAATGTAAAACCTGTCCATTTATAATGACCACGGACAAGATAAAGATCCCCAACTCCCATCAGGACTACAAGATCCCAGGTACTTTCAGCTGCATCACATCTAATGTGGTGTATCTAATTATATGTACTTAATGTCCAACTGGGGATCTGTATGTGGGAGAGACGGGGCAAAAACTGAGAACAAGGATGAATTCTCATCACCACACAATAAGAGAAAAGAGAATGGATCTACCTGTAGCCAAACATTTTTGTATGCCCGATCACAGCACCATGGACATGAAATTACTTGTACTGAAAGGTAATTTCACATCTCAAAGACACAGGAGAGTTTGTGAATACAAACTGATTATGACCTTTGACACTCTCAATGCTGGAATGAACCTATCACATGGATCTATGGCCTTTTACATCAATTAAGGAATTTGCTCCCAAGACCCTGTGAGAGTATCACAAAACATTACCAGACCCCAATCAGAGGGCAATAAAACTTTCACACTCCTTATCTATGAACTGTTCCAATATTTATCTTCATCTCTATCTCCCATATTGACAGTTCTGCTTTACGTCACTTGTCTTATCTATTGCATTGTTTCTGTGCTGTGCTGTGTATAAATATGTGATTCTTCATATTTTGCATTAGTCTTTGCCTGATGAAGAGACTAGTCTCGAAAGCTTGCAATTTGTTACCATCTTTTCAGTTCACCATTAAAAGGTATCAACCACTGAGGACTCTCAATTCTAAATATTTTTCTATATACTGGCTAACACGGTACTAAGATATACAGTACATCTTTCCTGTATTGATATCAAAGAAATTTTACCACTAACATGAAGTACAATATGTCACAAGATAATCTCAGAATCGCCAAGATCCGTTGAAGCTTTCCAGAATTATAACCTCATAAAAGGACAGTGGTCAGAATTGTAAAAATTGGCCGGACATTAACGTGCAAACCACCCTTGGGGGTTAAGGGTTTAATACTAAGGCCGCTTTCACGCTTCAAAGCTAAAATCCGCCAAAGTGTGAAAATAGCAGATCCGTCAAAAAGGGTGAAAAACGGATGCACGAAGGAGAGAGAGCCCGGACAGTGTTCTGAGCATTTTGTATGTATTTTCTATGGGATCAATGGATCCGCTGGCGGATTCCGTAAAAAACGGATGCCCGCGGATCCGCCACCCATAGGCGACCATTATACAAAATGGCGGATGCTGCGGATTTATGGCGGATCCGTCAAAAAACGGATCCAACGGACGACCATCCGTCAAAATCCGCCACTAATGCAAGTCAATGGAAAAAAGCGGATCCGCCAAGAAAAAATGCGGTCTTTTTTTCACACTTTGGCGGATTTTGACTGACGTTGCATGACTGAAGTGTGAAAGAGGCCTAAAAGGACTATTTTAAGGTTGACAGGGAAAAATTTGGGAATTCAAACTTATAAGGATGTTCAGTACTTTGACACCAGGACTCAATTAGCACCTGCATATATGACTTACTACTAGTGTTGAGCATTCCGATACTGCAAATATCGGGTATCGGCCGATATTCGCTGTATCGGAATTTCGATTCTGAGATCCGATATTTTTGTCATATCGGATACCGGAATTTGAGTTTTCCTCTAAAGTCTATGGGGAGTTCCTGTGTCACAGAACGAAGTATACAAAAAAGGTTGCACTCTATCGTGCCAAAGCAAGTCAATGTGAAATATGAAACATGAATAGCAATATGGCTTTTGAATATTAGAAAAAAATGAATGAGACGCTTTGCACAAAATTTGGCCAAATAATGCCTGCCCATACACCAACGTCAAGGTGGTCTCAGAACGTATGGGTCCCTGTCTATGTGAACATACCTCTATTAGGCTGATATCTGAATTCCTGGGTGAATGTGGACACCTCTGTCAGTAAAGCTTGCCTTTTCTGGGTGAGCAGGAACCTGCTATAATTAAAATCACCACATGGTGATGGGCGGAGTGCTCGGTCAGTAAGCTAACATAGAAGTAAAAGAAAACTGACTGGCACATCCAAACCAGTGTGAATTAGGTGCAAACCAGGAGCAGCTACCTCCATAGACAATATACAAAAAAAGGTTGCACTCTATTGTGCCAAAGCAAGTCAATGTGAAATATGAAACATGAATAGCAATATGGCTTTTGAATATTAGAAAAAAATGAATGAGACGCTTTGCACAAAATTTGGCCAAATAATGCCTGCCCATACACCAATGTCAAGGTGGTCTCAGAACGTATGGGTCCCTGTCTATGTGAACATACCTCTATTAGGCTGATATCTGAATTCCTGGGTGAATGTGGACACCTCTGTCAGTAAAGCTTGCCTTTTCTGGTGAGCAGGAACCTGCTATAATTAAAATCACCACATGGTGATGGGCGGAGTGCTCGGTCAGTAAGCTAACATAGAAGTAAAAGAAAACTGACTGGCACATCCAAACCAGTGTGAATTAGGTGCAAACCAGGAGCAGCTACCTCCATAGACAATATACAAAAAAAGGTTGCACTCTATCGTGCCAAAGCAAGTCAATGTGAAATATGAAACATGAATAGCAATATGGCTTTTGAATATTAGAAAAAAATGAATGAGACGCTTTGCACAAAATTTGGCCAAATAATGCCTGCCCATACACCAATCGTCAAGGTGGTCTCAGAACGTATGGGTCACTGTCTATGTGAACATACCTCTATTAGGCTGATATCTGAATTCCTGGGTGAATGTGGACACCTCTGTCAGTAAAGCTTGCCTTTTCTGGGTGAGCAGGAACCTGCTATAATTAAAATCACCACATGGTGATGGGCGGAGTGCTCGGTCAGTAAGCTAACATAGAAGTAAAAGAAAACTGACTGGCACATCCAAACCAGTGTGAATTAGGTGCAAACCAGGAGCAGCTACCTCCATAGACAATATACAAAAAAAGGTTGCACTCTATCGTGCCAAAGCAAGTCAATGTGAAATATGAACCATGAATAGCAATATGGCTTTTGAATATTAGAAAAAAATGAATGAGACGCTTTGCACAAAATTTGACCAAATAATGCCTGCCCATACACCAACGTCAAGGTGGTCTCAGAACGTATGGGTCCCTGTCTATGTGAACATACCTCTATTAGGCTGATATCTGAATTCCTGGGTGAATGTGGACACCTCTGTCAGTAAAGCTTGCCTTTTCTGGGTGAGCAGGAACCTGCTATAATTAAAATCACCACATGGTGATGGGCGGAGTGCTCGGTCAGTAAGCTAACATAGAAGTAAAAGAAAACTTCCTGGCACATCCAAACCAGTGTGAATTAGGTGCAAACCAGGAGCAGCTACCTCCATAGACAATATACAAAAAAAGGTTGCACTCTATCGTGCCAAAGCAAGTCAATGTGAAATATGAAACATGAATAGCAATATGGCTTTTGAATATTAGAAAAAAATGAATGAGACGCTTTGCACAAAATTTGGCCAAATAATGCCTGCCCATACACCAACGTCAAGGTGGCCTCAGAACGTATGGGTCACTGTCTATGTGAACATACCTCTATTAGGCTGATATCTGAATTCCTGGGTGAATATGGACACCTCTGTCAGTAAAGCTTGCCTTTTCTGGGTGAGCAGGAACCTGCTATAATTAAAATCACCACATGGTGATGGGCGGAGTGCTCGGTCAGTAAGCTAACATAGAAGTAAAAGAAAACTGACTGGCACATCCAAACCAGTGTGAATTAGGTGCAAACCAGGAGCAGCTACCTCCATAGACAATATACAAAAAAAGGTTGCACTCTATCGTGCCAAAGCAAGTCAATGTGAAATATGAACCATGAATAGCAATATGGCTTTTGAATATTAGAAAAAATGAATGAGACGCTTTGCACAAAATTTGGCCAAATAATGCCTGCCCATACACCAACGTCAAGGTGGTCTCAGAACGTATGGGTCCCTGTCTATGTGAACATACCTCTATTAGGCTGATATCTGAATTCCTGGGTGAATGTGAACACCTCTGTCAGTAAAGCTTGCCTTTTCTGGGTGAGCAGGAACCTGCTATAATTAAAATCACCACATGGTGATGGGTGGAGTGCTCGGTCAGTAAGCTAACATAGAAGTAAAAGAAAACTGACTGGCACATCCAAACCAGTGTGAATTAGGTGCAAACCAGGAGCAGCTACCTCCATAGACAATATACAAAAAAGAGTTGTATTCTATCGTGCCAAAGCAAGTCAATGTGAAATATGAAACATGAATAGCAATATGGCTTTTGAATATTAGAAAAAAATGAATGAGACGCTTTGCACAAAATTTGGCCAAATAATGCCTGCCCATACACCAACGTCAAGGTGGTCTCAGAACGTATGGGTCCCTGTCTATGTGAACATACCTCTATTAGGCTGATATCTGAATTCCTGGGTGAATGTTGACACCTCTGTCAGTAAAGCTTGCCTTTTCTGGGTGAGCAGGAACCTGCTATAATTAAAATCACCACATGGTGATGGGCGGAGTGGTCGGTCAGTAAGCTAACATAGAAGTAAAAGAAAACTGACTGGCACATCCAAACCAGTGTGAATTAGGTGCAAACCAGGAGCAGCTACCTCCATAGACAATATACAAAAAAAGGTTGCACTCTATCGTGCCAAAGCAAGTCAATGTGAAATATGAAACATGAATAGCAATATGGCTTTTGAATATTAGAAAAAAATGAATGAGACGCTTTGCACAAAATTTGGCCAAATAATGCCTGCCCATACACCAACGTCAAGGTGGTCTCAGAACGTATGGGTCCCTGTCTATGTGAACATACCTCTATTAGGCTGATATCTGAATTCCTGGGTGAATGTGGACACCTCTGTCAGTAAAGCTTGCCTTTTCTGGGTGAGCAGGAACCTGCTATAATTAAAATCACCACATGGTGATGGGCGGAGTGCTCGGTCAGTAAGCTAACATAGAAGTAAAAGAAAACTGACTGGCACATCCAAACCAGTGTGAATTAGGTGCAAACCAGGAGCAGCTACCTCCATAGACAATATACAAAAAAAGGTTGCACTCTATCGTGCCAAAGCAAGTCAATGTGAAATATGAAACATGAATAGCAATATGGCTTTTGAATATTAGAAAAAAATGAATGAGACGCTTTGAACAAAATTTGGCCAAATAATGCCTGCCCATACACCAACGTCAAGGTGGTCTCAGAACGTATGGGTCCCTGTCTATGTGAACATACCTCTATACGTTCTGAGACCACCTTGACGTTGTTGTATGGGCAGGCATTATTTGGCCAAATTTTGTGCAAAGCGTCTCATTCATTTTTTTCTAATATTCAAAAGCCATATTGCTATTCATGTTTCATATTTCACATTGACTTGCTTTGGCACGATAGAGTGCAACCTTTTTTTGTATATTGTCTATGGAGGTAGCTGCTCCTGGTTTGCACCTAATTCACACAGAACGAAGTATGTGACACAGGAACTTCCCGAAAGTGTCACTGTCAGTGTCGGTCGTGTCTGTCAGGAGTCAGGACTCAGCAGAGTCCGCACTTACCTGGCAGAAGATCCCCGGCGGTCACGTCCTGGACTCCTTGATGGCCGCCATTACCCTCTTCCTGGCGGTCACGTGCAGCATCTCGCGATAACTGCACGTGCTGCCGGGTACTGGGTAATCTCGGCCAGCTGTACTCTCGCGACAGCTGGCCGTAAACCAGTCCGATGACGTCACCGCCGGGGAATCTCCTCAGGTAAGCAGCTCTGCTACATCTGGATGCCATGCTCAGCCTGGCATGCAGATGTACCAGAGCTGGACTCGTCGTGGGACACTCGTGATTTTGGACTGCGTCGGACAGGAAGTATTTGTGTTGGTTTGTTATTTTTGTTTTTTTACAGGAGAACGATGGCGCCGCAGGATGAGCGTGAAATAAAAATATGAAAACTGTTGTTTTATTTCATTAAAATACTTTTTTCTGGCTGTGTATTTTTTTTACAAATTTACAAACTTTGATTAATAATGGATCGGTGTCTTATTGACGCCTCTCCATTATTAACCGGGCTTATTGTCACCGATCAATCAAAGGTGATATTAACCCCTTATTACCCCGCTTGCCACCGCTACAGGGCAAGTGGGAAGAGCCAGGTAAAGTGCCACAATTGGCGCATCTTTGGATGCGCCAATTGTGGGACTGCTGCACCCTGGTATTTTTAGGCTGTTGAGGGCCAAAATCCATGGGCCTTGACAGTCTTTTAATACCAGGCCACAGCAGTCTGCTTTTTACTTGGCTGGTTAACAAAATAGGGGGACCACCACGCCTTTTTTTTTTTCTAGGGGATCCCCTATTTTTGTTAACCAGCCAAGCTAAGCAGACTGCTGTGGCCTGGTATTATCAGGCTTGCATGGTTCATGGATATTGGATCCTTACCATCTGGCTGGTTAACAAAAATAGGGGGGACCCCACGCCATTTTTTTTTGAGGGGATCCCGTATTTTTGTTAATCAGTTCACATCAGGTCAGCCGGGATTCCCTCTGACGTCACTGATGCAGTGCGGTGTCCCTGGCTGACCTGAAGTGAAAGTGGGAAGCAATCAATTAAGCTAACCACTTCCTCTCCTGTCAGCCAGGAGAGATGATTCAGTGGGGGTTTACTGCGAGGCTGTCAGCATTAGCTGCGGTCCCTGCAGTAAACATTAACCCTTTCAGAAGGATTACATCGGACCAGACTGAACATCGGATAGGTACGAATAATGATGCTTTATTATTTTATTTTTATTACAGGTGAACAAGGGCTTCGCAAGGAATGGCAGTAAAATAAAATATGGTCAAAAACTGTGTGTTTATTTCATTAAAATGATTTTTAATTAAAGTATGTTTTATTTTTATTTCATACAATAGGATTATTAATTTATAGTTGTCTAATTGACAGCTCTCAATTATTAACCTGGCTTAAACTCACCTTTCAATAGCAAGGTGGCTTTAACCCCTTATTAACCCATTCGCCACTGCTATAGGGCAATGGGAATAGACCTGCAAAGTGCCAGGAAGGGCGAATCTAATTATAAATTCGTAGCAAAAAAAATGCGTTTTTTACAACGAATTTACACCTTTAATTAACCCCTACATGTGTCAAATTTTGCACACATACACTCATGTAATTGTTAGTGAAAACCATATATCAAACTACATGAAATGACATGGTTAACTCTATGTAAACCATGTGTCATTTCATGTCGGGTGTTTCTGTAATCTCACAAAAGCCGGCATTGCTCGGCAATTGAATCAGAGGCTATTTTACTATGTAGAAGTGTATGAACTATAAATATATGTGTATATATATATGTCACAATGACATGTGTATATATATATATATATATATATATATGTGCATTCTATGTGTGTATATCTAATGTTTACAAGGAAAGAAAGGTTTTTTTTTAATTACGATATTTCTGTCCCATTGACTTGCATTGGGTTTCGGGTATCGGATCGGCGATACCCGATACTTTTTGAGTATCGGACCGATCCAATCCGATCCGATATTTCTGGATATCAGGCGGTATCGCTCAACACTACTTACTACATGGACACAATTCACACCTCCACCAGAAGGACTCCAGATAATCAAGAACATCATTCCCACTGCCTCTCCATTTGTAAGAAAATGCTTATGCTTATCTTTAGGAGGCATCACACCTCCCACCTCATGAACAAATATCCTACTGTATTATCCCTTAAATGTTGTGCCTTTTTCCTTTTAATCTATTTGTAATCTTGCCTGAAGGAGCCCCTGTGCTCTGAAAGCTTGCAAACATATTATTTTCTGGTTAGCCAATAAAGTTATCACTCTGAAGGTACTGCCACACTAAGCTATCCCGCTAGCGATCTCGTTAGCGTTGCATACTAATGAGATCGCTAGCGGGATTGTTTCTATATCGCTAAATGCGGCCACATTTAGCGATATAGTTAACGACGCTATCGCCGTTAGCGATCTTCTTAACGACTTTAGCGGTACAAAAGTACCGCTAAATCGCTAAGAAAAGGTGCCACACAGCGATAAGATACTTACCCAGCGGGAGCGCCGACGAGAAAATAGGGTCCGGAGCGATTCCAGCGACGAGCGAGATCACAGCAGGAAGCTCGTCGCTGGAAGCTGCCGCACTGAACAACATCGCTAACGGGATCGCTAAATAGTGACGTTTTTTAGCGATCCCGTTAGCGATATTGTTTAGTGTGGCATACCCTTGAGAATACTTTTGTCATCAATGGGCAGAAAAGTATTCACATCGATTTTTCTGACTAACACGGTACCACAATATAATTTGTTATTGTACATCATTTCCAAAATGTGGTCACTTGAAGGGGGATTCTGCTCTTCTAGCAATTAGGGTCTCTGTATATGGAGTCCGCAAACTGTTTTAGGAAAATCTGCGCTACAGGAGGCTAATGGTGCTCTGTTTCTCACAATTCTTTCCGTAATGCTAAGAAGTTTTGTACAGTTACATATGGAGTATTGCCAAATTCAGTAGAAATTGTGGGAAAAGCTTTGGTGCCATTTTTACTCACTTCTTGTGTGAAAATGTAAAGTCTGGAGCTAAAACAAAATTTTGGTGGTAAAAATAGTTATTTTTTCTTCACTGCCCAATGGTATAAAATTCTGTGGCACACCCGTGTTATCAGTATGATCACTGCACCCCTAGATGAATTCACTGAGAGGTGCAGTTTGTAAAAAGGGGTCTCTTTTGGGAAGTTCTGCTGTTCTGGCACCTCATGGGCTCTTCCAGTGGGTCATGCCACCTGTAAACCATAACAGTAAAATCTGGAGCTCCTTGCCTTCTGAGCTTTGCACTGTACCTGAAAAATATTTCCCAATTATATGCAGGGTATTGGCGCACTCAGGAAAAAAAATGGACCTCAGTTTGTTGTAAAAAAAATTCTTATTAGCCCTTAGAAAATTTAAAAACTTGGGGCTAGAAACAACATTTTAGTGGTAAAAATGCAATTTATTCTTTCTTCACCGCTCAGTGGTATACAATTCTGTGAGGCACATGTGGTGTCAATGTGATCACTGCACCACTAGATTAATTCATTGGGGAGTGTAGTTTGTAAAATGAGTTCACAAAGAAGGGGTTTCTGTTGTTCTGGCACCTCAGGGGCTCTGTCAATGTGACATGGCACCCTCAAACCATTTCAGAATAATCTGAATTCCAACATGACGACTCTTCCCTTCTAAGTTTTGCACTGTGCCTCAAAAGTTGTATTCCCCCACATATGGGGCATCAGCGTACTCAGGAGAAATTGCACAACAAACTGTATGTTACAATTTCTCCTGTTACCCTTATGAAAATGCTAAATTTGGGGCCAAAATAACATTTTTGTGGGGAAAATGTGATTTTTTTATTTTCATAGCTCAACATTATAAACTTCTGTGAAGCACCTGGGGGTTTAAGGTGCTCACCCCACATCTAGATCAGTTCCCTGAGGGGACTAGTGTCACTTGTGGGGGATCGTCACTGTATAGGCACATCAGAGGCTCTCCAAATGCGTCATGACGACCGCCATTTGTTCCAGCAAATTTTGCATTCAAAAAGTCAAATGGTGCTTCTTCCCTTCCGAGCTCTGCCGTGTGCCCAAATAGTGGTTTTCTCCCTCACATGGTGTATCGGCATGCTCAAGAGAAATTACACAAATATTGGGGTCCATTTTTTTCTGCTACCCTTGTCAAAATAAAAACAATTGGATCTGAAGTAATTTTTTGGTGAAAAAAGTTAAATGTTCATTTTTTTTTTCCACATTCCAAAAATTCCTTTGAAGCAACTGAATGGTTAGTAAACTTCTTGAATGTGGTTTTGAGCACCTTGAGGGGTGAACATTTTAGAATGGGGTCACTTTTGGGTATCTTCTATCATATAGACCATTCAAAGGGACTTCAAATGTGATGTGGTCCCTAAAAAATGGGTTTTGTAAATTTTTTTGTAAAAATGAGAAATCACTGGTCAACTTTTAACCCTTCTAACTTCCTAACAAAAAAAAATTTTTGGTTCCAAAAAAGTGCTGATGTAAAGTAGACATGTGGGAAATGTTACTTAAGTACAGTCATGGACAAAAGTTTTGAGAATGACACAAATATTAATTTTTACAAAGTCTACTGCTTCACTTTTTCTAATGGCAATTTGCATATACTCCAGAATGTTATAAAGAGTGATCAGCTTAACAGCAATTACTTGCAAAGTCAATATTTGGCTAGAAAATGAACTTTATCCCCCAAAACACATTTCAACATCATTGCAGCCCTGCCTTAAAAGGACCAGCTAACCTCTTTTCAGTGATTGCTCCATTAACACAGGTGTTGGTGTAGATGAGGACATGGCTGGAGATCAATCTGTCATGATTAAGTAAGAATGACACCACTGGACACTTTAAAAGGAGGCTGGTGCTTGGCATCATTGTTTCTCTTCTGTTAACCATGGTTATCTCTAAAGAAACACGTGCAGTCATCATTGCAATGCACAAAAATGGCCTAACAGGGAAGAGTATCGCAGCTAGAAAGATTGCACCTCAGTCAAAAATCTATCGCATCACCAAGAACTTCAAGGAGAGAGGTTCCATTGTTGCCAAAAAGGCTCCAGGGCGCCCAAGAAAGACCAGCAAGCGCCAGGACCGTCTCTTAAAAGTGTTTCAGCTGCGGGATCGGGCTACCAGCAGTGCAGAGCTTGCTCACGAATGGCAGCAGGCAGGTGTGAGTGCATCTGCACGCACTGTGAGGCGGAGACTCTTGGAGCAAGGCCTGGTCTCAAGGAGGGCAGCAAAGAAGCCACTTCTCTCCAGAAAAAACATCATGGACAGACTGATATTCTGCAAAAGGTACAGGCAGTGGACTGCTGAGGACTGGGGTAAAGTTATTTTCTCTGATGAATCCCCTTTTCGATTGTTTGGGACATCAGGAAAACGCCTCATTCGGAGAAGACACGGTGAGCGCTACCACCAGTCTTGCCTCATGCCAACTGTTAAGCATCCTGAAACCATTCATGTGTGGGGTTGCTTCTCAGCCAAGGGAATCGGCTCTCTCACAGTCTTGCCTAAAAACACAGCCATGAATAAAGAATGGTACCAGAATATCCTCCAAGAGCAACTTCTTCCAACCCTCCAAGAGCAGTTTGGCGATCAACAATGCCTTTTCCAGCATGATGGAGCACCTTGCCATAAAGCAAAGGTGATAACTAAATGGCTCAGGGAACAAAACATAGAGATTTTGGGTCCATGGCCTGGAAACTTCCCAGATCTTAATCCCATTGAGAACTTGTGGTCAATCATCAAAAGACGGGTGGACAAACAAAAACCTAAAAATTCTGACAAAATGAAAGCATTGATTGTGCAAGAATGGACTGCTATCAGTCAGGATATGGTCCAGAAGTTGATTGAGAGCATGCCAGGGAGAATTGCAGAGGTCCTGAAGAAGGGTCAACACTGCAAATATTGACTTGCTGCATTAACTCATTCTAAAGCCCCCGTCTCACATAGCGATATCGCTAGCGAGATCGCTGCTGAGTCACTAGTTTTGTGACGCAGCAGCAAGCTCACCAGCGATATTGCTGTGTGTGACATTCAGCGACGATCAGCCCCCCTGCTGGGTATCGCTGATCGTCGCTGAAATGTCTGGACATTTTTTTGATCGCTGGTCTCCCGCTGACAGGCACGCATCGCTGCGTGTGACAGGCGGGAGACCAGCGATCCGCTGGTAACCAAGGTACACAGCGGGTTTCCAGGCGCGGGGCTGTGCCTAGAAACCCGCTGTGTACCTTGGATACCAGCGCCCTGATGCAGGGAGCTGGTAACCAAGGTACACAGCGGGTTTCCAGGCACCGCGCAGCGCCTGGAAACCCGATGTGTACCTTGGTTACCAGCTCCCTGCATCAGGGCGCTGGTATCCAAGGTACACTGCGGGTAACTAGCGATGTTTACCCGCAGTGTCCTTGTGCTGATCGCTGCCTGAGCTGCCTGTTTGGCAGCTCAGCAGCGATAATATAGCGATACACCAGCGATCCTGATCGTTGTCGGGATCGCTGGTGTATCGCTATGTGAGACCCAGCCTTAACTGTCAATATAAGCTTTTGTTACTCATATGTTTGCAATTATATTTCTGTCTGTGATAAAAACATCTGTCAAACACACATAAAAACCAGAGGGCAGCAGATCATGTGAAAATATAATATTTGTGTCATTCTCAAAACTTTTGGCCATGACTGTATTTTGTGTGACATATCTCTGTTTTTGACAAATTTCCATTTTTTTTTTTTTTACAAATAAACTTAAGTCATATCAAATAAATTTTACCAATATCATGAAGTACAATATGTCACGAAAAAACAATCTCATAATCACCAGGATCTGTAGAAGCGTTCTAGAGTTATTACCTCATAAAGTGACAGCAGTCAGAATTGTAAAAATTGGCCTGGTCATTAACGTGCAAACCACCTTTGGGGTAAAGGGGTTAACTGGTAATAAGGATGAATGGGTGAGAAATACAGAAGTAGTGACGTGTTTCTATTAGGCCGGGGTCACACTTGCAAGTGCAATGCGAGAAACTCACGAGTCTCTCGTATCAATACTTGGCACTGCCGCCGGAACTCCAGACCGTATTTCTACGCAGCTGAACGCTTCGGTCCGAGTGCCGGCGGCAGTGCCGGGTATTGATGCGAGAGACTTGTGCGAGTTTCTCGCATTGCACTCGCAAGTGAGACCCCGGCCTTATACTTTTCCTCTGGCTGTTCTACTTACCGTATATACTAGTGTATAAGCCGAGATTTTCAGCACCTTTTTTCGTGCTGAAAATGCCCCCTCGGCTTATACACGAGTCATTGGGCAGAAACCAGCGGGGGAGGGGGTGCCGCGGCAGGAGCCGGTGGCTGGGACATCATACTCACCCTCCCCGTGCCATCGCTGAATGTCCCTGCAATCCTGCGTTCTCCCCGGCTTCCTGCAGCTCTCCTGTGCTGAGCAGGGATGTAATACCGCTCATTAAGGTCATGTAATATGGACGCGACGCCACTCCCATAGGCGTGGCGTCCATATTCATGGCCTTAATGAGCGGTATTACGTCACCGCTCAGCACAGGAGAGCTGCAGGAAGCCGGGGAGAACGCAGGATTGCAGGGACGTTCAGCGATGGCACGGGGAGGGTGAGTATGATGGAGGATGGGGGGAGCATGGAGGAGAGGACAAGGAGTACGGAGCAGGACGGGGGGAACGGTGGATGGGGGAAGCATGGAGGAGGACAATGAGCACGGAGCAGGATGGGGGGAGGATGGAGGGCACAGAGGAGCACGGAGCAGGACGGGGGAGAAGATGGAGGGCACAGAGGAGCACGGAGAAGGACCGGGTGGGCACAGGAGGATGAAGAAGGAATGGGGGAGCACAGCGGAGGACGGAGCAGGAGGGGGGGTGAGAGTACAGAGGAGAATGGGGGAGCACAGAGCTGGATGGAGGAGCAAGGAGCAGGACGGGGCAGCACAGAGCAGGACAGCAGTTTATACACCCGGCTTATACACGAGTCAATAAGTTTTCCCAGTTTTTTGTGGCAAAATTAGGGGGGGGTCGGCTTATACACGGGTCGGCTTATACACGAGTATATACAGTATTTGGCTTACAAATACTGATGTAAGAAATTCACCAAATACTGAAGGCGTGCATGAGGCCTTAGAGCGAGCACCAACAAACTCTCAGGTAAGGAGGTCGGACACTTTCTCGTTAGTGCAGCTTTCCTCACAAACTGACCAGCACTTCTGTCCATAAAATGGCTGCTGGTGGAGAAACATGTGACCAAGCCTGTTCAATCTCCTCAAATAGAAAAGCAGCTTTCCCATGTGAGAAGGCTGACGGACAGGTCTGTTCACATGTTCCTCCGCCAGCAGCCATTGTATGGTCAGAAGTGATGGTCAGCTTGCGAAGAAAGCTGGACTGACAAGAGAAAGTGTTTAAGCTTCTTTAAAGGGAATATGTCACCATGTTGCTGCTGCTTCATCTGAGAGCAGAATGATGTAGGGACAGAGGACATGATTCCACAGTTGTATCACTAACTTTGCAGCCTGCTGCAGTTTTAATAAAATCGCTGTTTTATCAGCTGCAGCTCTACTAGTTCTCTGAATGCTGTAACACTACAGATTGACAGCTTTCTGTGTACATTGTGCATAGGCAGAAAGCAAATGAACAAAGAGGAAGCGGT
>JARQOD010000004.1:367042441-367116460 GCA_033576555.1 Oophaga sylvatica | reverse complement strand
TCCGCAAAAAAAACGCTTCGCGGAAAAAATAGCAACATGTTCATTAATTTTGCGTAATCTCGGCGGAATCGCCGCCATAGGAATGAATTGAACCGCTTATTTTCCGCATGTGGCTATGCGGAATGTAAGCGGTTCAGGTGCGATGGTCCCCAGGGTCTGGAGGAGAGGACACTCTCCTCCAGGCCCTGGGTACCATATCCCTGGTAAAACAATAATTAAAATAAAAAATAATGATATTCTCACCTTCCGGCGGCCCCCGCAGCCTTCCCGCCTCTCAGCGACGCTCCCGTTCCCAGTAATGCATTGCGAGAATCACCCAGATGACGTAGCGGTCTCACGTGATTCTACGTCATCTGGGGTCTGTCGCAAAGGACGCCAGGGAACGGGAGTTGCCGGGAGTGTCGCTGAGAGGCGGGAAAGCTGCGGGGGCCGCCGGAAGGTGAGAATATCATTATTTATTATTTTTTTATTATTTTTACATTAGATCTTTTTACTATTGATGCGGCACAGGGGGCATCAATAGTAAAAAGTTGGTCACACTTGTCAAACACTATGTTTGACTCGTGTGACCAACCTGTCAATCAGTTTTCCAAGCGATGCTACAGATCGCTAGGAAAACGCTAGCATTCTGCAAGCTAATTACGCTTGCAAAACGCTAGTTTCTGGCGGGAATACGCATACAAAAAAAATGCGTATTTCCCGCGGCAGAGAAGTGCGGGATTGCCGCGGAAATTTCCGCGGCAATTCCGTAACGTGTGAACTTAGCCTAAAGATTTAGGCAGCACCAATGACAAAAAGAGCAAACTTTTTATTATAAGTATAAATATTGCATTCATTCATGTAATTGGGACTTTTTTAACAGGATTCCATTGGATTAAGTGGGACTTTCAGGGGATTTTTATTCAATTTAATTTAATAAAGATTATTTTAATTTAAAATTACTTTAATATTAGCATTAGCATTACTTTCACTGGGACTTGATGTAAACCAAAGGTATTCCTTATCAACCTAATGGTAATTGGACACAGCGGAAACCGCATCAGGATTCATCATCATTTTTGGTTGTTTTCAAAGTCAAGAATTTTTTTCCATCATTTTTTCGATAATTTCTTCAATGGTTGTTTGGTTGTTTTTTTACCGCAGTTTCATCTAACATCTGTTAGGGGTCGAGTTCCCGCTTCTGCACAGGAGGAATCTCGAGCCATTCCCGCTGCGGTCCCCCATCCGTCTCCGGCCGCAGTGGAGCCTCTTCAGCAGAGACATCGGTCCCAGCGTCTTGCACAGCCTAGTACTGTGCAGAGGTTTACTGCTGCCTCTCCAGGTTCTGCTATTGTAGCCAGTACTGGTCAGCCGCGAGCAGACGTCTTTGGGACTAAGTCCTGCGTTTCCCCTTCTCAGCATGCCCAGGGTAAGATCTCTTATTGGAGATCAGGGGTCACATGCTCGGGTACTGCAGCGGCTCCTATTAGTCCGCCAGGAAGGTCCTGAGACTGCTTGTGTTCTGAAACAGTTTCTCATTGGTCCTTTTCTGGAAGGTCCTGTAGCTGCTGCTATAAAAGGTGCGCATGGCCGCTCGGCCGTGCGCTAGTATCAATTGCGTTATGTGCTTTGCGCCAGTGTGATCATGCACACTTGTGGTTAGGGCTCGGCTGAAATAAGCCCCTAGAATACCGGTACTTCCGGTGAGGAGATTTGTATGCATGTGTTTAGGGCTTGGCTGAAATAAGCCCCTAGAATACCGGCTTCTCCGGTGAAGTAAAGAGTTCGCCTATACCACCATCTTACTAGCAGCAGGCTCTGCCTGCACGGTGGACCCCGGGCTGTGAACGCACCCACTATTTATATTTATTTGGTGCGTTCCGCAGACCCTAACAACATCTTTTGGCGAATCTTTAGGAGTTGACCAACATTTTTTTTTCCGACCCCCTGTGAGATATGGGAAAATGATATTTTGATTTCTGATGGAATTCCCCATGAAGATATGTTTGGTCCAAAAATACTAGCTTCAGACCACTCAGCCCCCTCCCTTGGCATGCATTCCCCAATTCCATAAAAAGCCATGCAATGTTTTCCTTTAATTAATAAGGATATGAACTCGTGTGCAGGTACAGTCAAACTGAATTCTTTTGTCTGACTCAAGCACATGGAGACACCATGGCACAAGTCACAGCAAGGCTCTAAAAGGTATTGAATCTGGAAAATGACCTATAATAACAGAATGCAATATCTCTGAGAATAGCCGAGCACATAATCGGAATCAGCATTCTTTCCCCCAAATGCCTGTAACGGCAGCCACCTGAGCACTCTGCATTATTGAGTTATAAAGCATAGCTAACCGGAATTACATATGGTAGGCATATTTAGTCTCTATGCGCAGAAAAAATCCAGTGGAACCCAGTGGCAGAGCCACCAACCCATTCAGAGCTTCAAGCGGAAAATTATGGGCCATCCACGGTTCTGGACAGAAAATAATATTCTCAGAGATGGGAGGAGAGAGGCTGCACAAGCCCAGAGGTGGGCACAGAGTGTGGGAGGGAACAGCCTAGGAGATAAGAGACAGCTTCTCATTTTGAGCTGATTTTTTTCTACTGGTAGTAGGATCCGTTACCTGACGCAGCCAGGAAAAGCCTGAAACTAAGATTTAGACCTGTGATCCATCAGCGCCTCCCTGTGGACACATGCTGCATAACACGGTAATTGCAACCTATCTATACCCTACCCTTGTACTACACTCCTGACTGCATACTTGTATATTGTTCTGTAAATATATGCCTGTATATTTCTAGTGCGCCTTTTCGGCGATTAAATATAAAATTAATCTTGGGCTCCTCTTTTATCTCGATACACGAATCCCTATGTCCGCACGCTCTGTTGTATATTATACACTATGCCTAGGGTTGGTTTCTGACCTGATACAAGCCTGCTGTCGGACGGGGCTTATTTCTAACGAGGAACTGGTGGCAGAAAACCATACTGGTTAGTGAGGAACTCTGACAGTGAGGCTGGGAGGTTTATATACAGTATATATCTCCAGCCTGGACTGATGATATATATCCCCCCTCACTGGGAGCGCCTCAATAACTCGTACCTATAAGGGAAGCCTTTCCAGCGACTATTTGCCCTCAGTACAGTTCCCTGACTGACCTGGGCAAGCGGTGGTGCCAGAGAGCCGATCCCTGCTGGGTCCTTCCCCGAGGTGAGCGAAGTCGACACCCATTTCCCCTGTGCAATCTGTCACACCCCCTAAAGGCAAGACTTTACCATGTCACTATAAAAACGCCAACAAATTTTGTTATGTTTCCTGGGCACCTTGTTTAGTAGAATTTTTGTTTGTCAGATCCCAGTTTTATTTTTTCGTATTTTCCATAGTACTAATGTCATACCTGCCACCTTATCCCTCTGGAAACCCTGCAAGCACCAAGCACATTCCGTAGAGAGCGCCGGAACATACCCATACTGGTTTGTGCCCTCTTTAAATTATTTGCTTATCAACAATAGCTGTAGGAATGTAAATTTAATTTTTTTGTGCTTTTTTTCAGTTATGCTCTATTTTTATTCTGCCTACATTTAACTCTTTCACCAGCCTGTTTTCACCTTCCTGGCCACGCCAAATTTTACAATTCTGACCAGGGTCAATTTATGTGGTAATAACTCTGGAACACTTCAAGGAATCCTAGTGATTCTAAGATTGTTTTTTTCATGACACATTGTACTTCATGCTAGTGGTAAATTTCTGACAATATTTTTGACATCTTAGAAAGGGAGGAGAACAAGAACAATTTGACTTTGGAACGCAAAATTGGCTGGAATCGAGAGCAGATACCATGTCACGTTTGCAGAGCACCTGATGTGCCTGAACAGTTGAAACCCCCACAATTGACCCCATTATGGAAACTAGACCATTCAAGGAATTTATCTAGATGTATGGTGAGCACCATGAACCCCAAGTGCTTCAGAGAATTTTATGACTTTGAGCCGTAAAAATAAAAAGTTACATTTTTCTCACAAAAAAGTTGTTTTAGCCCCAAATGTTTCATTTTCACAAGGGTAATAGGAGAAAATGGTTTCTAAAATTTGTTTAGCAATTTCTCCTAAGTAGTCTGATAACAAATATGTAGTGAAAAACATTTAGGCACATGGCAGGGCTCAGAAAAGAAGGAGCATCATTTGATTATTTGAAGGTAAAATTGTCTGGAATCGATAGCGAACGCTATGTTTCATTTGGTGAGCCTATGATGTGCCTTAACAGTGGAAACCCTCCACAAGTGATCCCATTTTAGAAACTAGACCACTCCCTCAAGGAATAAATCTAGTTGTGTGGTGAGCACCTTGAACCCCCAGATAGTTAGCATAATTTTATGATGTTGAGCCGTGAAAATAAAAAATCGAATTTTACCACAAAAATGTTGTTTAAGCCCCAAATGTTTCATTTGGTCAGACTTTGATGGAATTGTTTGCAGGGGCTATGTTGCATTTGCAGAACCCAATAGGTGCCAAAAGAGAAGAAATCCCGTACAAGTGACCACATTTTAGAAACTAGCCCTTCAAGGAATTTATCTAGAGGTGTTGTGAGCACCTTGAACAACCAAGTGATTCACAGAATTTTATGACATTGAGCTGTGAAAATGGACCCCAAAAGGAAGGAGTGATGTTTGGAGCACATACTTTGATGGGATAGTTTGTGGGCGCAAAGTTGCATTTGCAGAGTCTTTGAGGTGCCAAAACAGTAGCGTGTGGCAGCATTTGTGTAGAGGGAATCAGATTGGCATAAGTAAGTACAGTAAGCCCATTCTACTGCACCGGATGAGTACAGTCTCTATTACTTACTGCGGTTTGATCACTATCATGATTCCTATGGATCAATTTTTTGTATTGCTTGAATTTATTTGAATTCCAAAGGGTTTTTTTTCATTGTTTATTTTATATGTCATTCATGTCTTATGTTTCTATTTTGCTATGGCTACTATTAAGGCATTTTGATCATTACCTTATCTGCTAAAAAGGTTAATTTTAGTGCTGGTAACCCTACTACTATATGGGCCTTTTTTCTCTGCCTCTTTTTGGTTTATTTTTGGTACCTTCTGGTCATATAAGCATCAACAGATCTACAATAGCTTGTCATATGCTTATATGATCTTTTTGATTTGACGGACGCAATAGAAGGTATACCATAGAGAAAACCTTTTGTCTTACTTAAGGTCTCTCTAATAGATATAGGCCATTGAATTGCACTATAGCACTTTGTTGTTACTGGTGTTGTTAATGGTTTTCTGATAGGTTGTCCCCTCAGGGTCATAAGGGAGAGCCGACGTTGAGTGGGGGCGCCATGTCGAACTTAGAGTGTCAACCTCCACTACAAGGCAGGGTAAGGTAATGAGAGCAGAGAGCACACATCCCACCCCCTTTAAAGAACCTTTACTATTTAGATTAAGACTTCTGTTTACTAATTCTCATTGACCCTGATATATGGGTATTTTTACCATTAATAATAACAAAATATATATTTTAGGGGTCATTTTTTGTTTTCTGTTTATAATCTATATTTATACTCTGCTTCCATATATTTTGGTTTTCTATTCCAATTAGTGACCTAGAGAGTACTCTCTGATTTTCGTGCACAGTACTGCATGCTGCGGTAGCTCTGGCAGAGAGGAATTTGAAGAGTGGTATGCTGGTGCAGAAGTTATCTGTACAAAGGTAATAATAACACTGATCCAACAGTAGGTGCACCAATTCCCACACAATTGTCCTACTCACTCCCAGGACATGGGGGCATTCAGGTTGAATCTGGGTGTCTTTATCTTCACAAACATTAAATCTGTGGGTATACGCTGAGGACCTCTTGCATAGCTTGTAGAGTTTAATTCCGTACCTATCCCTTTTAATGAGTAGGTATTGCTGGAATTTAAGTCTTCCCTTGAAGTGTATTAATTTACTGAACTGAACTGAACAGTCAGTCACAGCGATAGTAGCTGCAGAGTGGGATGGGGAGCAGCAAAAGCCCCCATTATTGTTATTATTTATTTATATAGCGCCATTAATTCCATGGTGCTGTACATGAGAAGGGGTTACATACATAGTTATAGATATCGTTTACAGTAAACAAATTTACAATGACAGACTGGTACAGAGGGGAGAGGACCCTGTCCTTGCGGACTTACATTCTATGGGATAATGGGGAAGAAACAGAAGGTCGGGGGTGCGGCAGCTCTGGTGGTGATGGCGGCGAGGCGGCAGCTCGGGTGGTGGCGCAGAGGTGAAAGCTCGGGTGGTGGCGGCGAGGCGGAATGGTTATTGCAGGCTGTAGGCTTTCCTGAAGAGATGGGTTTCAGGTTCCTTCTGAAGGATCCAAGGGTGGTGGATAGTGTTGAGCGATATTGGTCGATATCTAAAAATATCGTATCGAAATTGTATCGCCGATAGCACTAAATATCGTCGATATCCGATTTCGATACCGGAAGTCCCATGTAAGTCTATGGGAACAAAATATCGCAACAAAAAAAACCTTTTTTCGTTGTAAACACAAAATATACACACATAGAATACATATATATATATATATACATGTCATTGTGACATATATATATACATATATTTATAGTTTATACACTTCTACATAGTAAAATCGACTCTAATTCAATTGCCGGGTAAAGACGTGACATACCCCATAGAAGTCGACGGGCTCGGTGCCGAGTACCCCCAAAACCTCTGGCTCTGTGCGACTCAACTTGGGCGTCACGAACAGGATTCTGTAGCTCGCTATAAGCGAGTCCTGTGTGCCTGAATTGCACTGGTTTTGTGCTTGAGAATTGCTAAAATCATCAGAGAATGTATTTGCCATTTTTCCGCCATATCTGCGTCACGACGAGGCACTGGTGAAGAAGAAGGGCGTGCTCTTCGTGGGTGTCACTCACTCAGTGGCGTGAAAACGATGGCCGCCCACTGTAAATGGTACTGCAATGTAACATCGTGCCCCACAGCTCTGGAGTTCCGCCTCCTCATCCTCCTCAGTGTGAGGAGGTCCCGCCTCCCTACAAAAGAGGGGCCCTCTCCAGATATGACACATGTGACTTGGCAGAGATGGCTAATGGACACGAGCAGAAGTGGGAAGGGATGGAGCAGTCAGAGCTCTCCCCCCACGGAAGCGACCCGATCGCCACGGAATCACCGTTGGGCACCGGCCTGGAAACCCTCCTACGCTGCAAGAAGCGGAGGATACCCTAAGAGGCCTGGCCCGCACCGGGAGGAGGTCGCCAGGATGGAAGCCAGCTGGCGTGCCCTAAAACTAAACTTGGAGCGGCGCCAATCCCTCTTACCTGAAGTGTCTGACTCTGTACCGGAAGGTGAGGCACCCGTTCTAGTAGAGGAGCCCTTGCAATGTGATCCGGTTGACGTTGTCGCAGTGGAGGCACCCGTTCCTGCAAAAACCGCAGCACCGTCAGCAGCACCCCAGATCCCGCTGTCTGCCCCGGTCGCTGAGACAGAAGAAGCGACACCCGTCCTCATGGAGGAGGTCGCGCAGGCACCAGAGCACTACCTGCCTGTACCGGAGCCCCGACTGTCATCTGATTTAGAGCCGTCTGCTTCCTCCGCAGGGGAGCGCCGCCAGGACTGGGGGGCGACAGGAGAGCTGCCGCAAACCGGACACTGTAAGCTGCAGTGGAGTGGTGGAGACATGGAGCAACTGGTGGAGGAGAATTATAACCGGCGTCAGGAGGAAGAGTGGAGACGTTGGGAGCGGGAAGCAGAGCGACAAAGGGAGCAGCGAGAAACCCTAAAACTTCGCCAACGTCACCTGGAGAAGGACCGGGCAGATAAGGACCGGATGAGAAAGGACAAAGGAACCCTGAGTGAGCCGCGGCGTAAGGGTGCAGTACGGAGCTTTAAATTGAAAGGTGGTTGGGGCTTCATCAAGGAGCCTGGACTTTATTTAGAAGTCTTTGTGACCCGGCGGGACGTGGAGGCTCACCTCCCAGAAGGACACCCGGGGAGGGACCTGTTGCCAGGAGACTTGGTGACTTACACCCGACACTGGGGTTACAATGGGTGGTACGCCCTAAATGTTACCAGGTGCGACCCCTACTCCCCAGTGTGTCAGGAACCTGTGAGACCCTCGAAGCCTTCAGCCTCCCACATCCAGGCCTCTGCAAAAGTGCCCACCCCACGCCGTAAATCTCCCCAGCCTCCCTCAGTGGTCTCCTCAGCAGCCCCAGCTATGGACATGATAAGTATAGCTGGCCCGTACCCGGCGCCTGTTAGGCCCCCTGGGGTTCGTACAGTCCGTGACATAGGGCTCCAGACCCGGAGAGAGATGAAAGAGGTGGCCACACAGACCCAGATAGCGGGTCACGACGTCACTGTACAGGCCACACGACGTCATCAGGTCCTGGTGGTCCTTGGTGCCTCGGATGTTTGGCAATCTCAAGAAGAGTACCAGGTGGTACCTGGAAGAGGCCAGCCAAAGAAGTCTAAATAACCCGGACAGGGTCCCTGTATGTAAATAAATAGTTAAATTGTTTATGTACCCGGACGGGTGAATGTTCCAAAAAAATTTTTTTAATTTAATAAAAAAAAAAAAACACAGTTTTCATTTCTTTTATTACTGTCTCATCCTGCTGCGACGCCATCGATCTCCTGTAAAAAAATGAAAAAAAAAAAAAAGTATACCACCTGACCGACGCAGTCCATAGTAACGAGTGTCCCACGACGATCCAGCTCTGCTACATCAGAATGACAGGCAGAGCCTGTCATCCCGGCGCAGCACAGCTGATTACCTGCTTCCCCGGCGGTGACGTCATCGGACTGACTGCTTTACGGCCGGGATTACCCTGCAGTCACTGCAGTTATAGCGAAAAACTGCATGTGACCGCCAGGGAGAAGATAATGGCGGCCATCAAGCAGTCCAGGACGTGACCGCCGGAGATCTTCTGCCAGGTAAGTGCCGCTGACTCCTGACAGACCCGACCGACGGACACTCACAGTGACAGTGACAAATCCGATTCCGGTATTCGATAAGACGAAAATATCGAAACGAATTATCGAAAGGCCGATAGAGCTAATATCGGCCGATAGCCGATATTTGCATTATCGTATCGCTCAACACTAGTGGTGGATAATCGTACATGTTGAGGCATGGAATTCCAGAGGATGGGGGATATTCGGGAGAAATCTTGGAGGCGGTTGTGTGAGGAACGAATAAGTGTGGAGGATAGTAGGAGGTCTTGGGAGGATTGAAGATTACGTGAAGGAAGATATTGGGAGATTAGTTCAGAGATATAGGGAGGGGACAGGTTGTGGATGGCTTTGTAGGTCAGTGTTAGTAGTTTGAACTGGATTCGTTGGGGAATTGGGAGCAAGTGGAGGGATTTGCAGAGGGGAGGAGCAGGGGAGTAGCGAGGGGAGAGGTGGATTAGTCGGCAGAAGAGTTGAGGACAGACTGGAGTGGTGCAAGAGAGTTGACGGGGAGGCCACAGAGGAGGGTGTTGCAGTAATCGAGGCGGGAGATGATGAGGGCATGCACAAGAGTTTTAGTAGATTGAGGGGTGAGGAAGGGACGGATTCTGGAAATGTTTTTAAGTTGGAGGCGACAGGAGGTGGCAAGAGTTTGGATGTGTGGTTTGAAGGACAGGGCAGAGTCGAGAGTTACTCCAAGGCAGCGGATTTCAGGTGCGGGAGAGATCGTGATGCCATTTACCATAGTAGATAGATCGGGCAGGGAAGATACGTGGGATGGAGGAAAAATGATGAGTTCAGTTTTGTCTACATTGAGTTTTAGGAAGCGAGAGGTGAAGAAGGAGGATATGGCTGATAGACACTCCGGGATTCTGGACACCAGAGAGGTGACATCTGGGCCAGAGAGGTAGATCTGAGTGTCATCCGCATACAGGTGGTACTGGAAGCCATGGGACTTTATGAGTTGTCCTAGGCCAAGGGAATAGATGGAAAAAAGTAGGGGCCCCAGGACAGAGCCTTGAGGGACTCCAACAGAGAGAGGGCGGGATGAGGAGGTAGTGTGGGAGTTGGAGACGCTGAATGTGCGGTTGGAAAGGTAAGTGGCGATCCAGGACAGGGCAAGGTCTTTGATGCCAAGGGAAGAAAGAATCTGTAGCAGTAGGCAGTGGTCGACTGTGTCAAAGGCAGAGGACAGGTCAAGGAGGAGGAGGATGGAGAACTGTCTGTTAGCTTTGGCTGTGAGTAAAGGTACTGCCACACTAAGCTATCCCGCTAGCGATCTCGTTAGCGTTGCATACTAATGAGATCGCTAGCGGGATTGTTTCTATATCGCTAAATGCTACCGCATTTAGCGATATAGTTAACGACGCTATCGCCGTTAGCGATCTTCTTAACGACTTTAGCGGTACAAAAGTACCGCTAAATCGCTAAGAAAAGGTGCCACACAGCGATTAGATACTTACCCAGCGGGAGCGCCAGCGATGAAATAGGGTCCGGAACGATTCCAGCGACGAGCGAGATCACAGCA
The DNA here is from genome assembly GCA_033576555.1 of Oophaga sylvatica. Lineage (NCBI taxonomy): Eukaryota > Metazoa > Chordata > Amphibia > Anura > Dendrobatidae > Oophaga > Oophaga sylvatica. The sequence goes on along the minus strand of JARQOD010000004.1, from coordinate 367,105,980 downwards.
GGAAGCTCGTCGCTGGAAGCTGCCGCACTGAACAATATCGCTAACGGGATCGCTAAATAGTGACGTTTTTTAGCGATCCCATTAGCGATATTGTTTAGTGTGGCATACCCTTAAGTCATTAGTAATTTTGGTCAGGGCAGTTTCAGTGGAGTGGTGGGGGCGGAAGCCAGATTGGAGGCTGTCAAGGAGAGAGTTAGATGAGAGGTGGGAGGAAAGTTGAGCGTGGACATGCTGTTCAAGGAGTTTGGAAGCAAACGGGAGCAATGGTATTGGGCGATAGCTGGGCATAGCAGTTGGGTCAAGGTTTGTTTTTTTGAGGATGGGTGTGATGGTGGCATGTTTGAAGGCAGAGGGAAAGGTACCAGAAGATAGCGATAGGTTGAACAGATGGGTTAGGGCTGGGATGAGCGTGTTAGTGAGGTTGGGGAGCAGGTGGGAAGGGATGGGGTCAAGTGCACAGGTGGTAAGGTGTGATTTGAAAAGGAGATGAGTAAGCTCCCCTTCAGTGATGTTGGAGAGGGAGGTTAGTAGGGAAGGGCAGAGGTCTGGTATACGGAGTGGTTGGGGGGTGGAACAGTAAAACTTTGCCTTGTTTGGTCGATCTTATTTTTGAAGTAGGTGGCAAAGTCCTCGGCAGAGATGAGGGGAGTTGGAGGTGGCAGTGGTTGGCAGAGGAGAGAGTTGAATGTGCTGAACAGTTGTTTTGGGTTGTAGGATAATGAAGATACGAGATTTGTGAAATAGGTTTGTTTAGCAGAGGTGAGGGCTATTTTGAAGGCAAGTGTAGCTTTTTTGAAAGTAGAGAAATAGTCTGGTAGGCGTGTTTTCTTCCAATGCCGCTCCAAATGTCCAAGAAAAAAAAAAAAAATGAAGACGAGTCCCGGTGCCCTAGGGTCAGAAACAGCAGGCACCTTTATGCAGGTCCACCATCAGGGCATTACTGCCCTTACTGCTGTATGGGTCCCAGTGAGCAACATTACACAGAGGGGCCCGCAGATCCGAGGCGCCGCTTATGTGCTTATGCACACCGGGCCCCATCATGCGGCACACACGTTGGTGCTGGGGCCGGGAGCGTTCTCAGAGCTGTTCATGGCCATCTAACCTTGACGGCTGCGCAGCTTCCGCTTCCTCCGTTTTCTGTGTACTTCCTATCAGATGATGGTGCGTACGAGATGACATCATCGCATATGCGCCGACATGTACCAGACACTGGAAGCAGAGTTGCGCTGCTGGGGGAACGACTGTGAGGTAGGTATAAAAATGCCTTTGTTTTCTTTATAAAATGGGTTAGGGGAGGAAAAGAGGGACTGCAAATGATGAAGTTGGGGAAGAAGGACTGCACATGATGAAGTGGGGGTAAGGGGTACTGCATATGATGAACTGGGGGAAGTGAGACTGCACATGATGAAGTGGGAGGTGAGAGTGACTGAACATGATGAAGTGGGGGATAAAGGGGACTGCACATGATGAAGTGGGGGGAAAGGGGACTGCACATGATGAAGTGGAGGTTTAAAGAGGACTGCACATCATGAAGGGAGTTAAGGGGGACTGCACATGATGAAGTAGGGTAAAGGGGACTGCACATGATGAAGTGGGGGGAAAGGGGCCAGCACATGATGAAGTGGGGAAAAGGGGTCTTCACATGATGAAGTGGGGTTTAAAGGGGACTGCACATCATGAAGGGAGGTAAGGGGGACTGCACATGATGAAGTGGGGGAAAGGGGACTGCACATGATGAAGTGGGGGGTGAGGGTGACTGCACATGATGAAGTGAGGGGAAAGATGACCGCACATGATGAGGTGAGGGGAAAGGTGACTGCACATGATGAGGTGAGGGGAAACGGGACTGCACATGATGAAATGGGGGGTGAGGGTGATTGCACATGATGAAGTGAGGGGAAAGGTGACTGCACATGATGAAGTGAGGGGAAAGGTGACTGCATATGATGAGGTGAGGGGAAACAGGACTGCACATGATGAAGTGGGGGAAGGGACTGCACATGAAGTGGTGTAAGGGGTACTGCACATGATGAAGTGGGGGTGTGAGGGTGACTGCACATGATGAAGTGGGGGTAAAGGGGATTGCACATGATGAAGTTGGGGATAGGGGGACTGCACATGATGAAGTTAGGGGTAAGGGGGACTGCACATGAAGTGAGGGTAAGGGGGACTGCACATGATGAAGTGGGGAAAGGTGACTGCACTTGATGAAGTGGGGGAGTTAAAGGGGACTGCACATGATGAACTGGGGGGTGAGGGTGACTGCACATGATGAAGTAGGTGGAAAGGGGTCTGCATATGATGAAGTGGGGGTTAAGGGGACTGCACATGATGAAGTGGGGTAAATGGCACTGCACATGATGAAGTGGGGGGTAAAGGGGACTGCACATGATGAAGTGGCGTGGATAGGGGACTGCACATGATGAAGTTAGGGGTAAGGGGGACTGCACACGATGAAGTGGGGGGAAAGGGTACTACACATGATGAAATGGGGGGTAATGGGGACTGCACATGATGAAATGGGGTGAAGGGGACTGCACATGATGAAGTGGGGGATATGGGACTGCACATGAAGTGGGGGGAGGGTACGGGAGACTGCGAATGATGAATTGAGAGTGAGGGATGAGGACAGCAATTGAATTGAAGGTGGGGTTGGGGAGAGCAAATGATGATCTGGGGAGAGCAAATAATGATGAATTTTGAGGGTGGGGTAGTAAATGATGTATTGAATGTAGGGGGAGAGATGTTGATAATGAATAGAGGGTGGGAGAGAGAGAAGATATGACAATGAGTTGAGGTGAAAGGGGAATGTAAATATAATGAATCAGGGGAGTGGGAGGTAGATAGTGGGGGAGTTGAGTATACAGTGACTTGTAATGAATTGGGGGAATAGTACAGGTGCTAATTTATATATTTATTAGGTGGGGAAAGTGGCTATATATAGTTAGTTGGGGCACAGTGGCAGATTATAATTCATATTTGGAATGGTGGGTTGCATAATAACTAATTATATATTAATGGTGGGTGCATATCTGTATTCAGCTGTGTAGTATAGAAGGAAGGGAAAAAGTGGCTCTGGAAGCGGTGCTCTAGGTATTGCTCCCACAGTTGATTTCATCACACCAAGCTGCTTGCCTATTGCAGATTCAATCTTCCCAGCCTGGTGCAGGGCTACAATTTTGTTTCTGGTGTCCTTTGACAGCTCTTTGGTCTTCACCATAGTGGAGTTTGGAGTGTGACTGTTTGAGGTTGTGGACAGGTGTCTTTTATACTGCTAACAATTTCAAACAGGTGCCATTACTACAGGTAATGAGTGGAGGACGGAGGAGCCTCTTAAAGAAGAAGCTGCAGATCTGTGAGAGCCAGAAATCTTGCATGTTTTTAGGTGACCAAATACTTATTTTCCACCATAATTGGCAATAATCTTGCCAAATCAGACAAGGTGATTTTCTGGATTTGGTTTCTCATTTTGACGCTCATAGTTGTGGTCTACCTGTGATGTCAATTACAGGACTCTCATCTTTTTAAGAGAACTTGCACAATTGGTGGCTGACTAAATACTTTTCCCCACTGTAACTGTGTTATTTTTTGCAGAGAAGAGTCCTGGCTGGAAGAAGTGATGGTGGTCTGCTCTGCATGAAATAGAAAAGCAAAGATGTGTACTATTGATTTGTAAAATAAAAATTAAAAAGACAGTTTTATTTACTGAAGCACTTGGGTTCATCTCCCAACCTGAATTTACATTTTATTTTAGTGATTCTGATTAATGTGGGTCTCATTGAGTAGTTGAGTACAACCCTGCAGCAACAGTGTTACCTGTTATGATTTGGTAGCTGAGGAGGACAGGAGCAAAATACTGCCAAAGCAGCAAGACACCAGAGAGGCTGGAACCTAATGGGTTGCAGATCCCTAAACTAACCGCACAACTAGAAGTAGCTGTGGAGCGTACCTACGTTGATCCTAGACGCCTCGGCACAGTCGGAGAGTTAGCTACACCTGAAGATAGAAAGAGGAAAGCTAACTGCCCCAAAGTAAAGCCCCCAAAGAAATAGGAAGCCCCCAAACATGTAATGGCGGTTAGACAAGAGGAAAACACGAACACAGACAGAAAATAGAATGAGCAATTGCTGGGGCCCAAATCTGTCTAGAAAGTAAAGTACAGGAGAGAAACTCTGTCTGCAACCCAGAAAAACCCTAATAAAAATACCAGCACTTCTGATTGCAAAAAACCTGAGACCACACGATCTCGACCACCTACAGTATATCAGATCTCTGGTGTGACACACAGCTACCCAGCAAATAAAAATATCAATAGAACAGAGAACAAGTGCAAATACAAAATGAGAACAGAGGGCAGCACAAGCCCCAAAGGGGACTTGGCTGAAGTAAAAGGCAAGACTGCAAGAAGCAAGGGAAATCCAACCACAGAAAAAAACAGAAAGTCACTTATCTGAATGATAGCAGGAAAGCAAGCTGAAATTCCAACAAAGACCTGGAAGCAACAATTGATTACCGGCGAGGATCATGGGAGTTCAGCTCACTTATATCAAGCCAGTCATCTCCACCTGACACCCATTCCTTAATTGGTTCAATACCCTCAGCAACCACCGGAGAGAGCCTCAGCTCCGAAGTCGTCTCCAAGACATTCACAACAGTTACCGTAGAAACAAACAGATTAAAGAACATTAGCACTCAATACTCTTGTCCATTTTTGACAAACGCAAGATAAAACATCCAAACTCACTTCCCCTGTTGTACAAATGATTGCAGTTAGAGGTGGCAGAAATAAGGGACTGATTTTTTTTAAAATACAATAAACAAAATATACTGCAGCATTTCTTTACTTAAGAAAAAACATTTTACATAAATAAAACTGACTTTCAAAAAATATACATATAAACAAATAGTAACATGTCAAATTTCCAAAACATATTATTGACAATAATTTGCACACAGAAAGTAAAGAAAATAAAGTGCACAGCACAAATTAAAGATTTATATAGCAGGGTGTTGAATTAAAGGAAGGATGGAAAGAAGGGGACTACTGCTGTTGGGTTATGGCAATGATTTAAAGGGTTAAAATGATTGATACAATAGGGATGCAACAATGGGTTTAGTAGGAGGATAGGGATGAACCAAAAAGGAGAGAGTGTCTCTGTCTGGGATTTTGTGGCCTGGGAATCAAAGGAGACCTTGCAATGACCACCCAAAGCATACTAATCAGATCACCCACAGCAGCAGTAGGCTGGCATTCTCAAAAATTGGTACCATGGACATGACATCTCCAACTAGTGTTGGCATCTGGCGGACTCAAGATGTCAACATCGAGCAATAGCAATGAAAGACGTTCTCTCTACCTGCCCTACAGAAAAAGGGTAGTGCCTCAGCTTGGAACAGGTAGCTGTCCATTCCCCTAAGAATTATTTGAGAATGCCTACAGTAGAAAACAGCTGGGCTAAGGGGGCGGGACGCACTGGAGCTGTGGCCAGTGGGTTAGCAGCAGATCTTAGCTGTGTGTAGCATGGTTATGCTCATGGCTACAATGGCTTGGCCATCATTCTGCCCGTTTTTCTTCCATCCGCTTCAAGAGGTAGCACAAAGTGGAAGAGTGGCCTCCCTCTCCTTTGGGTGCTGTACATCTTTGTGGTCAGGGGTGGGCTGATAGTTGCCTAATGAACTGCAAACAAGCAAAATACACAATTATTTATCATTAAGTGTAAATGTGCTTATTTGTGCTATGGTCCACTTCTACAATTAGACAAGGGGGGATAAGAACATGTGCAATAAGCAGGTACTTTGATGCAGTAACACAAATGCTGCAGAGCAGAGTTTAACTATATTTAATCTCTTAACAGTAAGGATCTCCTCACAGGGAGATAACAGGCAAAAATTAAATTCAACAGTTAAATGCTATAACGAGTGGTTAAGTAGTCTTTTGTTAATAGTTTTACTTATCGTGGCTTCACAGCTCGTCACTTGCTGGAGGTTCCAAGGGTAGTGGAACGCCAGCGGCGGTCGACGTGGCGTCTTCAGGCATTCCCGCCCTATATATGACCCTACATCTGGCGGCAGCAGGCGGTCTCTGGTTTTGCCTGCTGAGACCCTAGTCCATATAGCTGTGGAGCAAAAGGATACAGTTCTCCGCAAAGTTCAACATGGAATGTGTCTCTCTAGCAGCCGCTGTCACCTGAATGGATGCTCTGCGTGTGCTCCTCTGTGTGCCAGCCGACACCTGGACGTCCATGCTGCAATGCTCTGCCTGACTGCGTGCCCGCCAATATCAGTAAGTCTCTCATGCAGCCGCCCCGTCTCTGCACGCTGTACCCTCACTGCGGCTGTGATCCGCACCTGCTCAGTGTTCGGGTGGGAAGAAAGACTCTGTTCCCGCGCAGCACCTTTTTGCTTACTGCCCCTTGCCACGCCCCCTTCATCTAGGTTACCGGCTTGCTCCGGCTGCAACTGAATTCCCTCCAGCAATAGGAGGTGCGGCCCCAGCAGTTCTGGATCCCATACTTCAGCAGCCTGGTCCTCCCTTCTACACCCCTATCTTCCTTTATTTCACCATTCCAGGGGCGAGAGCTCCTTCACTAGTTGTTCACAGTTCTCAACTTCTTGGATAATTTTCTGCCAAATAAACTGATCTTGCTTTTCGTGGGTGGGAGGCACTCCAGCTGTCGTTCACTCTGACATGCGTAATTCGGGCTGACACTGGCCCGGTGAGTCTGCCGCTCCAGCGACTTCCAGCATTGGCGACTTAGTGTTCATCTTCTCAGAAGAGGTAGGTAGCATATGAGTGGGAGTTGAGCACGGAGCTAGCACTACCTCCTTTCCAGATCTGTAATTAGCTACAGACCTAAACAACAAGGTGTACGGCGTGAATCCTGTTGTGCTGTGCACTCGTTTATTGTACACCCACACCAGCTCCGCCACAAACTCAGGCCACCGTATCTTCCGGTCCGCTTCCAAAGTGCATAACATCTGGATCAATGTTCAATTGAAGCGTTCACAGGCCCCATTTTCTTGAGGGTGATAGGGAGTAGTTCTGGACTTCCCGATCTGGTACAAACGTTGTAATTCTTCCATAACTCGCCATGGAAGCAGGCGCCTTGATGGGAGTGAATCCTTTTCGGGTAGCCATACACGCGGATGAAATCTCGACAGATGGCCTGTGCAGCTGATTCGGCGGTCTGATCTCTAGTTGGAGTTACTACAGCAAACTTAGTGAAGTGGTCGGTCATCACTAGTGATGAGCCACCCCCGTAGTGTTCGAGTTCGGTTCGGTTCGCCGAACAGTCGTGTGTTCGACGAACTGTTCGTCGAACTGTTCGTCGAACACCGTCGAACACCATTAAATCCAATGGCAGGCAAACCCAAACACATAGAGGCACAAAGAAAACACATAGAAAACACTTCAAAGGTGTCCAAAAGCTGACAAATTGCTCACAAGACACAACTAACACATGGAAAAGTGACAAGTACATATAGTCATGCGAAAAGAAAAGAGGTGGAGGAGTAAAAGGAGGGGGAGACACAGATATAGGCATGTCATGCCCTTCTAAAACCAAAAAAGTGCCAAGCCGACACGGCCAGTCCGTTCCTGCCCGTGCGACCTGCGTGTCGCCGGGTTTGTGCCAGAGCTGCGGTGGACCCTGACGGCCAGCCCCCTCTCCCAATACTGGTGCCTGTCCGCTGGTGGGTCGAGCGAGCCCCCTGCGGTGGAGGCAGGTCTAATCTTTTTTATTTAAATTGTCTCTCTAATCTGAATGAGTACACTTTAAATCCTTTTACAAGGATCTATTGGAGGGCAAGTCTCATGCCAGCAGCTGCGGTAATGCCAGGTCCAGTAGCGTCCAGTAAAGCTGCTGCAGTTAAAAAGATTTTATAAGGATTGAGCTTGGCGGTCTACCGCAAGGCGTCCTACCGCCACTCACAGCCCCTGTGCCTTGGGGTGCTTCCCCGATGCTCTTTACTGATTTTCCCGGGGGCCCGAAGCATTTCCTTTGAGAAAATTAAGTGTCCAAAGTACAGGTGGTGTAGCTTGCTTAACAGCTGTGTTAATCCGCTGACTAGCAGACACTGCTACTAGGCCCAAAATTATTGTTGTTTTTTCGGAAAAACCGAACTCTTCAAAATCTAGTTGCCCCCTTCAACACAACTCTCAAGTCCTTATCTTCATCTGCAACCTGGATAAATTCTAATCCGGGTTATTTTGCATGTAGGACCTCTAAGTGTTTATGTTGCGTCTCTATTATGAATGGGGTGCAAGAATTTCAATCTCGTACCACAGGCACCATTTTTAAAATCAACTGTCATGTCAATTGCCAATCGTGCTACATTATTTATTTAATTGAGTGCGGTTGTGGGTTGCAGTACATCAGTCGGACGATACAGACGATGCATGCAAGGCTCAACAAGCACCGTCAAAATATCCGAGATGGGTTCATGCTACACAGTCTCTCAAAACATTTCTCCCTAGTGCACCAAAAGAATTTGAATTTGTTAAAACTCACTGTTATTGACCAGATACCACATGATATGCCTGATCGGTATAATAATCTAATAACAAGGGAGAGTTTCTGGATTTTTAAACTTGGTACACTGGCCCCTGAGGGGTTAAACCTCACTATTGAAAAAGTCACGTAATATATGCATTTTGTTATTTATTTATTTATTTATTTTCATTTATTTTTCCTTGTGTACATTGTTTTTATGTCATTTTTACGTTGGTTTTATTCAATTTATCTGTTTTTTTTTTTTGTTTTTTTTTGCAGTCATATTTGCATTTTTAATCATGTGGGTGTTCTGATTAATTGCCTTTTAATTTTCATTTGCTGCTCCACCTTTATATAGCTTTCCTACTCTATTCTATGTATAACTATCACCTGAGGAAGACGGAGCTATTCCGTTGAAACGAGTTGTGGATATCAATAAATTAAGACTTTTTAATATCAGCTGAATTGCGTCCCTCGCGCTCCTTATGACCGGATTGCTTTATCATCATTTATGTCTGATCCTCTCTTGAGGTACCCGGCCGGAGCTGCAGCGGACAACCTTAATCTCATCTGCCTTTATCGCCAGCCTGGCGCTCCTTTGAAACCGTCTATCTGAATTTGGTTGCAAAATTATTGTCTGGGTTAGATGCAGTTAAAAATTCGTAATTAGATCTACAGCCGGTGGCTACTCCGCTGACTAGCAGACACTGCTACTAGGCCCAAAATTATTGTCTAAGTTAGATGCAGTTAAAAATTTGTAATTATATCTACAGCCGGTCGCTACTTCGCTGACTAGAGGACACTCAAGTTTGGAGCAGACCTCTGATTCCCAGGCTATAGTATGAGTAAACAGATCTAGTCTTCACACTCAACCATCTGTGTTACCCCAAGCCATAGTGTATGCAGTTTCTTACGGTTAAAAGGGGGGTGGGGAAAGACCCAACCCACCTGTAATTGACAATGCCAACGTCACGTAAAACACAGCAAGGGGACTCTAAAAAGAGTCTATTTTTTCCAAAAATTTGGGGCATAGACACCACTTAAGTAGCATCAATTGCCCCAGAGTTGCTTAAAATGGTTGGTGAGGTGATTTTACCAAATCCTCAAGCTTTTACTCTCCCCAGGATGACACAGGGGTAGAAAAGTCCTTGCGGATCCATGATTTGTTCATCTTTATGAACGTGAGTCTGTCTACATTCTCAGTGGACAGCCGCGTGCGCTTATCTGTCAAACTCAGCACACCACCAGCAGCGCAGAACACACGTTCAGAGAGAACAAAAATTATTATTAATTTGAAAGCTGGTGGAGCTTAGTATAGATGGCCTATTAGAATGAGTACCACACACTGCTACAGGCCCAAAATTATTCTACAGGCAAGATGCAGCTAAAAATAGTTATTAATTTAAAAGCTGGTGGAGGTTAGTATAGATGGCCTATTAGAATGAGTACCACACACTGCTACAGGCCCAAAATTATTTTCCGGCCTAGATGCAGCTACAAATTATTAGCAATTTTAAAGCTTAAAATGTTTGGTAAGGTGATTTTACCAAATCCTCAAGTTTTTACTCTCCCCAGGATGACACAGGGGTAGAAAAGTCCTTGCGCATCCATGATTTGTTCATCTTTATGAACGTGAGTCTGTCTACATTCTCAGTGGACAGCCGCGTGCGCTTATCTGTCAGCACACCAACAGCAGCGCTGAACACACGTTCAGAGAGAACGCTGGCTGCGGGGCATGACAAGATCTCCAAGGCGTGAGTGGCGAGCTCCGGACATTTATCCAGATTGGAAGCCCAAAAAGAGCAAGGGTCCAGTGACACAGTCATGGCTTCGATGTTCAGTTGGAGATACTCCTGTACCATCGTCTCTAGGCGTTGACTATGTGTCTGACTTCTTGTCTCCTGTGGTCTTGCAAAGGATGGGCTAAAAAACTGGTGAAAGGATTCCGCAAAATTGCTGTGAACACCAGCAGATACTGTGTTTCTGTTACGGTTTGAGTGCTGAACACTCGACAGTCCCACGGTTGGCAAGTTAGAACTGTGAGATTCACTACGTGCACCACTGGTGTTTTGTGGAAAAGCACATGTAAGATTCTGCAACAGTCTCTGCTGATACTCCTGAATACGTGAATCCCTTTCTATGGCTGGAATTATTTCGGCAAATTTACTTTTGTACCAGGGATCTAACAGTGTGGCTACCCAGTAGTCAGGATTATTTCGAATTCTGACAATTAGAGGGTCATGTTGCAGGTAGTGCAGCAAGAAGGCACTCATGTGTCTTGCGCATCCGGGAGCACCAAGTCCCTGTTGTGTTGGTGGCGAGGTACGACTCATGCTTCCTTCCTCTGCCCTCTCCCCCCAACCTCGCACAACAGTGATCAAGGTCTCCCTCATCTGATGAGTCTTCCATGCCCATCACCAGTTCGTCATCCACTTCTTCCTGGGCTCCTGCACCTTCCTCACTAGTTTGGCTGCTACCATGCACCCTGATTAATCCCTCTCCTCCACCCTCCCATGCCAGCTGCCTTGGTGCTGCCGACCGTCTGGACCTTGCAGATGTTAGCCCTTCCGCATACAACTCCTCCTCCTCTACTTCTTCCACCTCCTCTTGTTCCACCACCTGACTCCGAATTCTGTTTAACATCTGCTCCAGCATGTAAATCACCGGAATAGTCATGCTGATAATGGCATCGTCAGCACTAAACATCTTCGTGGCCATTTCAAAACTGTGCAGAAGGGTTAATAGGTCCCTGATCTGAGACCACTCCTCCAGCGTGATTTGCCCCACCTCTGGATCTCGTTGGCCCAGGCTATAATTCAGAACGTATTGCACCAGGGCTTGTCGGTGCTGCCACAGTCGCTGCAACATGTGCAGAGTTGAATTCCACCGTGTTGGCACATCGCATTTTAGCCGGTGAAGTGGCAGGCCCAACGACTTCTGTAGAGATGTAAGTCGCTGAGCTGCGGGATGCGAACGGCGGAAGTGAGCACACAGCGACCATGCCATCTGCAGAAGGCCATGTAGTCCGGGATAGTGGGCTAAAAATTGCTGGACAACCAGGTTCAACACGTGAGCCATACAAGGCACGTGTGTAACATTGCCCCGGCGAAGGGCCGCACCCAGGTTTGCGGCATTGTCGCACACAGCCTTCCCTGGTTGTAGGTCCAGTGGAGACAAACATTCATGAAACTGGTTCTCCAGAGCTGACCACAACTCCTCAGCTGTGTGACTCACATTTCCCAGACATTTCAACGTAAAAACCGCCAGATTACATTGAGCCCTTCTGCCAGCATAGCAAGGAGGTGTGCTGCAGGATCCTTTCTGCGCAGTTAGAAAGCCCGTGGCATGACCAGACAGGCTTTGGGTGCAGGTGGAGGACCGAGAGGAGGTTGAGGAGGCAGAAGCAGTGGAGGAACTTTGAGATAAAGAGGATTGACGCACAACTCGTGGGGATGGCAAGACTTGGACAGCAGCCCCTTTTCCTGCTGTCACCATAGTTACCCAGTGCCCAGTCAGCGACATGTAACGCCCCTGTCCATGCCTACTCGTCCAAGTGTCTGTGGTGAAATGCACCCTGTCACACACTGAGTTTCTCAAAGAAGCGGTGATGTTGTGTGCGACATGCTGGTGGAGCGCAGGCACACCTTTCTTTGAGAAGTAGTGCCGACTGGGCATTTGGTACTGGGGCACTGCGACGGACATAAGGGCTCGAAAATCCTCTGTGTCAACAAGGCGGAAAGGCAGCATTTCTGTAGCCAAGAGCTTTCAGATGGTGAAATTCAACCTCTTAGCTTTCTCATGGCTAGGAGGAAATGGTCTTTTACTTGTCCACATCTGAGTGACCGAGGGTTGGCTGTTGTGCGTAGACAGGGTTGAGTTGGGTGTCCCCGGACAACTGATAGTCTGTGAGGAAGATGCAGGCGCAAAATGTTAGGTTGCCTTGATCCAAAGGTGGTGCTCTCGATGTCGGAGAGCGCTCAACACCAGCTGGTGTTTCCACTTCCAAATGAACTGATGACCTGCCAATCTGACTGGCTGTTGCTGGTAAAGAGGTGCCAGGTCTGAGTCTCAAAACAGGTCTGACTGCTGTCCCCCCAGTCACAGAGGATGAAGAGGCCGCGGTCGCGGATGCACAAGATGGGGCTGACGGTGGTTGGGCCGGCCCGCTAGGCCGCATTGTATCACAGTGAGCTTGCCACTGCAACTTATGCTTCATATCCATGTGACGGTTCATGCATGAAGTACTCAAACTATGGATTTTTTGGCCTCTACTTAGCTTTTGGTCACAAATGTTACAGATAACACGAGTTGGGTCATCCTTATCGATGTTAAAAAATGCCCAGGCTATGCAAGGCTTAGAACCCATGCGACCTGAAGAGCCACCTTGACTTGTGGTCAGAGGCAGAGTTGTGGTTGAGGATGCAGTTGGTGACGTGCTTCCAGTACTACGTCTCTGTCCAGGAAGGCGCACCCTGACCTCGTCGTCACTCGAATCCTCTTCCACCTCCTCTGCTGACCTCATCAACTGTCTCACTGTGGGTTGACAGTAAGTGGGATCTACAACCTCGTCATCATCACCCTGTGTGTTCTCACCCCCGTCGTCCTCATAGCCAACCTCTTGCAGCCCTGACACAAAACTCAAGTTGTCGCTCATATTTGATATTTGAGTCTCATCATCGTCTTCCTCATTGTCTCCACCAACAGGAGTTAGGCCGGCGTCACACACAACTACAAAAAATCGGTCCGTTTTAGTCGGTCGATTGTCGGATCAAAATGCAAACATCACACATCCTTCTGTCATCCGATTTTCCTTCAAAGATGCGATTTAGTCGCATGTGTGTGTACCTTGTAACATCCGATTTTCATCCGACTTGCGAGAATTTCTCGCAGGCTTGCAAAACTGACATATAATGGATCCAAAAGAATAGTATTTCAATCACAAAAGAAAGAATAGATATATACACATAGAACACATATATATATATATATACATGTCATTGTGACATGTATTATATATATATATATTTATAGTTCCTAGACTTCTACATACTGTAATAGCCGCTAATTCAATTGCCGGCTTTTGTGAAATCACAGAAGCCGACATGAAATGATACATTGTTTCCACACAGTTAACCATGTCATTTACTGTATTTTGATATTTGTTTAGAACTTACAATTACATGAGTGTATTTGTGCAAAATTTCAGACATGTAGGGGTTAATTAAAGGTGTAAATTCGTTGAAAAAAAAATGGTGGGCTCCCGCTGTATTTTCTCCACCAGACAGACAAAGCAAGCGAGTGGGGGCAGATAATAACAGCCTAGGGAGGGTACATTTTTTTTGTGCCCCCCCTGGCTACTAACATCTGCCCCCAGACACCCCAGAAAGGGCAAATCTATAATTAGATTCGCCCTTTCTGGCACTTTGCCCGTCTATTCCCATTGCCCTGTAGCGGTGGCGAATGGGTTAATAATGTCACCTTAATGTCACCTTAGTATTGAAAGGTGACCTTAAGGCAGGTTAATAATTGAGAGCTGTCAATTAGACAACTATCAATTATTAATCCTATTGTATGATAGAAAAATCAAACACACACAGTTTAATAAAAAAAGAAGTTTAATGAAATAATCACACAGTTTTTGACCATATTTTATTTTCCTGCTAAAACCATTTCCTGTAATAAAAATAAAATAAAAAAGCAAAATGATTCTTACCAATCCGATGTACAGTCAGGTCCCACGGTGTAATCCATCAGAAAGGGTTAACAGGTTACAGGTCGCAGAGAGCTAATAATGCTGTCTCAGACCTGTATTCCCCTGAATGAATCAGTTACTCTCCCAGCGAAAGGAGAGGAATAGATTCATGAATGGAGCTTAATTGATTTATTGCCACTTTCACTTCAGTGACCTGACCTAACCTGAAAGTGGATACAATCAATTAAGCTTCATTCATTAATCACATCCTCTCCTGTCGGCAGGAGATAAGCTCATTCATTCAGGAGCTATCAGATGAGCACGCAGGATTACTTGCGCTGCTTATCTGATTGCTAGTTAACCCTTTGTGAAGGATTACATCGTGGGACGGGACAGATTGCCAGATAGGTAAGAATAATGTTGTTTTATTATTTTATATTATTTTAGAAGAACAAGGGCTTCGAACGGATTAAGAGTGAAATAAAAGATGGTCAAAAATATGTGTTTTTATTTCATTAAAATTATTTATTCTTAAAGTGTGTGTGTTTTTTTATTTACTTCAATAGGATTAATAATTGATAGTTGTCTAATTGACAGCTCTCAATTATTAACCTGCCTTAAGGTCACCTTTCAATACTAAGGTGACATTAACGCCTTATTAACCCATTCGCCACCGCTACAGGGCAATGGAATAGACGGGCAAAGTGCCAGAAAGGGCGAATCTAATTATAGATTTGCCCTTTATGGGTGTCTGGGGGCAGATGTTAGTAGCCAGGGGGGGCACAAAAAAAAATGTACCCTCCCTAGGCTGTTATTATCTGCCCCCACTCGCTTGCTTTGTCTGTCTGGTGGAGAAAATACAGCGGGAGCCCACGCATTTTTTTTCAACGAATTTACACCTTTAATTAACCCCTACATGTCTGAAATTTTGCACAAATACACTCATGTAATTGTAAGTTCTAAAACAAATATCAAAGTACAGGAAATGACATGGTTAACGGTGTGGAAACAATGTATCATTTCATGTCGGCTTCTGTGATTTCACAAAAGCCGGCAATTGAATTAGCGGCTATTACAGTATGTAGAAGTCTAGGAACTATAAATATATATATAAATACATGTCACAATTACATATATATATATATAATATATATATATATATATACAGTCAGAGCCAGAAATATTTGGACAGTGACACAATTTTCGCGAGTTGGGCTCTGCATGCCACCACATTGGATTTGAAATGAAACCTCTACAACAGAATTCAAGTGCAGATAGTAACGTTTAATTTGAAGGGTTGAACAAAAATATGTGTTAGAAAATGTAGGAATTGTACACATTTCTTTACAAACACTCCACATTTTAGGAGGTCAAAAGTAATTGGACAAATAAACATAACCCAAACAAAATATTTTTATTTTCAAAATTTTGTGGCGAATCCTTTGGAGGCAATCACTGCCTTAAGTCTGGAACCCATGGACATCACCAAACGCTGGGTTTCCTCCTTCTTAACACTAGAACTACTGATGGAGTCATTTTGACTCCTTTCGTTTTTTATTTCTCTTCTGTGACTACATTTTTCAGAATTCCGGCTTGAAACTCGGTGACTTTTCCTCAAATATGATGTGAAAAAAGATTTTGTGAGAATAAATAATTTTGGTGAAAAATTTGCGCGTTTTTTCAAAATTTACCAAGAACTACTGAAGGGAGTCATTTTGACTCCCTACTATATTTTGAGGTCCTTTTGTCACTAAATGTTGCTATAAAGTTTTGTGCATAATTTTTTCACTCTGTCTTATTTACCCTGATGTTCATATAGATGTAGTTCAATTTACATGTCAACTTTTCACATTTTCCTTGTGTTTTACCTGCTTGTATTACTGTGTAATGCTGAACAAAATAGCTTGTTTACTCTAGGCTCTTATCTTATGCTAATTTTTGATTCATATATATTGACACATATAAAGAACTGTACGCTTGCAGAAGCATGCAGGAACAATAATTTACAGTTTACTCTATCTGATGAGGAGCTAGATGCATTCATTGCGATATTCTATGCTCGTGGAATATCTGGCACGAACCGTCACTCGATTAGCAGTATTTGGTGTAATGACTGGGGAATACCGTTTTGCAAAGCGACAATGTCTAGGGACCGCTTTGTTGAAATTATGAGGTTTCTCAGATTTGATGAGAAATCTACGATCGAGAGACTGCAAACGGACAAGTTAGCTACTAATTTTATGGTTGGACAGGTTTTTGAAAATTGATTTTGCTGTAAACCATCCTGCCATAAATAAACGGTAGGATGAGCAACTTTTCCAAGCAAAACTAGTGTCCATTCACGCGGTACATCATCCAAAGTTAAATATGGCCACCAAAGCTATATTGTTCAAGACGTATATCTGGCAAATTGACTTCCCTATCTAGGCAAGAGAAACGCCGTGCTGAGGACCGTTAAGCTGCCAGTTCATGAAGTTATTGACCTTATTGAAAAAAGCTCCAATGTAAGTCAAATTTAAATCTTTCCTTTAGTAAAATTAGCTCATTATACAGCAAAAGAGGACACAACTACTGGGACACTACAGATAGGCGAGAAGTGCCTAAAGGATAATGAAAATCCAGAAAGATAATTGTTTTACTATATATTTAGGACAAGTGCTTAGAATGAAGAGAAATTAAACATTCACAATGTTTATCAAGAAACTATATCTAAAATGTGTTCATTTTAGTTACTTCATAGTCAAGAAATTGTGTTGTCTTATTGCGCTCAATATTAACACAAGTCCGCAAACGGTAAAGTTTAACCTATAAACCAATGCACGCTAGAGAGTGGACAGATGGCACGCAAATAAAAGCACACGAAATCAATAGATTTGCCTGGGTTGTCTGGGAAAATGCCTTAGACGGGGGGACTAAAATGATACCTTCCCTAATGAGATAACCCACCAAAATCGCTGCATTTTTTGCAAACGCTAGGGGAGTAGTTCTTATTCACAATATGGAAAGTTACTACGTCCCAATTTCTACATGCTTCAGAAATGTTCAACAAATTTTGCCAATCAAAAAAAGTGCAGGAAATAAGATTCGTGGAAATTAAACTGTGGTAGTCTTTGTGTGGGCAATGATTCCTAAATCAAAGGCATATGCGAAATGCAACACATGAAATTTTAGAAAGTGAAATTCATTAATCATGTTATTTTATTCTCATACATTTTATTTGCTATTTTAGTTCTTCAGTTTTGTTTAAATTTGCACTTGAAAAAAAATGTTTGAAAACGTCTATTTAAATTAATCTTTATTAAAAATAAGAAAGCAGAAATAAAAAGGATAAAGCAATTACTTTGGATCTCAAAAATTAATACATTAAAAAATTATTTTAAATACCACATTAGAGTAAAATCTTAAAATAAAAAAACCAAAGAAAATTATTTTCAATTTGAGTGATCCTTTGGGGGCCACGCAGTTCAGTGACCATGTACATACCATTCGCGGTCCTTTCAGCCACGCCTTCAGGCCTTGCTGTCTTGGTCTTTCCCTTTAGGTTTTCGTTAGTGGCAAGTGAAAGTGCTCAATTGGTTAAGATCTGGTGATTGACTTGGCCATTGAAGAATGTTCCACTTTTTTGCACTCATGAACTCCTGTGTAGCTTTGGCTTATGCTTGGGGTCATTATC
Source organism: Oophaga sylvatica (assembly GCA_033576555.1). NCBI lineage: Eukaryota > Metazoa > Chordata > Amphibia > Anura > Dendrobatidae > Oophaga > Oophaga sylvatica. The sequence continues at coordinate 367,088,123 of JARQOD010000004.1, read as the reverse complement.
CATCTGTACTATGAAGCGCCGTCCAATCAAGTTTGCAGCATTTGGCTGAATCTGGGCTGAAAGTATATCCCGGTACACTTCAGAATTCATCCGGCTACTCTTGTCTGCTGTTATGTCATCAATAAACACAAGTGACCCAGTGCCATTGAAAGCCATGCATGGCCATGCCATCACGTTGCCTCCACCATGTTTTACAGAGGATGTGGTGTGCCTTGGATCATGTGCCGTTCCCTTTCTTCTCCAAACTTTTGGCTTCCCATCATTCTGGTACAGGTTCATCTTTGTCTCATCTGTCCATAGAATACTTTTCCAGAACTGAGCTGGCTTCTGGAGGTGTTTTTCAGCAAATTTAACTCTGGCCTGTCTATTTTTGGAATTGATGAATGGTTTGCATCTAGATGTGAACCCTTTGTATTTACTTTCATGGAGTCTTCTCTTTACTGTTGACTTAGAGACAGATACACCTACTTCACTGAGAGTGTTCTGGACTTCAGTTGATGTTGTGAACGGGTTCTTCTTCACCAAAGACAGTATGCGGCGATCATCCACCACTGTTGTCTTCCGTGGGCTCCCAGGTCTTTTTGGATTGATGAGTTCACCAGTGCTTTCTTTCTTTCTCAGGATGTACCAAATTGTAGATTTTGCCACTTCTAATGTTGTAGCAATTTCTTGGATGGGTTTTTTTCTGTTCTTGCAGCTTAAGGATGGCTTGTTTCACCTGCATGGAGAGCTCCTGTGACCACATGTTTCCTTCACAGCAAAACCTTCCAAATGCAAACACCACACCTCAAATCAACTCCGGCCCTTTCATCTGCTTAATTGAGAATGACATAACAAAGGGATTGCCCACACCTGTCCATGAAATAGCCTTGGAGTCATTTGTCCAATTACTTTTGGTCCCTTTAAAAACAGGGTGGCACATGTTAAGGAGCTGAAACTCCTAAACCCTTCATCCAATTTTAATGTGGATACCCTCAAATGAAAGCTGAAAGTCTGAACTTCAACTGCATCTGAATTGTTTTGTTTCAAATTCATTGTGGTAATGTCTAGAGCCAAAATTAGATAAATGTTGTCTCTGTCCAAATATTTATGGACCTAACTGTATATATATATGTATTCTATGTGTGTATATCTATTCTTTCTATTCTTTATTAAAGCTGTCAGTGTGATTTTACAGTATAGCCGGGGATGAATTGTCGGCTTTTCTAAAGGACACCGATGCGATTTAATCGCAAGTCACACATGCGCTCCGTTTGTAATCAGATTTTTCATCGCTCCCATAGACTTGCATTAGCGATAGTCGACCCACAATCGGTGACAATCGCAGCATGCTGCGATTGCACACGGACGTTTAAAACGGACCACAAAAAATCTGATACTAGGAGCTGCTCCATAGATTAACATAGGGCAGACTGCAATACGATTTTTCATCGTATTGCAGTCGTCCGATTCTGTCGCCAGTGTGACGCCGGCCTTACAGTTTGGGAACGAGGGTCTACATTATGCTCAGAACCTTCTTCATCTGGTCCTGGATCAGACTCATAAACATTCTGGGCATCAGTGCAGATCATTTCCTCGTCTGGATTCACAGAAGCTGTGGCGACGACCTCTGATTCCCAGGCTATAGTATGAGTAAACAGCTCTGCAGACTCAACCATCTGTTCTACCCCATACTCAGACGGGCAGTTGGAGACTTGGGAGCTGTGAGGAAGCAAGTGCAGTTGGGGTGACACCTCTGAGGACTGGAGTTTTTGTGTTGCTGAAGTTGAGGTGGAGAGCCGACTTAAAGGAGCACTTGATATCAGTTGAAGCACCTTATTTTTTTGTGCCTCATCTGGAATTTGTAGCGATGGCCGTGGCCGTAAGAAAGGGATCGTACCACATTGTCCACTAAAAGAAGTAGACATCTTAGTTTGGCTGGAAGATGGTCTTTCTTCTGCAGATGTTACTGTTGCTTTAACACCTACCCCACGGACACAACATTTTTTTCCCTTCACAACACGCCTATTCCCCTTTCCACCAGCAGCAGGCCTTTTGCCACTCATTTTGGTGGTTACCTAATTGACAACTGTGGAGTTGTTTCCACAAAAAACGATGGCTGCAAAAAATTCTTAGTATTTGAACGCGGGTGGAGCTTTGTATAGATGGCCTAATACAATGAGTACCACAGACTGCTACTATGCCCACAATTATTGTCCAAGCAACATGCAGATAGAATTTTTTTTTTTTTTTTTAAGGCTGGTGGAGCTTTGTATAGATGGCCTAATACAATCAGTACCACAGACTGCTACTATGCCCAAAATTATTGTCCAAGCAACATGCAGATAGAATTTTTTTTGTTTTTTAAGGCTGTTGAAGCTTTCTATAGATGGCCTAATACAATGAGTACCACAGACTGGTACTTTGCCCAAATTATTGTCCAAGCAACATGCAGATAGATTTTTTTTTTTTGCTTTTTAAGGCTGGTGGAGCTTTGTAGAGATGGCCTAATACAATGAGTACCACAGACTGCTACTATGCCCAAAATTATTGTCCAAGCAACATGCAGATAGAATTTTTTTTTTTTTTATTTTTTTTAAGGCTGGTGGAGCTTTGTATAGATGGCCTAATACAATCCGTACCACAGACTGCTACTATGCCCAAAATTATTGTCCAAGCAACATGCAGATAGAATTTTTTTTGTTTTTTAAGGCTGGTGAAGCTTTGTAGAGATGGCCTAATACAATGAGTACCACAGACTGCTACTATGCCCAAATTATTGTCCAAGCAACATGCAGATAGATTTTTTTTTTGCTTTTTATGGCTGGTGGAGCTTTGTAGAGATGGCTAATACAATGAGTACCACAGACTGTACATGCCCAAATTATTGTCCAAGCAACATGCAGATAGATTTTTTTTTGTTTTTTTAAGGCTGGTGGAGCTTTGTAGAGATGGCCTAATACAATGAGTACCACAGACTGCTACTATGCCCAAATTATTGTCCAAGCAACATGCAGATAGATTTTTTTTGTTTTTTAAGCTGGTGGAGCTTTGTATAGATGGCCTAATACAATGAGTACCACAGACTGCTACTATGCCCAAAATATAGTACAAGCAACATGCAGATAGAATTTTTTTTTTTGTTTTTTTAAGGCTGGTGGAGCTTTGTATAGATGGCCTAATACAATGAGTACCACAGACTGCTACTATGCCCAAATTATTGTCCAAGCAACATGCAGATAGAATTTTTTTTTGTTTTTTTAAGGCTGGTGGAGCTTTGTAGAGATGGCCTAATACAATGAGTACCACAGACTGCTACTATGCCCAAATTATTGTCCAAGCAACATGCAGATAGATTTTTTTGTTTTTTAAGGCTGGTGGAGCTTTGTATAGATGGCCTAATACAATGAGTACCACAGACTGCTACTATGCCCAAAAATATTGTACAAGCAACATGCAGATAGAATTTTTTTTTTGTTTTTTAAGGCTGGTGGAGCTTTGTATAGATGGCCTAATACAATGAGTACCACAGACTGCTACTATGCCCAAATTATTGTCCAAGCAGCATGCAGATAGATTTTTTTTTTTTTTAAGGCTGGTGGAGTTTTGTAGAGATGGCCTGATACAATGAGTACCACAGACTGCTACTATTCCCAAAATTATTGTACAAGCAACATGCAGATATAATTTTTTTTTTGTTTTTTTAGGCTGGTGGAGCTTTGTATAGATGGCTTAATACAATGAGTACCACAGACTGCTACTATGCACACAATTATTGTTCAAGCAACATGCAGATAGAATTTTTTTTTTTTTTTTTAAGGCTGGTGGACCTTTGTATAGATGGCCTAATACAATGAGTACCACAGACTGCTACTATGCCCAAAATTTTGTCCAAGCAACATGCAGATAGATTTTTTTTTTAAGGCTGGTGGAGCTTTGTAGAGATGGCCTAATACAATGAGTACCACAGACTGCTACTATGCCCAAATTATTGTCCAAACAACATGCAGATAGATTTTTTTTTTAAGGCTGGTGGAGCTTTGTACAGATGGCCTAATACAATGAGTACCACAGACTGCTACTATGCCCAAAATTAGTGTCCAGGCGACGTGCAGATAGAATTTTTTTTTTTTAAGGCTGGTGGAGCTTTGTATAGATGCCCTAATAGAATGAGCAGCACACACTGCTACTATGCACACAATTATTGAACAGGATAGATGCAGCAAATAATTAGGAGTGATTTGAACGCTGGTGTAGCTGACAAAAAGTGATAGCAACTGCTGTAACCTAGCCCTGAAAAGGGCTGCAATTACAAATAGTCACTGTCCCAAGTTGACCTATCTGTCTATTTAAGAGTGAGCACAGACCTGCCTGCTAAAACTGCTAGGAACTGATGTAACGCAGCCCTCAAAAGGGCTGCAATTACGAACTAGTCCCTTCTCCCTAAACCTTCCTCTCTATTTCTCAGCGATTTCGCTTGCAAGTCGCTGTTGCACAATGCACACACAATATAGCGCTAACAGCAGCAGTGCCATCTAACACTGAGCTGCAGTACGGAGAAAATGGTGGCGAGGGGGGAAATGGCTGGCTCTTATAAGGCAAGGACATGTGACATACACAGCCAATGACACATGCCCTTGCTTGTGTGAAAAAAAGCACTTCGCTCCGTGTGAGCGCTGCTGATAGGCTGACAGACTGTGCCGCCCACTGGAGATGCGGGAATGAGAAAAAAAAATGGAGATCTTCATTATCTCTGCAGAGATCCATGCTATGTCCCTCCCCCCGCCACGCTGGACACTTAAAATGTGTATTAACAGTGACGATTTAGGTGCACGAACAGTTATCGAACATAATCTCGAACAGCCGGATTTTTTCCAAATCGTTCGGGTTCTTCGAACGACTTGAACACCGCCCAAAACAGCTCAAATTTGAAATTGGCGAACAGTTAAAGTCGAACACCGCTCATCTCTAGTCATTACCAGACAATGTTCGTAGCCAAGATGCGCTGGTCCTACAGTCAGGTAGTCGATCATCAAGACTTCCAGTGGGGTGGAGGTCACAATGGTCTGTTTTGGGGCCCACTGTTCTGGGGGATTAGTCAGTTCACAGCTTCTACATTGTTGGCAAGCATCTTCCACCACATTCCTTAGTCGTGGGTGATACACCCATCTCTGTAGCCACCAGAATGTTTTCTCTGCACCGAAATGGGCTCCTCGCTCATGGTGGCCACCATCTTGATCGCCTTCTCTGGGAGCAATACTTGCCAAGTAACTCCGTCTTCTTGCAACAACTGCACTTTCCGATAAAACAATCCATCTTTAAGCAAAGTCTTTCCCATTGTCCTAGAATTCACAGGGCACCTGAGGACAGCACATTTCTCTATCTTCGTCTAGGAAGTTGCTTCAATGCCACCGCAATGTCGCAGATGAGCAGCCTTCTTGTCCAGCTGTTGGAGTTGGATCCAGTCATCTCGGGACCGCCCTAGTACTTGATCTTCGAACCCCTCTTCGATCTGTCCCTGCGTCACCACCAACGAGGTAAACAGGTTTCAGAATCCAGGGATCTCCTCTGCCCCATCTCTTATCTCGGTCATGGTCAGGGCGTTCATGTTTCACCCTGGAGAGTGCGTCGGCATGGGCACTCTCGGCCTTGGCCCAGTAAAGAATCTTGTATCGATACTTCACCATGCGGGCCACCCAACGTTATTTCAGGGCCCCTAGCTTCGCATTCTTGAGGTGGGCCAAGGGATTGTTATCCATCCTCACCAATACCTCCGATCCGGATAAGTGCTCTGCAAACTTCTCCGTCATGGCCCATACCAGGGCCAGCAGTTCCAACTTGAAAGAGCTATAATTGTCAGGGTTTTACTCCAATTTAAGCAGGGACCGGCTCGCGTAGGCTATTCACCCATTCTTTTTCTCATTGTACCTGCTACAGGACTGCTCCCAGGTCATGTAGATTTACGTCAGTGTGAATGATGAATGGCTGTGAAAAATCGGCATAAGCAAGTATGGGGGCCTCGGTGAGGGCCATTTTCAAAGCCCGGAAGACTTCCTCTTGACGGGCTCTCCACTGTATGATTTGGTTCCTTGAACTGGCCGACAGTTCCAGCAAGGGGTTCGCGATACGGGTGAAGTTTTTCACAAATCTCCTGTAGTAGCCAGTAAGCCCTAGAAAAGCCCATACATCTTTCACAGTCATAGGAGTGGGCCATTCTTGCACCGCCGCCACTTTCTCTCATGCAGGTCTTACTCCTTCACTCGACACAATATGACCCAAATACTCAATCTGCTTATGGAATAGATGACATTTCTGTGGCTTTACTTTCAGGCCATGACTCTGTAACCAGCTCAGCACTTTTTCGAGTCGCTGTAGGTGCTCCTCAAAGGTGGGCGCATAGACGATGATGTCATCAAGGTAGATCAAGGTAGCCTCAAAATTCAAACCTCCCAAACACCTCTCCATTAAGTGCTGGAATGTACCTGGAGCGTTAGACCAAAGTGCATACGATTGAACTCGATCAGTCACTTGGGCAATACAAATGCTGTTTTTGGCCAGTTGTGTTCTGCCATTGGCACTTGCCAATACCCGCTAGCCAGATCAAGGGTGGAAAAATACTTCACCCGTCCCAGGGCAGAGAGGGATTCCTCAATTTGGGGCAACAGATAAGAGTCTCGCACTGTGCAAGCGTTCAGCTGCTTATAAACGACACAGAACCGCAGAGTCCCATCTTTTTTTCGGACCAGCATAATGGGGGCTGCCCACAGACTCTGACTCTCCCGTATCACTCCACTTTGCAGCATGTGAGCCAGCATTTCCTTCACCTCTTTATACATCTGGGGAGGAATTTGACGATATCTCTCTCGTAGTGGTACGGCAATCCTGGTAGGAATTTTATGAGCGACGGTCTGAGTGCAACCGAAGTCATCTTCATGATGGGCAAAGACCTCCTGAGAGCACACCAGTACATCCTCAACTTGCTGCACTTGTTGAGGTGATAGTCCCGTCAGTTCCGCCCATATCCGCTCTAAAATTCTACGACCCTCTCCTTTGCTACCAGTCAGAGACTCCAGTGTGGCTGTAACTTTTAGAGTCCAGGGATCCCCTTGCACAACGGCCAGTTGAACTACTTCAGGTGGCATTAGCTTCTCGGGCATGCCAGGATTTGGGCCACTTCGCTCTTGGTAGATGGGTGAGACTTTCGGTCCAGATTGACACACCGCACTACAACGTTGCCATCTTGAACTGTGGCTTGGGTCAGAGCGACAACAATCCAATGGTATTTGATCCATGCGTTGACACGATTGCACTTCCACTCCTCCAAGAGTACATGCTCACATTGCAATGTGAGCTCTGTTGGCCATGGCGTAAGGTAATTTTTGCAGCGCCGTACATCACTTCACAAAACTTCCTCTCCAACATTTCCGGCTGAGCTGCTTGATTAGCTTCTGGAACACCTTCCGTTGAGGCGTTCATGGGCTCCATTGGTTCAAGAAAGGTTCCTGCGGCTCACTAATCAAAAGTTGTCCCATTTCCCTCAACACATTCATTCCCAGAGTCATTATGGGTCCACGACCGGCATCTCCTGTGACCAACACAACCCCCTTACAGCCTACATCCTTCCCGCATACTTTAATCTCCATCCAGACCACTCCTGAAACTGGAATGGGCAACTGATTGGCCGCTGTCAATCTTATGATGGGTCCCCACTCTGGCTGTGAGAGCTCTGGAAAGTGTCGTCTGAAGTAGGCTTCCGGCAGAGAAGTCACTTGTGACCCAGTGTCGATCAGACAGTGAACAGCCCACCCATTCACGTCAGCCCAGTCTGTAGGGTTTGCAGAAACTATATTTTCGGGACTTCCTTCCTCCTTCTCTCCAGGCTGCATCCCCCAGCCACGGAGCCCACTACTTTAATGGCTGCCTTGGTGGGTGCAGTCTCCGACTTGCACAGCCTCGAGCGTAATGTCCTGTCTTCGCATAATTGAAACACATCAGTCCTCCTTTGGCTTCACGGGGTCTCATTCCCTGACGGGGCCCAGCAGTAAGGTGAAATCCCGTATCACTTCCGTCTCTGATTGAGTGGACTTCTCTCTGTGGCTCTTGAGCCGGAACAGGGTCTCTCGTGAGACTGGACAATTCTCTCCGCATCTCTTTCCAGATCTCTCGAGCCCACTCTGGCTTTGCTGCAGGCGGGGTAGGTACTCCATTGCTTTGGACCATCCCTGCTACGGCTGTCATCTCCTGCTCCTGTTCTTACGCGCCTCCACCCCCACCTCTAAGAAGGTCATACGTGGTCTAGCGCGCAAGCATTCTTGCAATGTCTGTTTCAGCGGTGCATCCCTAAGGCCCGACACAAATTTATCCCTAAAAATTCTGTCAGGAGGCCCCATTTACATAGCTCGCACATATTCCCTTTTGGTAATGTGCGCATGCACCTCTTGCAATGCGCTGATATATTGCATCACTGTCTCTCCCTCTCGTTGAATACGACCGAATAAATGCATGTACAACTCTCCAATGTTAGTGGGGTCCCCGTGCATATCCTCCAAAACCTTCATCACCTTCTCCAATGTATACCGCTCATGTGGGGGTGGAACATCACGGAACACCGAGCCTCACCATCCAGTGCCTGTAACGCAGAGGCCATGGGGTGCATTCCGTTCAGTCCAATCCCACAACATCATGTTATCTCCCGTGAACTTTGGGAGGTTACTGAACATTGCCCCTAACGGCAAACTGGACCTGGGGGTACTCATGGTGGACTGGTCTGTAGCATCTATGTCCACGGACTGCATCCTGCCAACTATGCCAAATGTAATAAGCAGGTACTGGGATGTAGTAACACAACACAAATGCTGCAGAACAGAGTTTAACTATATTTAATCTCTTAACAGTAAGGATCTCCTCGCAGGGAGATAACAGGCAAAAAGGAAATGCAACAGTTAAAAGTTATAACGAGTGGTTAAGTAGACAGTCTTTTGTTAACAGTTTCACTTGTCGTGGCTTCACAGCTCGTCACTTGCTGGAGGTCCTGAGGGTAGTGGAATGCCGGCGGCGGTCAAGGTGGCATCTTCAGTCGTTCCCGTCCTATACACGATCCTACTTCTGGTGGCTGTGGGAGATCTCCAGTTTTGCCCGCTGAGCCCCTAGTCCGTATAACTGCGGAGAAAAAGGATAAAGCTCTCCCCAAAGTTCAACTCTGCATGTGTCTGAGCAGCTGCCATCACCTAAATGGCTGCTCTGCATAGCTCCGCTCAGCGTGCACTCCTCTGTGTGCCAGCCGACACCCGGACGACTGCGCTGCAATGCTCTGCCTGGTGCGCACTACCCTGCGCGTGCATCAATACCAGTAAGACTCTTACGCAGCCGCCCCATCTCTGCACGCTGCGGCCTGACATACCCCTCACTGCGGCTGCAATCCACACCTGCTCAGCGTTCTTGTGGGAAGAGACTCTCTATTACCACGAAGCACCTTTTTGCTTACTGCCCCTTGCCACGGCCCCTTCACCTAGGTTACCGGCTCGCTCCAACTGCAATTGCATTCCCTCCAGCAACAGGAGGTGTGGCCCCAGCAGTTCCGGATCGGGTACTTCAGCAGCCCGGCCTCCCTTCTACACATTTACCAGAAGCAGTGGTTTTAGTAATTCGAGCCATAAAGTACTAAGTAATTTCTCAATATGATGAGCCTGCCAATTTAGTCAGTTTAGTCAATAAAACACACAGTGGTGCAGTTCAAATGTCCACTCATTCTCCCAGGATCTTTCATTCCACTCAAGTAATGTGGGTGAAGAGTGGTTTGGGGCTGGACGGTGTTATTGGAGCGCTGTCCCGACCGGTGACATAGCTGTTTAATAGCTCTATGTTCACCATGTGTGAGGTGGTACCTAAACTTGGAGCATCTTCTATTGCTACAGTAACTAGTGGGATGTCATCAATTACATTTTTTGGAAAGCCTCAAATGGTTCAGGGTACTCATTTATAGGGTGAATGTTTGATTTATTCCGTAAGAGGGTATGTTTAAATTTAGGATCTTGATTTTGTTCTTCGAGAAAGCTAGCATTACTATGTTCTTTTTTAGGAATTTTTTTTATGACTACTTTCCTTATAAATTGTTTTATCCAAATAAGCGCCTGAAATTTATAAAATTCAGCTGCAGGAGCATATTTATGGCATTAATTTAATAATGCAATTTCATTCTCTCGTAGAATATGGCAAATCTGGTTGACAATCCTTTGGTTGTTAATGTTTACTTTTTTGGGTTCCTTTTTGGTGAGATTCCCCCTCCCACTGCAGCTGCTACTATGTCTTTTTGGACCTAATTGAAAAAAGATGTGTTGACCACCTGTTTGCGTGAGTGTTAGTGACTCAGGGTATTACCCTCAGATGAAGATTCTTCTCAATGTGTTGGCATATCCGGTGTTTCTGGCATATTGCTATTCAATATTTCCAATATTTCAAACGGTTTTGAATATGGGTAGGATTAGGAGTGGCAGGAGGAACCTTTTTGGCCATGTGAACCCGTGTCGGGTGACAAAATATGAGGTGTTACTTGTCAGAGGCTTTTAGATCTACAAGGTTCTAGGCATCGAGGTGAAGGGTTATCAGTTTCTGAGGTGGAATATGTGGAAAATCTGTCTTCTGAAGGAGTAGTGTTCAGAGGACTACCTTCAATCTAGTCTATCACCTCAAATGTTGGTTCTGGTCTGGGTACATTATGAAACCCATATTCCGGTATCACATTTCGTCCAAATTTTTTTCATTTTTTACTTATACCTTTCTGTTTGCTCTGTATCCTGTTTCTAATACTACTTGATAGGGTCATAATTTCAGAATGATGTTTATAAGGTTTAACCTCATCAAATAGTTTAGATACCTTGTTTTTATTTTCCAATAGTTGTTTTTTTCTTTTTTCAATAATAAGACACAGCCTGTTTTGAGAAGGTCTTAAACATAGAGTCCCATTCAGATAAAGTGGTTTGATCTTCTATGTCCCCTGATAGGGGTTTGTATACAATTAGACCTTTAGGGATACAATTGTACGCTAAATGGCGTTCTAGGCTGGCAACTTCCAAAGGTCTCGCATTTCCTTCAGCAATAGTTGTTCTAGTGTTTTCAAGGATTCTTTAATCATGCTGACATTTTCGGTATTAGAATGGGTAGGAGCTTGTTTATGAGCCAAATTAAAATATTTCTGAATATTATGTATGAGGTCTTTCCTATCTGACCACAAATCCCTCATAGTTGGCAAGCTTATACCGCTGCCTACTTTAAGGTGGTTGTTAAGTAGTACCAGCTTTTTCAATCAGTGGCGCTGGTATAGAGGGGAAGGACCAGCTGCAAATTAGGACCACAACCACAGTAGTGTCAATAATAAAATAAAGTGCAAATGTGCTTATTTGCGCTATCGTCCACTTCCACAATTAGACAAGGGGGGATAAGAACATGTACCAGAAGTCGTTGATTTAGTACTAGGAGCCGTAGTTATACTACTAAGTGATTTCTCAATATGATGAAACAGCCAATTTAGTCAGTTTAGTCAATAAAACACACAGTGGTGCAGAATTCCACTTAAATGCAGTGGAACCAAAAACATCATAACATAATGATTGTATTTTTAGCATATTATAGGTTACTTAACAATCTGGTAGGTACACAATTATTGGACAATATTGCCCAAATTTACATTGTCTATCCCCTGGAGAGCAGGATGAACAACAGGTCTTAGTAGTGTTAGATTCTCAAAAGATGACATATTGAATGAGTTTCTCATCATGAGCTTCCTGTCACGCTGTACTGGGGGGGGGTGGAGACACCACTCTTGAAGCACGAACACTGTGAACAGGTGGTAGGTTGGACAGCAGATAATGCCTTACTAGGCAAGAGTCTGGACTACATACTCCTCACCCTGATCCTACTTTTTCCGACCATGGTGAGTCCCAGGAGACGAGTGATCCCACACTCGTACGTGGCGAGGAGTTCTTTACATTTCCATTTTTATTGATTCTGGTCTCTTGCCCTGCATGTTTCAAGAGAGAAATGAAGAGCTCATGTGCACTGATGCCCAAATATTTGAGCAGCCAAGGTCAGAAGAAGATGACGGTGAAGAACAGCAATTAGTGTCTCAAGAGGCAAATGATGAAAGCCAACAGTTGCCAAAAAGTGATGTTGTTAAGTCAACAAGTCAGGAAGAACAGAGTGCAGAAGTGGAAGACAAAATGTTGGATGATAAAGTTACTGATCCAACCTGGGAAGGTGCCATGCAAAGCGAGGCCAGCACTGCGCAGGGGAAGGGATCCGCAGAATCAAAAAAGCTAGTGGCCAAAGGGAGAAGGAAGGTAAATGTTCCCCAGAGTACTCAAACACATCAAGCTCTCAGGCCCCAGTCTGGCGATTTTTTTTTTAACCCTTTCGAGCAAGAGCCTGTTTTCACGTTCCTGACCAGGCCAATTTATACAATTCTGGCCAGTGTCACTTTATAAAGTAATAACTCTGGAACGCTTCTACGGATCCCACTGATTCTGAGAATGTTTTTTCATGACATATTGTACTTCACGACAGTGGTAAAAATTTGTTCGATACAACTTGTATTTATTTCTGAAAATATCAAAAATTTGACAAGAATTTAGCAATTTTCAAACGCTTCATTTTTATGCCCTTAAACCAGAGTTATATCACAGAAAATAGTTAATAAATAACATTTTCCGTATGTCTATTTTACATGAGCACAAATTTTCACACATTTTTTTGTTTGTTAAAAGGGTAAAAGTTGATCAGCAATTACTCATTTTTTTAATGAAATTTAGAGGAGTTCATTAGTGAGTAATTGAGTATTTTCGGCGTGTGTGAATACTATGCTCGAGTCGCCACGGCTGCATGTTGAGCAGCTGCTAGACAATCCCTGCATACAGCTCTGTCAAAATTTGAGACCACCACATCAAAACCCTGTCATGGGCAGCCCATTCTCCAGACCTGAACCCCATTGAAAACCTCTGGAATGTAATCAAGAGGATGATGGATAGTCACAAGCCATCAAACAAAGAAGAACTGCTTAAATTTTTGCGCGTGAAAGAGCAAAAGCCGTGTGAAAGACTGTTGGCAAGCATGCTAAGATGCATGAAAGATGTTTTGAAAAATCACGGTTATTCCACAAAATACTGATTTCTGAACTCTTCCTGAGTTAAAACATTAGTATTGTTCTTTCTAAATGATTATGAACTTGTTTTCTTTGCATTATTTGAGGTCTGAAAGCACTGGGTTTTTTTAATTTTGACGATTTTTCTTTGTCAGAAAAAAAATACAAAATTTATTGCTTGGAAATTTGGAGACATGTTGTCAGAAGATTATAAACTAAAAGAACAATTTACATCTTCCTCAAAAATATACCTATAAAGAGAAAAATCAGACAAACTGAACATTTTAAAGTGGTCTCTTAATTTTTTGCCAGAGCTGTATGTAGCAGATGTCGAACAGGTGTGTGTTGTGCAGCCGCAGCGACTCTAGCATATTTTTCGAGCACGCAAAATGCTCGATTAATACTTGATTATTTGCAAATAACACTTCATCTGAGTATGCTCGCTCATCACTAGAGCTCATCACATTTGAAATGATTTTGACAGGCCATGACAGAAAATACCCAAAAGTGACGACATTCTAAAACAGCACCACGCAAACAATTCAAAACCACATCCAAAAAGTATATTAACCCTTCAGGTGATTCACAGGAACTAAAGCAATATGGAAGGAACAAGTTAAAGTTTTACTTTTTCCCACAAAAATGTTATTTTAGCCACAAATTTTTCATTTTCACAAGGGTAGCAAGAAAAAATGCACCCAAAAGTTCACTGATCCCCAAGTGTGGTGGAAAACTACTATTTGGGTGCATGGCAGAGCTCAGAAGGGAAGGAGCATCATTTGACTTTTGGTATGCAAAATTGGCTGGAATCGGTAGAAAACACCATGTCACGTTTGGAGAGCCCCTGATGTGCTTAAACAGTGGAAACCCCTCAGAAGTTACCCCATTCCCATAAAGGAATTTATAAAGATGAGTATTGAGCACCTTGAACTCCCAGGTGCTTCACAGAATTTTATAACAATAAGCTGTGAAAATAGAAAATAATAGTTTTCCCACAAAAATGTTGTTTTAGCCCCATATTTTTCATTTTTACAAGGGTAACAGGAGAAAATGGACCATAAAATTTGTTGTGCAATTTCTCCTGAATACGTTGATACCATATACAGTACAGACCAAAAGTTTGGACACACCTTCTCATTCAATGATTTTTCTGTATTTTCATGACTATGAAAATTGTAGAATCACACTGAAGGCATCAAAACTATGAATTAACACATGTGGAATTATACATTACACTTTACAAAAAAGTGTGAAACAACTAAAAATATGTCTTATATTCTAGGTTCTTCAAAGTAGCCACCTTTTGCTTTGATTACTGCTTTGCACGCAGAAAAGGTGAACGGATGGACTCTACATGCCTGGTTCCCACCGTGAAGCATGGAGGAGGAGGTGTGATGGTGTGGGGGTGCTTTGCTGGTGACACTGTTGGGGATTTATTCAAAATTGAAGGCATACTGAACCAGCATGGCTACCACAGCATCTTGCAGCAGCATGCTATTCCATCTGGTTCGCGTTTAGTTGGACCATCATTTATTTTTCAACAGGACAATGATCCCAAACACACCTTCAGGCTGTGTAAGGGCTATTTGACCAAGAAGGAGAGTGTTGGGGTGCTACGCCAGATGACCTGGCCTCCACAGTCACCAGACCTGAACCCAATCGAGATGGTTTGGGGTGAGCTGGACCGCTCACAGCTTCAATTTTGAATAAATCCCCAACAGTGTCACCAGCAAAGCATCCCCACACCATCACACCACCTCCTCCATGCTTCACGGTGGGAAGCAGGCATGTAGAGACCATCCGTTCACCTTTTCTGCGTGCAAAGCAGTAATCGAAGCAAAAGGTGGCCACTTTGAAGAACCTAGAATATAAGACATATTTTCAGTTGTTTCACACTTTTTTGTAAAGTGTAATGTATAATTCCTTATCTGTTAATTCATAGTTTTGATGCCTTCAGTGTGATTCTACAATTTTCAAAGTCATGAAAATACAGAAAAATCTTTGAATGAGAAGGTGTGTCCAAACTTTTGGTCTGTACTGTATGTGGGAGGAAACTACTGTTTGGCCACACAGTAGGGCTTGGAAAACAAAGAGTGACTGTAATGTATGTAGTACAGTTCATAAAGTGTCTTGTGCTTGGGTGCGATGAAAACACAGGAGTCACAGGTTTGATATAGAAAAGTCCTGTATTACTTCATACAAGTTGGCAGAAATAGTCACACAGTTTGCAGACACAGAAACAGGAGACACAGCAGGCCAGAGTAATCCAAGCTCAGCAATCACTCTCCAATACAGATTCAGGATCTTCTTCTCTGTTACCGTAAGTCCATGCAAACGTGGGTCTTTCAAAGAGCAGGGTTCAGAGTCCACAAGTGCTTCAGAGTTCCTCAGTAGGAATAGCTGGAGTACAAGGTCCAAGGCTTACAGGAGTCAAGTCACAGGTTCACTGCAGGCTAGATTCTGAAGCACTGATTGCTCAGCTGTGGCTGCTTAAGAAGCAAAGGAGAGAATCAGGGCGGGAACATGCAAGCTGGAAACTCCATTTTGACTGAGGGCAAGATAGCTGCAGCAAGACAGAAAGTAAAATGGCTGACGAACAAACTGAGTTTCAGGAATATATACATAGAACCTTACATTACTCCCCCCTTAAGGACAACCTCCGGATGACCTCAGACCAGGCTTGTGTGGGTACCTCTGATGAAACTGACGGAGCAAGCGAGGAGCATTAACGTTATTGACCGGTTCCCATGAGTTGTCCTCCACTGGGTAGCCCTGCCATTTAATCAGATATTGTAACTGATTTCTATACAACCTGGAATCTAAAATCTTTTCCACCACAAATTCTTCCTGACCATCGACTAGCACTGGGTCAGGGCAAGGAGAGGAACGTCCAGGAAACGTATTGGGTGTCGCAGCCTTTAGTAGGGATACATGAAAGACAGGGTGGATTCTCATAGTTCTGGGCAGTTGAAGACGACAAGCAACGGCACTTATAATTTTACTGATTTTATAGGGTCCAATGTACTTATGTCCCAACTTAGACGATGGAATCCTTAACTTAAGATTTCTGGTTGACAGCCAGACCAAGTCTCCTACCTTGAAAGCTGGTGCAGGTTTACGAAATTTATCTGCTGCTTTCTTGTACCTTTCTTGAGCCGATTCCAGATTTTCCTTTAGAAGATCCATATTCTTCTGTAAAGACGTGATTCTTTCAGCCACTGCTGGTAAAGGCGTTTCTATGGGAAATCGTGGTAGAATGTTAGGATGATAACCTAGATTAGAGTAAAAAGGAGACTGTTTAGTGGAGGCACTCTGAGAGTTGTTATACGAGAACTCAGCTAATGGAAGTAGATCCACCCAATCATCCTGTAGGTGGCAGATAAAGCAGAGATACTGCTCCAGGGTTTGATTGGTTCGTTCGGTCTGTCCATTAGTCTGGGGATGAAAAGCAGAAGAAAGGTTTACTTTAATGTCCAATGCTGCACAGAAATTTTGCCAAAACCTAGAAGTGAATTGCACCCCTCGATCCGAAATAACCTCATCCGGTACTCCATGTAAGCGAAACACATCTTTAATCATCAAATCTGATGTCTGTTTTGCAGTGGGTAAGCCGACACAAGGGATAAAATGAGCTGCCTTTGTTAGACGGTCAACCACCACTAGAATGGTGTTCTTCCCCTGAGAGGTTGGTAACTCCACAATGAAGTCCATAGAAATGGATCCCCACGGGCGGGACGGGTGGGAAGAGGCTGTAACAGACCAGTTGGTGAGGAGCGAGGTGTTTTGCATCTTGCACAGACCTCACATGAAGTGACATAATTCAAAACATCCTTCCTGCAAGTGGGCCACCAAAAGAAACGAGAAAGAAATTCCTGTGTCTTTAGAATTCCTCTATGCCCAGCTATCTTGGAATCGTGAATGAGTTGCAATACTCTTAATCTGACTGTTTCAGGAATATACAGACGTTGTCCCTGAATCCACACACCATTCTTAAAGACAAGACTTACGTCCCTTGGGGGTTGTGCCAAAAAGGAATCCGCATGGTATGCTTCCTTGATGTCCTTAAGTAGGTCTTGATTATGAATTACTCCTAGGAATCTAGAGTCAGGAAGAATAGTCTTAGGAGGAGTAATTGGACGTGTCTCTGCTGAGTAAATCCTAGAGAGTGCATCAGCCTTTCCATTGCGCGATCCTGGTCTATAAGAGATGATAAAATTAAATTGGTTTAAGAAAAGATTCCAGCGAGCCTGGCGAGGAGTCAGGCACTTAGCCGACCTGATAAACTCAAGGTTACGATGGTCTGTCAGGACGACTATTTGCTGTGCAGCTCCCTGAAGAAGGTGTCTCCATTCTTTGAAGGCGGCAATAATGGCCAACAACTCTCTATTGCCCACATCGTAGTTCCTCTCAGCCGAAGACAACTGCTGGGAAAAGAAGGCACAGGGATGCAAGACATTCTTCTCACCTGTTCTCTGAGAGAGTATAGCTCCAACGGCACAGTCTGAAGCATCCACCTCTATTATGAAGGCAAGCTCGGGGTTGGGATGTACTAGGATAGGTGCAGTGGTAAATTTATCTTTTAGATGGGAAAATGCTTCCTGGGCTTGGGGAGTCCAGGAAAACCTAGACTCTTTCCGGGTAAGTTGAGTGATAGGTGACACTACCTCAGAGAAATTTCTAATGAAACGTCTATAGAAGTTGGCAAACCCGATGAAGCGCTGTACCTCCTTCACATTTCTAGGACTTGGCCAATCCTTGATGGCTTGGGTTTTGCTTCCATCCATACTAATTCCTTGTGTAGACAGTACATACCCCAGAAATTGAATTTCGGTCCTATGGAATTCACACTTTTCAAGTTTGATGTAAAGATGATTTTGTCTTAGACGTTCCAAGACCATTCTCACATGTCCATGATGTTCCTCTGTGGAGTTAGAAAAAATTAGAATATCATCCAAATAAATCACCACGAATGTATCTAGGAGATCCCTGAAGATGTCATTCACCAAGTGTTGGAAAGTGGCTGGGGCGGTACTCAGACCAAAAGGCATAACTAGATATTCAAAGTGTCCATAGCGTGACCTGAATGCAGTCTTCCATTCATCCCCAGGTCTAATACGGACTAAGTTATAGGCCCCACGAAGATCTAGTTTAGAAAAAATTTTGGCATGTCGCACTCTCTCCAATAACTCAGGGATTAAAGGCAATGGATAACGGTTTCTAATAGTAACCTTATTGAGTTCCCTATAGTCTACGCATGGTCTCAGAGATCCATCTTTCTTCTTTACAAAGAAGATGGGTGCACCTGCAGGAGATCAAGAGGGGCGTATGAAGCCCTTGGCTAGATTTTCATCTATGTAATCCTTTAAAGCCTTTAGCTCGGGCCCCGCCAGGGGGTAGATCTTAACAAAAGGTATCTCTGCTCCAGGCAATAATTCAATTGGACAATCATATGGACGGTGAGGAGGAAGCTGGTCAGCGTTCTTCTTGTCACATAAATCCACATAGTCCTGGTATACAGCTGGTAGTTCAGGGACTGACATGATTCCTTTAGGAACAGAGCAAGCTGAAACTTTTGGACTCATCTGTTTCTCTGGAAAGTGTAATTCCTTGGTCTCCCAGTTAATGGTAGGATTCTGAGCCTGCAGCCATGGTAGCCCTAGAATAATGGGAAAGTGGGGAGAAGAGATAAGCATAAAGGACAGTTTCTCTTGATGATCTTTACCCATAAGAACCCTCAAAGGCTCTGTTTCCTGATCCACTGGTCCAGAGGTCAGCAGGGAGCCATCCACAGTTTCCATCTGTACTGGAGTAGCCTTCTTCACTGAACGTATTCCCTGTTTCAGAGCAAAGGAGACATCCATAAAATTTCCACTTGCCCCTGAGTCGATCATAGCAGAGCTAGACACCCAAGCTGAGTCAACCCAGAGTTTGATGGAAAGAAAGCAATGAGAATTGTTTTTCTTACAACTCAGCTGGGACACCGCTGAGGAAACTTGAAAAATGGCAGCGTTTACACAGTCAACGTCCTCAGAGGTAACGGAGTTTAAGTCCGAGAAATCAAGATCTGTTGCTGCAGACTACTGCTCTTGAGAGCTCTGCTACGAGCTCGTTGCACACCTGACAGATCTCCCTCTCGCATACACCTCAAAGAATGTGTCATGTGTGCATCGCCACGAAGATCGTCTGCGGTTGCACATTCTGACTTCTCACAGCTGAGTTGCTGTTTCTTTGTGTTTGGCAGTTAGGGAGTTAATTCTGTCTGTGCTCAGTTCTGGGACTGGGTGCAGTTTCTCCCGGCTGCAATTAATTATTTGTTGATTGGTTTCCTTTAAATCTCTGGTTGTCTGTGTTGGGAGTTGCCAGTGAAATTCTTCATGCAGACCACAGATAGGATTGTATCTGTATAGACTTAAGTTAAAGAGCTCCTTAGTTGTTTTAAGCTCACCTTGCTTAGAGTTTAATATCCCAGATCATTTATGTTCCTTCTGTGTTTGAGTGTGTATGCAAGTCTGTGTTTTCTCCAGTCTGTCTTATATGTCTAATCTGTGTATTTAGCAGAGATCAGCCCATATCCCTTTGGTGGTAATCAGAATCCTTCTTAGGACTGATTACAGGGTTCAGGGACTGATAGGAGACAGGGTTAGGCTGGAGACTTGGACCTCTGAACCATTATCAGTACCTCCAAGGTGAGGGATTAGTTAGGACCCCAGTTTAGGGTCAGGTTAGACCCCCGGTCCTCCTCTTTCCTGTGACAGTGTATCAAGTCCTCAAGATTAACCCTGAGTTCAACGGATATCGTGTCAGGTAAATCTATTCTTATATTTACATGCTGATGTTGCTAATCTATATGTTGTATAGAGTGTTGTTCTTTTAAGAATAGTTTACTGACATCGTACACATATCATAAGACCGCGTGACATTTTCACTGGCCCATAAAATTATTCCCAGTTGCCATGGATCCAGTAGCCCAGCTGGCTCTGCAGTTGCAGGGATTATCCATGGAGCTGACGGACATTAAGTCCAAAGTTTTGTCTCCCTCGGAGCAAACCAGATTTGAACCTAAAGTAGCTCTCCCGGACAGGTTCACTGGTGGGCGAGACAAATTTTTTACCTTCAGGGAAGCATGTAAATTGTATTTTCGGCTTCGGCCTCGATCATCAGGGAGTGAAGAGCAGAGAGTGGGAATTGTTATCTCGCTCCTACAAGGGGACCCTCAATCCTGGGCCTTCTCCCTTCCTCCGGGATCCCCGGCTCTACAGTCAGTAGATCGATTTTTTACTGCCCTGGGTTTGGTATATGATGACCCAGATCGGGTCTCTCTTGCTGAGACAAAATTACGTAAGATACAGCAGGGAGATCGTCCGGCGGAGGAATTTGCTTCTGAGTTCCGTAGATGGGCCACAGATACTCAGTGGAATGACCCAGCTCTTAGGAGCCAGTTTTGTCATGGGCTTTCTGACAAATTAAAGGACGTTTTGGCTCAGTATGATTCTCCTCCATCACTGGAGGCTGCTATGGCCCTAGCTATCCGTACTGATAGACGGCTCCGGGAGAGGTGCGAGTAACTCCGCCCCCTGTTGTTACTCCACCTACTACTAAAGTCCCTTATGTTGAGGTTCCCCTTGTCTGTTCGGAGGAGCCTATGCAGTTGGGAGGGACATCATTTCGTAGGAGGGGATTGGCGGTACGCCGCAGGACTAGAAGGTGTTTCTTCTGCGGGAAAGAGGGACATTTTGTTGGGGGATGTCCATCCCGTGCCTTGTTGAGCAAAAAGTCGCCGGAAAACTGTTAATCCCAGGTTGTGTGGTGGACGACAACCTGGGAGTATGTATTTCGTCCGCTAGTTCTTCTCAGTTCCTTGTACCAGTGGAGGTGGTGGTTGGTACGAGAGTGGAGAGATTTTCTGTTCTTCTTGATAGTGGGTCCGGGGCTAATCTGGTTGACGCTCAGTTTGCTCAGGCTCAAGGTATGCATCTGAGTGTATTGGTCAAACCGATCCCTATATTCTCCATTGACGCCAGGCCTCTCGCCAAGGTAGCTTTGTTCATGAGGTTCATAACATTGACCTTCGGGTAGGGGCAATACATAGGGAACTATTATCTTGTTATGTGTTGGAGGGTCTACCTACTCCTATTGTGTTGGGACTTCCTTGGTTGGTTAAACATAACCCTGTGATTAATTGGCAGTCCAGAGATATAAGCCAATGGGGGAGTTTTGCAAAAGTAACTGCATGAACACAGTCATCAGTGCGGTCGTGCCTAGTACTTTGCCTCCTTTTTTGGAGGACTTTGGGGATGTGTTCTCTGAGGAGGGGTGTCAGGAGTTGCCTCCTCATCGCGTGTATGACTGCTCTATTAATTTACTTCCTGATGCTAAGTTACCTAAAGCTAGGTTATATAACCTTTCTGGTCCTGAGAGGCAGGCTATGAAAGATTATATTTCGGAAAGTCTGGCCAAAGGGCATATTAGACCTTCATCTTCCCCAGTGGCCGCGGGGTTCTTCTTTGTGAAGAAAAAAGATGGAGGCCTACGCCCTTGCTTGGATTTCCGCGAACTTAATCGGATTACTGTTCGAGATCCGTATCCACTCCCTCTGATTCCTGATCTCTTCAATCAAATTGTTGGCGCCAAATGGTTCTCTAAATTGGATCTCAGGGGGGCGTATAATCTGATTAGGATAAAAGAGGGGGATGAGTGGAAAACGGCGTTTAACACGCCGGAGGGACATTATGAGAACCTTGTCATGCCTTTTGGTCTGACTACTGCACCAGCAGTATTCCAACATTTTGTTAATGACATTTTTCGTCATCTGGTGGGGCTGTTTGTGGTCGTATATTTGGATGACATTTTAATTTACTCACCAGATCTTGTGTCTCACCAGGAGCATGTGAGACAGGTGTTGCAGATCTTGCGAGACAATAAACTATACGCCAAACTGGAAAAGTGTGTATTCGCCGTACAGGAACTTCAGTTTTTGGGTTTCTTGGTGTCAGCCTCCGGTTTCCGTATGGACCCTGAAAAGGTGAGAGCAGTGCTTGAATGGGATCAGCCAGAGGATCTTAAGGCTCTGCAGCGTTTTCTGGGGTTTGCTAACTACTACCGGAAATTTATTTGTAATTTCTCATCTGTTGTCAAACCTCTCACTGACATGACAAGAAAAGGGACGGATTTTTCTAAATGGTCGGACAAAGCTTGCCAAGCTTTTTCCTCTTTGAAAAAATGTTTTGCTTCGGCACCCGTTCTCATCCAACCAGATGCATCACAGCCGTTCGTTGTGGAGGTGGACGCGTCTGACGTAGGGGTGGGTGCAATATTGTCCCAGGGTCCGTCCCCTGGTAAATGGCATCCGTGCGCTTTCTTTTCTAAAAAATTGTCGTCCGCCGAAAGGAATTATGATATCGGCAATAGGGAACTTTTGGCCATTAAGTTGGCTTTTGAAGAATGGCGTCACTTTTTGGAGGGGGCAGTCCACCCGGTCACCGTCATTACTGATCACAAGAACCTGCTGTATTTGGAATCTGCTAAGCGTCTGAATTCCAGACAAGCTCGATGGTCGTTGTTTTTTACCAGGTTTAATTTTGTTGTCACTTATCGCCCTGGATCTAAGAATGTTAAGGCGGATGCCTTGTCTCGCAGTTTCCCAGGGGCCGGGAAAATGGATGACCCGATTCCTATCCTTCAGGAGGGGGTGGTAGTGTCGGCTGTATGTTCTGAGCTTGAGGAGGAGGTGTTAGAGGCTCAGGGGGACGCCCTGCAGGACCTCCAGGGAGACTGTTTGTCCCAAATCAGTTGAGACAAAAGGTTATTGAGGCACATCATAATTCTGCTTTAGCAGGACATCCAGGGAGTAAGGCTACTTTAGATCTCCTTTCTCGCCGGTTTTGGTGGCCTAACGTTAATAAAGATGTTTTAACTTTTGTCGCGTCCTGTGGGGTTTGTGCTCGCTCTAAGACCCCTCATACCCGTCCGTCTGGGACCCTCTTACCCTTGAAACTTCCGGAGCGTCCATGGACTCATTTGTCTATGGACTTCATCACGGACCTTCCTCAGTCGTCAGGGAAGACTGTCATACTGGTGGTTGTTGACAGGTTCAGTAAGATGGCACATTTCATTGCTCTTCCTGCCCTCCCTAATGCTAAAACTCTGGCGCAGGTGTTCATTGGGGAGATTGTGAGACTTCATGGGTTGCCTTCTGATGTGGTGTCAGATAGGGGGTCTCAGTTTGTGTCCAAGTTTTGGAGGGCATTTTGTTTACGTCGGGGGATGCAATTGTCATTTTCCTCGGCTTTTCATCCGCAGACCAATGGTCAGACAGAGCGTCTGAATCAAAGCCTAGAGACTTATCTTCGGTGTTTTGTCTCAGAGAACCAGGAGGACTGGTCTTCTTTCTTGCCTCTGGCAGAGTTCGCTCTTAACAACAGGCGGAGCGAGTCCACTGGTAAGTCCCCGTTTTTTGGGGCATATGGTTTTCATCCCCAGTTTTGTACATTCAATGGGGGGGGCCCTTCTGGGGTTCCTGAGGAGGAGCGTTTCTCGTCGTCACTTGCTTCAGTGTGGAGAGGTGTATTGAATAATCTGAGTGCTATGGGGAACCGTTATAAACGTATGGCTGATAGGAGGAGAGTTTCTGGTCCAGATCTTAATGTGAACGATCTGGTATGGTTGTCTACCAGGAATATAAAACTTAAAGTTCCCTCCTGGAAGCTGGGCCCCAGATTCATCGGGCCGTACAGGATCAGTTCCATAATTAATCCTGTGGCATTTGTCTGGACCTCCCTCCTACGTTTAAAATCCACAATGTGTTCCACAAGTCATTACTTAAGAGGTATGTGGCACCAGTCATACCATCACCTCTACCTCCTCCTCCAGTGGTGGTCAATGGTAACTTGGAGTTTCAAGTGTCAAAGATCATTGACTCACGTCTGAATCGCCGGTCCCTTCAGTACTTGGTGCATTGGAAGGGGTATGGTCCAGAGGAGAGGACGTGGGTTCCTGCGTCTGACATTAACGCAGATCGTTTGGTGCGGACCTTCCACAGAACTCACCCGGGCAAACCTGGCCCTGAGGGTCCGGAGGCCCCTCGTAGAAGGGGGGGTACTGTCATGTGTGCATCGCCACGAAGATCGTCGCGGTTGCACATTCTGACTTCTCACAGCTGAGTTGCTGTTTCTTTGTGTTTGGCAGTTAGGGAGTTAATTCTGTCTGTGCTCAGTTCTGGGACTGGGTGCAGTTTCTCCCGGCTGCAATTAATTATTTGTTGATTGGTTTCCTTTAAATCTCTGGTTGTCTGTGTTGGGAGTTGCCAGTGAAATTCTTCATGCAGACCACAGATAGGATTGTATCTGTATAGACTTAAGTTAAAGAGCTCCTTAGTTGTTTTAAGCTCACCTTGCTTAGAGTTTAATATCCCAGATCATTTATGTTCCTTCTGTGTTTGAGTGTGTATGCAAGTCTGTGTTTTCTCCAGTCTGTCTTATATGTCTAATCTGTGTATTTAGCAGAGATCAGCCCATATCCCTTTGGTGGTAATCAGAATCCTTCTTAGGACTGATTACAGGGTTCAGGGACTGATAGGAGACAGGGTTAGGCTGGAGACTTGGACCTCTGAACCATTATCAGTACCTCCAAGGTGAGGGATTAGTTAGGACCCCAGTTTAGGGTCAGGTTAGACCCCCGGTCCTCCTCTTTCCTGTGACAGTGTATCAAGTCCTCAAGATTAACCCTGAGTTCAACGGATATCGTGTCAGGTAAATCTATTCTATATTTACATGCTGATGTTGCTAATCTATATGTTGTATAGAGTGTTGTTCTTTTAAGAATACTTTACTGACATCGTACACATATCATAAGACCGCGTGACAGAATGAGTGCTGCAGTAGTCTTACGAGAACGGCTGGGGCAGTTTATAATGAAGTGCCCTGACTTACCACATAGAAACATAGATTCTCCTTAAAACGATGTTCCTTGCGTGCATCACTAACCCGTCGTTGTAAAGAGTCTACCTGCATGGGTTCAGGTTCAGGTTCCCGTGTAATCCTACTCAAAGGTTCCTTAGCTGGAGAGGAAGGTAGGAAAAGGTTAGTACGATTGCTTTCGAACCATCTCTCTTGCCTGCGTTCAGTCAGACGAGTATCAATACGGATGCAGTAGTTAATAAAGTCACCTAACGCAGTGGGAGGGTCGGCACGAGCAAGTTCATCCTTAATCAATGGAGATAACCCCTTTCGAAAAATAGATTTTTTGGCGGAACTGTCCCAGGTGGTATCAAGGGCCCATCTCCTGAAATCCAAGGCATATTCAGCTACCGAGTGCTTACCTTGGCGCAAAGCTAACATGGCTGCTTCAGCTGTTGCACCTCGATTGGGGTCATCAAACACCTGCCCCATGGCTGAAATAAAATCATCAAGGTGATTCAAACAATCATCCTCAGTCTCAATCAGAGGGTTTGCCCACATTAAAGCCTTGTTGGTAAGCAACATAATTATAGTAAGCACCTTAGATCGTTCAGTGGGAAATTGTGAAGCATGTGCAAAAAAAAAAGATTGCATTGATTAATAAATCCCCTGAATTTCTCACGTTCACCGCCAAAACGAAAAGGGGGCAACTTGGGAATCCCAGCACTCGGGGCTACGGCAGGAGCCTGGACTCGCCCCTCTAGAACCTCAATCCTGGCTCGCAAATCCTGGGTAGTCTGTCCAACCACTTGCAAATTGTGATTATTGAGGTCCTGTAGGCTTGAAAAACGGGTCTTTATATTCTGCAAATCTGCAAGGATATTATCAGTCACTCCACAAAGTTCCTTTATGCGGGCCTCCATTTTCCAGATCTTTTAAGACAGGATTACTGGAAGAAGAGGAGAGAAAAAAAACAATAGTGTTCACCTGTGGCAACACTGCAGAGAGAAAAAAAAATTAAGGGAACTGCTCACCTGGAATGGTTGTGAGAAGTCACAACCACTATCATCACATAAAGTTTCAACCAGACATCTGATATCCAGAGTTACAGCAGACAAAAAAGAGAAAAGAAAGGAAAAAAAAAAAAACAATAGTGTTTACCTGTGGTAACACTGCAAAAAGAAAAAACTTAAGGGAATTGCTCACCTGGAATGGTTGTGAGAAGTCACAACCACTGTCATCACAGAAAGTACAACCGGACGTCTGATATCCACAGTACAGCAGACACAGCCTTCCAGACCCAGCAGACACTAACGTTTTGGCTTCAGAATCTTGTAATGTATGTAGTACAGTTCATATAGCGTCTTGTGCTTGGGTGCGATGAAAACACAGGAGTCACAGGTTTGATATAGAAAAGTCCTGTATTACTTCATACAAGTTGGCAGAAATAGTCACACAGTTTGCAGACACAGAAACAGGAGACACAGCAAGCCAGAGTAATCCAAGCTCAGCAATCACTCTCCAATACAGATTCAGGATCTTCTTCTCTGTTACCGTAAGTCCATGCAAACGTGGGTCTTTCAAAGAGCAGGGTTCAGAGTCCACAAGTGCTTCAGAGTTCTTCAGTAGGAATAGCTGGAGTACAAGGTCCAAGGCTTACAGGAGTCAAGTCACAGGTTCACTGCAGGCTAGATTCTGAAGCACTGATTGCTCAGCTGTGGCTGCTTAAGAAGCAAAGGAGAGAATCAGGGCGGGAACATGCAAGCTGGAAACTCCATTTTGACTGAGGGCAAGATAGCTGCAGCAAGACAGAAAGTAAAATGGCTGACGAACAAACTGAGTTTCAGGAATATATACATAGAACCTTACAGTGACATTATCATAGAATAGTCAGTGGACTCCAAATAGAGAGAACCAAAGTGCCAGAAGAGCAGATTCCCCCCCCCATGACCCCATTTTGGAAATTATGCCCATTTGAGATTTTATCCACAAGTGTTGTGATGATTTTGATTCCATTGGTGTTTTCCAGATAAAAAGCAGCAGTGGATGTTGCGTGAAAATTGCAAAATCTGCCAGCTCATGCTTCTGGAGTAAAGCAGGCAGGCCCTTTCCCAGAATAATAACACCAGCTCACTGCTGTCCATTTTCCCTTGGCTGGTTTTAACCCCTTAAGGACTGCCAATACACCTTTTAATGGCGGCAGTTAAGGGTACTTATTCCGCTTTTTAACGGCGCTGAGAAATAGCTGTATAGCGCCCCCCAGCGTCTGAAATATAATTCCGGACGGTTTTTACCAACCGCAGTGTTGCGATCACCATTATTCACTGAATAATGGCGTCTGCAAAAAAAAAGTCTGATTTCCCATTTAATTTCTCTTTCCTCTGATGTGATTGCACATCAGAAGAAAGAGAAATGGGGTCCCCTGATCCCACCCCCTGTACCTCCGGTGTCCCTGGACTCTCCTACAGCCCCCTGTGATGTACCCCGGCCGGCATCTTCTTTCAGGAGGAAAATGGCGGGTGCATGCTAAGCACACCCGTTGATATCTGCCTGCAGGCACCCGGCAACAATAGGAAGTTTTTCCTATTGGTTCATTTTGATCACTGTGATAGACCCTATAACAGTGATCAAAATAAAAGAAATACTAATCAAACCCCCCTTTATCGCCCCCTCAGTTAGGTAAAAGTAATAAAAAAAATGTATTTCCATTTTTCAATTAGGGTTAGGGTTGGGCTAGGGTTATAGTTGGGATTATGGTTAGGGTTGGGATTAGGGTTAGGGTGTGTTAGGGTTGGGATTAGGGTTAGGGTGTGTTGGAGTTAGGGTTATGGTTAAGGTTGGGATTAGGGATGTGTTGGGGTTAGCGCTATGTTAGGGGTGGAGTTAGAATTGGAGGCTTTCCCGTTTAGGCACATCAGGGGTCTCCAAGCGCAACATGGCACCACCATTGATTCCAGACAATTGTGCGTTCAAAAAGTCAAACGGTGCTCCCTCCCTTCTGAGCCCTGCCACGCGCCCAGTGGCTTTCCCCCACATGAGGTATCGGTGTACTCAGGAGAAATTGAACAACAAATTTTGTGGTCCATTTTCTCCTGATACCCATGAGAAAATAAAAAAATTTGGTTCCAAAGTTAATTTTTTGTGAAAAATGTAAAATGTTCCTTTTTTCCTTCCACATTGCTTTAGTTCTCGTGAAGCACCTGAAGGGTTAATAAACTTCTTGAATGTGATTTTGCGCACCCTGAGGGTGCAGTTTTTAGAATGGTGTCACTTTGGGTATTTTCTGTAATATTGACCCCCCCAAACTTAGTTCAAATGTGAGGTGGTCCTTAAAAAAATGGTTTTGTAAATTTTGTTGGAAAAATGAGAAATCGCTGGTCAACTTTTAACTCTTAGAACTTCCTAACAAAAAAAAATTATTTCCAAAATTGTGCTGATGTAAAGTAGACATGTGGGAAATGTTATTTATTAGTTATTTTGTGCGATATGACCCTGATTAAAGGGCACGAAAATTCAAAGTTTGAAAATTGCTAAATTTTCTCCAAATTTCCGCTTTTTTCACAAATAAACACAAGTCATATCAAAGAAATTTTGCCACTATCATGAAGCACAATATGTCACGAGAAAACAATCTCAGAATCAGCGGGATCCATGGAAGCGTTCTAGAGTTATAACCTCATAACGTGACAATGGTCAGAATTGTAAAAATTAGCCCGGTTATTAAGTACCAAATTGGCTCTGTCACTAAGGGGTTAAAAAGGCTGAGACCAGCACCTCGCTTTTTAATATTTTTTTTATTATTTTACACAGTCGGGGTAGACGTTCAACAAGCTTTAACCCCTTCCCGACCCATGACGCCACGTAGGCGTCATGAAAATCAGTGCCAATCCGACCCATGACGCCTATGTGGCGTCATGAAAGGATCGCGTCCCTGCGGGTCGGGTGACCGGGTCACTGAAAGGTCACCCGACCCGCCGGCACAGGACCCTTTGTGCTTCACCACAGGGGGGTTGGCTTAACCCCCCCATGGCCACGATCGCTCTGATTGGCTGTTAAAAGTGAAACAGCCAATCAGAGCAATCTGTAATATTTCACCAATATAATTGGTGAAATATTACAATCCAGCCATGGCCGATGCTGCAATAGCATCTGCCATGGCTGGACACGAGCCCTGACCCCCCACACGGATTCACGGCGGCGATCGGCCGCCGCCACCGAAAGATGGCAGCGGTCGGTCACCGCCGTCACTAAAAGCTCCCCTCGTCCTGGCCTCCGCTGCCCCCACCTTCCGATCCCCCCCCCCCTCACTTCCGACCCCCATACTCACCTCTCCCGGTCCACCGATGTCCCTGGATCCTTCCCGGCGGCTGCCCGGGATTCTTCATGGGCGCCGCCATCTTGGAAAATGGCGGGCGCATGCGCAGTGCGCCCGCCGGCCGGCGCATGCGCAGTGCGCCCTGCATAGTCAAAAAATTTATTTTGATCACTGTGATAAACTGTCACAGTGATCAAAATAAAAAAAAGTAAGTGAACCCCCCCTGTCATAGGTAGGGAAAAATAATAAAGAATTTTTTTTTTTTTCCTATTAGGCCCTGTGCACACGTTGCGAATTTTGCTGCGGATCCGCAGCTGATTTCTCTGCTGATCCGCAGCTGATTTCTCTGCTGATCCGCAGCTGATTTCGCTGCTGATCCGCAGCGGATTTCGCTGCTGATCCGCAGCGGATTTCGCTGCTGATCCGCAGCGGATTTCGCTGCTGATCCGCAGCGGATTTCGCTGCTGATCCTCAGCTGATTTTGCTGCTGATCCTCAGCTGATTTTGCTGCGGATCCGCAGCTGATTTCTCTGCTGATCCGCAGCTGATTTCTCTGCTGATCCGCAGCTGATTTCGCTGCTGATCCGCAGCGGATTTCGCTGCTGATCCGCAGCGGATTTCGCTGCTGATCCGCAGCGGATTTCGCTGCTGATCCGCAGCTGATTTCGCTGCTGATCCGCAGCGGATTTCGCTGCTCATCCGCAGCTGATTTCGCTGCTGATCCGCAGCTGATTTCGCTGCTGATCCGCAGCGGATTTCGCTGCTAATCCGCAGCGGATTTTGCTGCGGATCAGCAGCGGATTTTGCTGCGGATCCGCAGCGGATTTGGCGCTGCGGATCCACAGCAGATCCAGAAACCATGTACAGTACAATGCAAATAAATGGTAAAAAAAAACGCTGTGCACATGCTGCAGATTTTTCAGCGCGGATTTGCTGCGGTTTTAAATCCGCAGCATCTCAATTCTTTGTGCGGATTCCGCAGCGATTTTACACCTATTCCATTATAGGCGTAAAACCGCAGAGAAAAACCGCAGCAAATCCGCGCTAAATACGCAGGTAAAAGGCAGGTCGTTTTACCTGCGGATTTTAGATTTTAGAAAAATCCGCAAGTGAATCCGCAACGTGTGCACGGGGCCTTAGGGTCAGGCTGGGTTCATATTGCATTATGGCAGTCCGTTAGATGGACTGCGTTTCACCGCGGTATAACGCGGTGTAACGCAGTCCGTTAACGCTGCCATTCACCCCATTTGTGTGCGCATCGCAACGCATGCCATGAAGCGGCATGCGTTCGCGACGTGACGTCATTCAGTGACGGAGCCTTGGACGCAGGCTGCAGCGTCTGGGCTCCATCACCGCTAGCACAGATGAATTTCAAAGTTTGAAAATTGCTAAATTTCTCCAAATTTCCGCTTTTTTCACAAATAAACACAAGTCATATCAAAGAAATTTTGCCACTATCATGAAGCACAATATGTCACGAGAAACAATCTCAGAATCAGCGGGATCCATGGAAGCGTTCTAGAGTTATAACCTCATAACGTGACAATGGTCAGAATTGTAAAAATTAGCCCGGTTATTAAGTACCAAATTGGCTCTGTCACTAAGGGGTTAAAAAGGCTGAGACCAGCACCTCGCTTTTTAATATTTTTTTTATTATTTTACACAGTCGGGGTAGACGTTCAACAAGCTTTAATAGGATGACGAGCACGAACAGGAAAGCAGACATACAGTAACTAGTCCGTGCTCGGGTATCGGATACTAGAAGTTCGGGTTCGCTCATCCCTGCTTGGAGACACTTTGCAACCAGAAAGAGGTTCTGCAGCAGCTAGACTCCCATTCTCAGCTCTTACACTGCAGCGTAGGTAGAAGCCATGACACTGTGCTACGCTCGTCCTGTTAAACGCATGTACACTGGATACTTGGTGGCTTCACAGGACCTTTAATGATGTCACAGGCATGTGATCAGTCACGTGCTGGAGTCGGCCTGTCTCTACTTTCTGCACAATCACTTCCTACAGTCACAGAGCCTGGCTCCTCCTAGTCGTGACGTCATTGAAGGTCCTTCAGGTATCTTGCACCTTGTGCCCTGTCCCTGTGACCTGGAGCCACAACACACAGGCATCCAGTGGCAGCACCGTACAGCACATGTCACCCTGAGCTTCCTGCAGTCATGTCCGTGCTCAGGAGGAGCAGAGGTCTCCTACAAGGTGAGGCTGTGCTGTTCTTACTGCTGTTCTGTGGGCAGTTATATGTATATATTGGTAGTTACTATAGTGACGGCTCAGTCTGTCCTCTGTATTTATGTCAGTGTTCTGGTGCTCACCCACCTATGTATCGGGGTCATGAACCTGTAAGCGGGTGCTGAGCCGCAGTACGCAGGGATCGCAGAGCAATGTGATAGAACAGTAATTTAACAGTGAAGATGAAAGTAATCTCCTGGCAGGGAGTTAATAAACTGCTGGTCGTCCTTGATGTACAGTCCGATGGGGATGTAGTACCAGTAACGGCCGGCGTAGAGTCCTGAAATGGGTCCTGTGTCAACGGTCCGACTTCTGGCGGCTGCGGGCGGTCTCCGGTTTTACCCACTGAGCCTCTAGCCCATAAGCATGTGCAGCCAAAATGAAAGGCTGCAGGAGTCCCTGTATCCAGAGTGGGCTGAAGCGTGCTGGCCAGCAGAGGGAGCCGCACTTCAGTGTCCTGTAGCCGGCCTACACTTCTCCGTACGAGCGCTGCCCGATGTTTATCCGCATGCCCGGCGCTCTCCTCTGTCACTCCTCCTGGAGTGTTCGGGTAAGCCTGGTCGTGGCACGTCTCGGCTCTGCTGCGCTGGGTGCGGATCGCGCTGCACTCCCTGCTGCACTCTCCCTGACGGCGGGAAACTGCTCCTTCGTGCGCTTTCTCCTCACTGCCCGGCTTAACCACCCCCCCTCTCCCTAAGTCATGGGGCCTGTCCGGGCCCCTATACTTTCCCCCAGGCAGTATGGGACACCGCCTCAGCAGTTCCGGACCCGGCATGATGCAGGTACCCGCCGCCGGTCTTCCTCCTTAGGGTATGTTTCCACGGGGCGTAATCCCTGTGATTTGGACGCACCCGAAACACCGCTCCGCCCAAAGCGCTGGCCCCTTTTGTACGCGCGGTGATAACGCATGTGTTCATTGAACATTTGCGGAATCACCGCATTGTATTCGTAGACAGGGTTATTTATCTTGCAGAGACTGAGCGTCTCCTCAAGATATATAGACATGTGCTGCATGTCGGGATACGCAGGGTGCCTGATGCGGCCCTGCACACATAGTGGAGACGGGATTTCATAAAACCCCCTCCACTATGCTGTAACATCTGGACGCTGCGGCTGTATGCACCGTCCAATCCGCAGCAAATCCTGATGTATTACGCCACGTGGAAACATAGCCTTACAAACCCATTTCTCACAAATATGATTGTGGCAGATAGAATGTGTGGGGCTTATAGAGGTTGTCCAGTTTACAACAATGCTGACGTTTCTTATTCAGCAATTTTATTTATTCTGTTTTTTACAGGTTTCACAATAAAACTAAAAAAAAAAATTACAATAATAAAATACAATGCAATGTTTTATATTTTTCATTAAATATAACCAGCAAGGTAGTAGTTAAAAGCTAAAATGTAACTTTTATTATTTCCTTAAAAAGAACAAATTGGTTCAAAAATATCGCAATATATCACCATAAAAACACAAACTAATCACCACCCCTCCTAGTAAGACACAAAACAAAAAACAAAATATTGTACTGTATTAATATCCAAGGTGATTAATCACTAGACTTATTAGTCAATTCACCATGTCATAGAGACAGCCGACAGAATTTACCAAATCCGTCACAATTATCAATGTTTATTGGAAATATCAATATGGCAGCGCGCTCATAAGGCCATATCTAATACACTCCATGTGCAAACTGCGGATTTCAGAGGTAATGTATGACAGTATGGTTACAAAATAATGACTCAGCTGCCGGCACGCATGTTATGAAGAATCCAGAAGAGACTTTGATTTCTTTAAGAATTCTTGTTGAATGCATACAAACAGCAGCAGGTAAAAAAGACTTTCTTCAGACAGACTGAAAACACATGTGATTCTGATAGAATCAAGATGGAGAATGAAACACAGGAGAAAGAAGAAGGAAATGACATCATACCAGAAGAGGGAGACAGAGAGACAGAAGGGACAAACTTGATGTAAAGGGAGGATTTCAGCTATGCAAACACAGGGACACATAGCAACAGTAAACAATATGAGAGACTGCAATACAGCATGTAAAATACACAGGACAGTCTGTAAAATGTCTCATTCATGGGACATAACACTCCCCGTCTGAAATCTATAGATTTCATAATTTTATGATGTCCACTGAGATGTCACTGTAGACCTGAAAGACAAAAGGAAAAAACAAGCATGCAGGTAATAACAACAGTTGAAGTCCAATTGGCATGGTCCAATGTTCAGTTGGAGGCATGAAGTTCTCAACAGCGGAATAGTCCGAGTCCAAACGAAAACCCATCTTCGGATTGGGGAAGCCGCAACGTGCAAACACTTCCACCAACCCAATAATCCGCTGGAGAAAGTTAAAATATTACAATGTTCCAACACAGCTGGAGGAGTATATGGCGGTAGGCTCCCCGCCGTGAGCTGTGTCCATAAACAATGACTTTCATGTAATGTCCTCCTTTGTTAAAAGTAGCACAAGCTCAGTAACTGGACGGAAGAAAATACGAGTTGAACCGCCTTTCGTAACCTTGACTTCTACCTTACGGATCTTCCCGTCATTGCTTGGCGTAACTTTGGTAATAAGACCCATTGGCCAGTCGTTGCGATGAGTTTCTTTATCTTTAAGGAGGACGAGGTCTCCCTCTTGGAGATTAGGTTTTGCAGTCTGCCATTTGTGACGGCTTTGAAGCAAGTGCAAGTATTCGGTTCTCCAGCGGTGCCAAAAGACATTGGACAAGTGTTGTACCTGTTTCCACTGACGTTTGTAAATGTCCCCGTCCACAAACTTCCCTGGAGGAATTGTTGCAGCTCCAACCTTCTGAGTAAGAAGTGTAGCAGGAGTAAGGATCATTGGTGCATCAGGGTCCGATGTTACTGGTACCAATGGTCTTGCGTTTATCACGGCAGACACTTCGGCCAGGAAGGTAGCCAACACTTCATGGGTGAGGGGTAACTTGTGATCCAGCAACATTGAATCTAGGATTCTTCGAGCAATGCCGATCATACGTTCCCAGGATCCTCCCATATGCGAGGAATGTGGAGGGTTGAACACCCAAGTACACCCCTTGTCAGTCAAGAAGTTGTCCAACTGTAGTTCCTTGCATGCTCCCACAAAGTTAGTGCCACAGTCAGATCTGAGCTGCTTGGCGGGTCCCCGGATAGAAAAGAATCTTCTGAGGGCATTGATAAAACAAGAGGAATCCATGGATTCAATTAACTCAATGTGAACTGCTCGGATGCTAAGACAGGTGAACAGTACGGCCCACCGCTTACTGTTTGCAGCTCCACCACGGGTCCTTCTTGTAACAACCGACCATGGGCCAAAAACATCTACACCAACGTATGAGAATGGCTGGTCTGTGTTTAGCCGGTCTGCTGGAAGATTTGCCATTTGCTGATGCTGTTGTCTTCCTCTTAATTTTTGACATTTAATGCATTTATGAAGCACTGAGGAGACACGTCTCTTCATCCCCACGATCCATAGGCCAGCGGACCTTATAGCGCCTTCGGTAAACTGTCTTCCTTGGTGCTGCACTCGTTCATGATAGTGGCGGACCAACAGCGTAGCGATATGGTGCCGACCCGGGATGATGATAGGATTCTGCTCCTTATCACATAGGTCAGACTTCTCTATACGACCACCCACTTTCAGCAATCCGTGATGATCGATTACTGGGTTCAATTCAAACAGAGAACTGTTCTTAGACAGGCTAGTGATACTGTCAATCTCATGACCATATTCTTCCTGTTGCACGCATCGAATGATGAATTGTTCGGCATGTCTGATATCATCAACGGTAGGGTGTTCTCTACACATAAGCCAGCCACAACAATCTGATGTCTTGTTACTGACAAAAGACTGGATGATGTGAATAAGACGAGCTATGGCCCGCACGACCGCTGACCATCTTGAGAAGCGCTCAAAACGGAGAGATCTCAGTTTCAATTTTGGCGACACAGAAGTATAGTGAGTAGAAATGATTGGTCTGATCTCTTTGTCAGACTCTGGTTCCACCAGCTCGTAAATGTTGTTGGAGTCCCTTGAACTGGAATCCTCATACAGGAGCCTTAGAGGCGACACCCATATGTTGTCGTTGAGTTTAGACGCGGCGGTGAGTCTCGTCCCTCGGTCGGCTGGATTCATATCAGTAGGGACGTAGTACCACTGGTCAGGGGTAGAAAAGCTTCTGATACGCTCTACTCTATTGCTGACGTAGACATAAAATTGTTTTGTTTGGTTATAGATGTAACCAAGTACCACTTTACTGTCAGAGTAGAAGGTAAATGAATCAATAGCAATGTCCATTTCGTCCCTTATAGCTTCACCTAACTCCACTGCCAGAACGGCAGCACAAAGTTCAAGTCTTGGAACAGAGTGAGCAGGTTTCGGGGTTAGTTTTGCCTTACCGACGATGAATCCACAATGTACCTTGTTACTTTCTTCCAAAGTCTTCAGGTAGGCTACGGCAGCTTTAGCCTCTGTAGAAGCGTCGGAGAAAATGTGGACTTCTCTTCTGATGGTGGATGAAAGGGTGTCTGGGGAATAACAACGTGGGACTTGAAATGCTCTAAGACCTTCAGAGACTTCTTCCACGCCTCCCACCTTTGTTGTTTCTGGGACGGTAGCGGAGTGTCCCAATCCGTACTCTCGGCGGTCAACTGTCTCAACAGTATCTTGCCTTGAATGGTGATAGGTGCGATAAACCCGAGAGGATCATAGATGCTGTTCACAACAGATAGGACTCCTCGTTTAGTGAAAGGTTTATCGCAAGCTGACACCTGGAAAGTGAACGTGTCCTGCTTAATATCCCAAAGCAGACCGAGGCTGCGTTGCGTGGAGGAACGTCAGAACCCAGAACAAGATCCCTTACACCAGCAGCGTGATCCTCAGATGGAAAGGCTTTCATTACTTTTTCACTGTTGGAGATGATTTTGTGGAGTCTAAGGTTTGCTGTTGACAGCATTTCCTGAGTCCTAGAGAGCAGATCGATAATCTCTTCACTTGTGGGGAGAGACTTAAGCCCATCATCTACGTAAAAGTTTCTTTCCACGAATAGACGAGCATCAGACCCATACTCTCTCTCACCTTCCTGTGCTGTCCGTCTTAGTCCATAGACGGCCACTGCAGGTGAGGGGCTGTTCCCGAAGACATGCACCTTCATCCTGTAGTCTATGATCTTGTTGTGGACGTCATTGTCTTTGTGCCATAGGAATCTGAGGTAGTTTCTGCTGTCTTCTCTCACGGTAAAACAATGAAACATTTGTTGAATGTCAGCCATTACTGCGACGGATTCTTGTCTGAAGCGAATCAGTACTCCTATAAGGCTGTTGTTTAGATTAGGCCCAGTGAGGAGCAGGCTATTTAGGGAGATGCCTTTATACTGAGCACTGGAGTCAAACACCACTCTAATTTGGTCGGGTTTGCGAGGATGGTAGACACCAAAGGATGGAAGATACCAGCATTCTTCACCCTCTTTTAACGGGGGTGCGGGTTCCGCGTGACCTCTATCGAAGATATTCTGCATGAAGTCGACAAAATGTTTCTCCATCTCGGCCTTCTCTTCAAGGTGCGTTTTAGGGATGAAAATCTTGTCGTTGCTTGTTGCAGATTATCAGGTAGCCTTATTCTTGGAGAACGAAAAGGTAAAGGTGCTACCCAGCTATTTGAATCGTCTTGGGCAAATTCCTTTTCCATGATCTTTATAAATTCTTTGTCCTCCCTTGCAGGTGCTAGCTGGTTGTCTTCTCTTGTAGAGTTGAACACTGTTGACCCGAGGTCATCATTACGGGACAGAAATATGTTCGTGTCGTCAGAGGTTTCCTTCTTCCACATGTCGCTTATCTTCTCTTTCACCCAGTAATGATGTGGGCATGGTTGAAAGTAAGTGCTGCGACCATTCGGTAGGACGTGAGTCTTGAATGAGGAAATCCTCGTGGGTCTCTTCATCTTTTCTATACAGACATTGCCTATGATAACCCAGCCTAGGTCAAGGCGTTGAGCAAATGGAGCGTCGTGTGGCCCGTTGATTTGCTGACGTACCTTGTGAAGTCGCAGAATGTCCCTGCCAAGCAGGATCAGGATGTTTGCGCTGTTGTCAAGAGCTGGTATCTTGCCTGCCAAAGTCTTTAGATGACGGTGATGAAGTGTAGCCTCTGGAGTAGGAATTTCCTCTCTGTTGGACGGTATCTGGTTGCATTCAACCAGAGTTGGTAAGGGTATCTCTACATTGTTCTCAAGAGAAGACACCATGAGTCCATTGGCTCTTCTCCCAGAGACCTCCGTAACACCGCTGCAGGTGCCCAAGGTGTAGGGGTGAGAGTTCCCCTTTAAGTCAAACATATCAAAAAGTTCTGACCTTGCAAGTGACCGGTTGCTCTGATCGTCCAGGATAACATACACCCTTGTGGTTTTCTCTGGTCGACCCTTGGGAAACACATTCACCAGGCATATCTTCGCACACGACTTGCCCCAGAGGCCTTCTCCGCAGACTTCTGTACATGAAGAAGATATTGAGATAGAACTCACTGTTTGAACAGCATCCTCCCCGCCTTGCCTTATGGTGGGAGAAGGCGTAAACTGTGTGGTGTTAGATTGGGATGGATGGAGCGCTTGAACATGCTCCTCACTGTCACACTCCAAACACTTAATAGATATTTTGCAGTCCTTGGCAAAGTGCTCAGTAGAAGCGCAGCACCTGTAACATATCCCAAGGTTCTTCAGAAGCTCTTTGCGTTCCTGGAGTGGTTTCTTTCTGAAGCCGATGCACTTTTTTAGGGGATGAGGTTTCTTGTGAATGGGGCACATACGATTAGGATTCTCAACCTTCTCTCCTTTGTCGTTCTTATCTTGTGATACTGAAGGTGCCAGAAGAACATCAGTCTTCTTGATGGACATTGGAGCTTGGTGGTTCCTGTAATTAAGACGTGGACTGTCGTGTTTAGGAGATGAAACAGAGTCGCTGTGTTCTCCATAGAAAAAACTTGGATCAGTCTTACAGTCTGCAATATTTTCGATGAACTTGCAGAAGTAGGAAAATGGAGGGAAGGAGACTTGGTTTTCCTTTTTGTATTTTGATCCAAGCATGGCCCACTTATTTTGGATATTGGACGGCAGCTTGGAAACTATTGGGGTTACCCCATGGGCAGTGTCCAGGTAGCTGAGGCCAGGAAGGTACGGGTCTGCTTTGGCCAGCTGAAGCTCTAACAGGAGGTCGCTGAGCTCTTGGAACCTTGTACTGTCCTTATTAGATACCTTTGGAAAATCCTCTAGTCGTTTGAACAGGGCCCTTTCTATGACCTCAGGACTGCCATAGCTTCTTTCTAGCCTCTTCCATGCAGCAGTGAGACCAGCAATGGGATTACTGATGTGGACAGATTTAAGTCTCTTGACCCGATCCGTGGATTGTGGCCCAAGCCACCTGATTAGCAGGTCTAGCTCTTCAGCGGCGGTGATGCCGAGATCACTGATCGTGGTTTCAAAGGTACACTTCCAACCCCTGTAGTTCTCAGGTTTATCGTCAAACTCTGTAAGACCGGTCTTAGTTAGATCGCGCCGAATCATGTACCTTGCGAGGCCAGTCATATCAGCATTCTCAGATTTTGGAAGGACCGATGCTGGCTGGATAGCTTTGTTCATGCAGTCTGTGATTTGACCTGGGAATGCAGGTACGTATGGGGCAGCGTAGGCGTTCAGTCCATTAACTGGCTTAATGAGCTTAGTTTCTGCTACACATGGGACTGGAATTGTGTGATTGACCGGAGTGTGGTGACTGGCCTGCATATTGGCCTGTACGTAGGATTCTGAGTATAAGATTTGGTGATTTGCAGGTTTCTGGTACATTTCGGTGCACAGAGGTGGATCAGGATACAAGATTGGCAGCGTATTGTAATTGTACTGACCTTGGGTGCAGGATGGGAATAAACGCTCTGTGTCCTGTTGTCTCAGGGGAGCATCAGTGTGGTCAGGAAGGATTGCAGGAGCAGGGATAGCGCTGTGTTGGCTTTGTACATAATCTCTAGTACGCTTAAGAGGGTCTTCAGTATCAAAACCCTGTTGTTTCAGGGGAGCATCGTGTGGTCAGGAAGGATTGCAGGAGCAGGGATAGCACTGTGTTGGCTTTGTACATAGTCTCTAGTACGCTTAAGAGGGTCTTCAGTATCAAAAACACTTAAACTGATGCTGTCTCTTTGGCTCCCACTGATGGCTTGTTCCAGGACCTTTAACTTTGCCATGGCTATGGCGTGTTGGCGTTCCTTCTCTAGGGCCTCTAGGGCAGCTTGTATTTTAGTGGCCTCAGTTTTCATCTCAGTTTCCTTCTCTAGGGCCTCTAGAGCAGCTTGTATTTTAGTGGCCTCTAGGGCAGCTTGTATTTTAGTTGCCTCAGTTTTCATTTCAGTTTCCTTTTGAGCAAAGGCAGCTTGTATTTTAGTGGCCTCAGCTTCCGCACGTGCTTTTATGAGCTGTTCGCTGAGGGTTGAGGATTTTGAAGAGCGTGACTTAGATGTTCGCTTTGACTGTCTGGCAGAGCCAGAAATGCAAGATGACATCTCGGCTATTAGTGCGATTCTTGCCTCTGTTTTGGCTTTTATATCGCGCACCATGCTTTCTCTCTCAGAGTTAAGTTTTTGGAAAGCTTGCAGCTCTTTGCAGGTAACTGATGGGTTAAGTCTTTTTAACACTGCGATATATTGGTCTGTTATTTCTGCATAACATTGATAATCTGAACACAGTTGTGCGAGAGCTCCCTCCAGTGGTCATTGGAGAGAAGCAGGCTGAGATAGGCTATTTATGTGGCATAAGAGTTTTTGCCATAGCTCTGCTGTTGCACGGAGAAGATCATGTTTACTGGATTCTAGATTCTCCCTTATTTTCCATGTTGGCTTTGTGACACGTCTAGCCTTCTCACTAAATGGTGGATCAGGGTCTATGCACTCTTCCTCTGACAATGGGTCTGGCAGAGACCGTGTAGTCATTCCTTCAGCCATCCTGATTCACAGGGAGAAGGGGAGCTGTATAGACTCTTATATGTTGAGAGCGGATGCTCTGCAGGAAGTTCTGTAGCTTTATAGAAGCTGTGGGTTTTACAGATGAATCTGAAGAGTCTTTTTTACTATTCTGTCCCCGGGGCCTGTGGCTGTAAATATGGCTCTGTGAGATGCCGGATCTCTTTCACCTTACTCACAATTGGCGATGATCGCAGATAGCTTAACTCAGCTGCCGGCACACATGTTATGAAGAATCCAGAAGAGACTTTGATTTCTTTAAGAATTCTTGTTGAATGCATACAAACAGCAGCAGGTAAAAAAGACTTTCTTCAGACAGACTGAAAACACATGTGATTCTGATAGAATCAAGATGGAGAATGAAACACAGGAGAAAGAAGAAGGAAATGACATCATACCAGGAGAGGGAGACAGAGAGACAGAAGGGACAAACTTGATGTAAAGGGAGGATTTCAGCTATGCAAACACAGGGACACATAGCAACAGTAAACAATATGAGAGACTGCAATACAGCATGTAAAATACACAGGACAGTCTGTAAAATGTCTCATTCATGGGACATAACAGTATGCAAATCAGCAATAAATGGTGTATAACAAATAGGAGTGAAAAAATCATTTCTCTAACATCCACCATTAATAACATAAGTTGGGGAAAACTTTTTACTATACATCACCCCAAGCTCTATGGATATATATGACCAAAAGAATGTCATGCTCTCATAATAGCATATATATATTATGAACGATCTCACCACTTGTTGACATCCACCGTGACTTCCATCAATTGGGAGAGGCTTATACAAAGTGCCATACATTACCCCAAAACACCGTGGATCTATGTGGCTACCAAAGCTGAGAACTCCCGACGCGTTTCTCTGGCAAGGTCATCAGGGAGAATTATGCCATATCATAACAGCTATAAAGATGTAGTCAACCGTCACACTTGTGCATATTACCGAGCAGGTGCGCGCATCTGACCCTCGTGGGTTCTTAAGTAGGACGCCGAGATGATTACTCTGTGACGTGTTATCCGGTGCGCCGTCTCGCTGGAACGCAGGAATGAAGCGCAAACGTCATATCCTCCCAAAGCTCACAGATTGGGGATATTCCAAGC
Organism: Oophaga sylvatica; assembly: GCA_033576555.1. Taxonomy (NCBI): domain Eukaryota; kingdom Metazoa; phylum Chordata; class Amphibia; order Anura; family Dendrobatidae; genus Oophaga; species Oophaga sylvatica. Next base: position 367,046,435 of record JARQOD010000004.1, on the reverse strand, counting down.
GCCACATAACCTGCAACTTGATGTCACATCCTGAATACCGCAGCGATGTACACATTAAAGATAAATATACTCAGATGCCTAGTATCATGTTCTTATTTGATCAAATTAGTTCATATACTGTGCTAATGATATTCAACAAATACTCAGTTGTTTGGGGTATATTTAATATATTAATGGAATATTTGATAATTCCCAAATTACATCATTTTATACCTGAGGTCACTAAGGCAATTCTTCCAGTCAATCATTCATAAGATGTCCAAAGAGGACTTAGGAAATAAACTTCATGCCAATTTGAGGATTTACCATAAAATGTCCGCAAAAAAACCTGAAAAAACTTTTTTTTATGGCTATCACAATCTCTTAATTAGTACTAATGGTCACATTCTAAACAATACCTTGGAGCAGCCAGTACTAGAGCCTATTTTTCAATATATAAAATATTCAAAAACCTCTTTATACCAAATGAGTAACACATATGATGAACAAAATATATTCCAGCATTCCCGAAAATCATTTTGTTACTAAGACGGTAAGGTGATCCCAATAAGTGTAAATATCTATTTCCTATTCAGGTACCATCTTTAAATATTCCTGTTTATATCAAATTCCAGGATTAGGAATCCATGATCGAGATATAACCTGAGAAAATACTCAGGAGAAGCTCCTTGAGAGAGAACATTGATAGTCAAATGAAAAACAGGCAAAAATATGACTCTTAATAACAAAATTTAATACAAATGGGAGGACAAAGGAGATCTGGTCCAGAGGAGGAAACAAATTTTGCTTGTAAGCCCTATTGGGGCCTAGTTCACCCTACCTATCAGTGGAGGTTGGCACCCTAGAAAAGAAACTATATTGGCGCCCCCACTCCTCGACGACTAGCCCTAAAAAGCCCTGTTGCACCCTATTTAACCCTGGATACATGTGGGAAAAAGAGTTTACACAAATAGGAAAGAAATAGGTGATAAGAAAAGAGGGGTAAAGAGGGGAGGCCAAAACAAACTCTTTTTTGTTTTTCCCACATTTATCCCAGGGTTAAATAGGGTGCAACAGGGCTTTTTAGGGCTAGCCGTCGAGGAGTGGGGGCGCCAATATCGTTTCTTTTCTAGGGTGCCAACCTCCACTGATAGGTAGGGTGAACTAGGCCCCAATAGGGCTTACAAGCAAAATTTGTTTCCCCCTCTGGACCAGATCTCCTTTGTCCTCCCATTTGTATGAAATTTTGTTATTAAGAGTCATATTTTTGCCTTTTTTTCATTTGACTACCAATGTTCTCTTTCAAGGAGCTTCTCCTGAGTATTTTCTCAGGTTCTCTCTCGATCATGGATTCCTAATCCTGGAATTTGATATAAACAGGAATATTTAAAGATGGTACCAGAATAGGAAATAGATATTTACACTTATTGGGATCACCTTACCGTCTTAGTAACAAAATGATTTTCTGGAATGCTGGAATATATTTTGTTCATCATATGTGTTACTCATTTGGTATAAAGAGGTTTTTGAATATTTTATATATTTGGATACCTGAATATATTGATGTCCAATTAAATTTTATGTCTATTCAAGAGGATAATAGATGGGATATTGAAAAATAGGCTCTAGTACTGGTTGCTCCAAGGTATTGTTTAGAATGTGACCATTAGTACTAATTAAGAGATTGTGATAGCCATAAAAAAAGTTTTTTTTAGTTTTTTGCGGACATTTTTATGGTAAATCCTCAAATTGGCATGAAGTTTATTTCCCAAGTCCTCTTTGAGCATCTTATGAATGATTGACTGGAAGAATTGCCTTAGTGACCTCAGGTATAAAATGATGTAATTTGGGAATTATCAAATATTCGATTAATATATTAAATATACCCCTAACAACTAAGTGAGTATTTGTTGAATATCATTAGCACAATATATGAACTAATTCGATCAAATAAGAACATGATACTAGGCATCTGAGTATATTTATCTTTAAAGGGAATCTGTCACCCTAAATTGGCAGGATATTTAAATGAAGGCAGTCAGGTCAGATGGGCGGTGTTTTGGGTACTTGCCTTAACATGTTGTTCGCCGCTGTCTCCATTATTTCTGGGAATTGTAGTCGTTGCCCTCCATATAACGCGCCTGCGCATTGCAATCTGCGGGCAAAGCATACTGCGCGTGCGCAATTCAAGATTGCAATGCGCAGGCGCGTTATATGGAGGGCAACGACTACGATTCCCAGAAATAATGGAGACAGCGGCGAACAACATGTTAAGGCAAGTACCCAAAACACCGCCCATCTGACCTGACTGCCATCATTTAAATATCCCACCAATTTAGGGTGACAGATTCCCTTTAATGTGTACATCACTGCAGTATTCAGGATGTGACATCAAGTTGCAGGTTATGTGGCGCTTGGAATATCCCCAATCTGTGAGCTTTGGGAGGATATGACGTTTGCGCTTCATTCCTGCGTTCCAGCGAGATGGAACACGTCACAGAGTAATCATCTCGGCGTCCTACTTAAGAACCCACGAGGGTCAGATGCGCGCACCTGCTCGGTAATATGCACAAGTGTGACGGGTGACTTCATCTTTATAGCTGATATGATATGGCATAATTCTCCCTGATGACCTTGCCAGAGAAACGCGTCGGGAGTTCTCAGCTTTGGTAGCCACATAGATCCACGGTGTTTTGGGGTAATGTATGGCACTTTGTATAAGCCTCCCCCAATTGATGGAAGTCACGGTGGATGTCAACAAGTGGTGAGATCGTTCATAATATATATATGCTATTATGAGAGCATGACATTCTTTTGGTCATATATATCCATAGAGCTTGGGGTGATGTATAGTAAAAAGTTTTCCCCAACTTATGTTATTAATGGTGGATGTTAGAGAAATGAGTTTTTCACTCCTATTTGTTATACACCATTTATTGCTGATTTGCATACAGAGTGTACTTGTTATGGGCTCATTATTTTGTAACCATACTGTCATACATTACCTCTGAAATCCGCAGTTTGCACATGGAGTGTATTAGATATGGCCTTATGAGCGCGCTCCCATATTGATATTTCCAATAAACATTGACAATTGTGACGGATTTGGTAAATTCTGTCGGCTGTCTCTATGACATGGTGAATTGACTTATAAGTCTAGTGATTAATCACCTTAGATATTAATACAGTACAATATTTTGTTTTGTGTCTTACTAGGAGGGTGGTGATTAGTTTGTGTTTTTATGGTGATATATTGCGATATTTTTGAACCAATTGGTTCTTTTTAAGGAAATAATAAAAGTTACATTTTAGCTTTTAACTACTACCTTGCTGGTTATATATAATTTGATGATTGGTAGATCCTTTACATTTATTATTGAATTATTCAGAGGCATGGTTGGTTTTTTGACTAAGGGCATTAATATTGACACATGGACGGCTGAGGCTAAAGAGGTTTTTTCGGATAAAACATTCACTCAGCCAAAATATACTCCTTCATATAGTAACTAGGGTTGAGCATTCCGATACCGAAACCCGGTTCCGATACCTGAAATCCAATGTAAGTCTATGGGAACAAAATATCGGAAGTATTTACTTCCGATATTTTGTTCCCATAGACTTACATTGGATTTCAGGTATCGGAACCGGGTTTCGGTATCGGAATGCTCAACCCTAATTAGTAACGCATTTAAAGAGCTTACTAAAGTATATAAAAATCAAATTTCTAGTTGGTGGGAAGTTCAAAGCCTTGAAAACTATATCAAGACTGGTATAGTTCCTCGGCATCTTAGAATAACTTTACATCCAGGATTCCGATATAGAAATAGTACATTAAGCGAACAGTGGGAAAAAGAAGCTACAGCTAGCTCCTTGAGATTTATGAACCTTCTTCTGGAAGAAGAGAAAAAAACTCTTAATATACAAAGTGACCTCTTAAAGGAACAAATTGAGATCACTAAAAAATTCTCAGCAGAAACTGACTTCTCTACAAAGGAGACAGCACTGCAAAATACCA
>JARQOD010000004.1:367025146-367042341 GCA_033576555.1 Oophaga sylvatica | reverse complement strand
GATCGTATCCTGACAAAACATCTTTAATTGATCACCATAGACTGTAAGACTATGACATTCCTTAATATTCAATACCCCATCACCCCTGTTTTCTACACACTCACAAAAATCAACAAAAAACTACATTATCCACCCGCATACCCTAGAGGGATAATTCTCCGTGTTCTACAGTATCACCCAAATGTTTAACATGTTGCCTAATTCCTATGTATATATATTCTTCACCCTATGTATATATTGTATATATTATACATTGTCATTGACTGTAAATTTTTCTATCTCTTCCAGCGACTATTTGATAAAGGCCACTGCGTTGCCCAAAACGTCAGTCAGTCGTCTCATAGCTATTTTCTTTTTTCACATCAAGTGTGCAATAAAAATTTCAAATTTAACCATGACATATGCAGTTAAACTTGTGCTGTGATTCTCTATAGACTGTACATCTTCAGTGTGTCTTTGTAACTCAACTACGTGTTTTCTACGCACTATTTTAGACATATTTGTGGTATTGAGGTTACTGACACTTTACCTCTTTTTACTTTTTGATTACACAGCTTGCATTTGACATAGCAAATATCATCTGCAAGTGTGTGAAAAAAGGACCACGCAGTGCAAGTCCTGGGAGCGTCCGTTTAGACTTTTGGAAGAGAAATCCGAACAGGTGCCAAAATGGAGGCTACAGGCAACAGAGTATGCAGCCTAACTCTCCCTCCTGTTTGTACCGTTGGGGCAATCGCTTCCTCAGAGCTGCTACCACCACCTTCCTGTTCCTCACGCCATGTTGGGTCTTGGACCTCATCATCTCCACTAACCTCTTCCAACACCTGCTGCTGTTGGGTGGTCTGGCCACCACCATGCTCAACAGAAACTGGCACCTGAGTCTCATCATCATCAGATGCGTTCTGCGGTGTGCTGACCATCGGCACTGTCTCACCCGCCTCTTCAGATTCAGAGAGACACAGCTGTTGCGCATCACTGCATACTCCCTATTCTTCACATTTCAGAATGCTGCTTGGCTGTGCCCCTGTTTGCAAACCAACAGATTCTGAGAACAGAAGCAGAGACTCAGCTGGCTCCTGTACAGAACTCTCTGACTGACTGGGCAATTTGGCAGGCGGTGAAGAGACAGATGATTGATCAACAGTGCTGTGTTACTGAGAGGAGGTGGAAGCAATTGAAGTCGATGCATTGGACCCTGGGCTCCAACACCGCCAGTTGTTGCCTGTAAGTGCTGTTAGCACAGTCAACACTTGCTCCTGTGTTACTGGGGTTGAGTAATGGCATCTGTTCCCCTGCTGTGTGTACGACAAAAAGTCATGCTGCCTCCACCCTGTCCTCTTCTCATCCCTGGGCTCCAACACCGCCAGTTGTTGCTCGTAAGTAATTGGCACGGGTACTGACTCATGCCCACCCTGTTTACAGCACCACAGCTGTTTCCTGGCAGTGTCAATGTAAATTAGCCTCCAATAAGTTGTCCTGTCATGTTGCATTCCGGTTATCCGACTCTATGGTGCCTGCAGTTTAGGTGATTCCTATGTGTGCTGTGGGATATGTAAATAAAGGCTCTTTCCGTTGTGAAAATAGGACAAGCACCCACTCTAGGACTGTGTGATTTGGTAACTGCAGACGGCTTGCGGCCTGTCAACTTACATTTTCATGGGTGCCTTATGGTACCCGTCCGAGTTCCAGTACCGTTAGCTGGTTCTCCACAGTGCCTTTGGCCTAGGTGCCTCCATCTCGGTATCCGAGTTCCAGCAACGTCTGCTGGTCCTTGGTAGTGCTTTGGAGCACAGGTACCTCCTGCTTAGTAACCGTTGTCCCAGTAACGTCAGCTGGTCCTCGGTTGTGCCATTGGCTCTTTTCCTTCTGCTGCCCCTCCAGGTTCCAGCACAGTCAGCTGGTCCTCGTTACTTGCATTGGCTCTTGTACCTTCTGCTACCCGTCCGGGTTCCAGTACCGTCAACTGGTTCTCCGCAGTGCCTTTGGCCTAGGTGCCTCCATCTCGGTATCCGAGTTCCAGCAACGTCTGCTGGTCCTTGGTAGTGCTTTGGAGCACAGGTACCTCCTGCTTAGTAACCGTGTCCCAGTAACGTCAGCTGGTCCTCGGTTGTGCCATTGGCTCTTTTCCTTCTGCTGCCCCTCCGGGTTCCAGCACAGTCAGCTGGTCCTCGTTACTTGCATTGGCTCTTTACCTTGCTACCTTCCAGTACCATCAACTGGTTCTCCGCAGTGCCTTTGGCCTAGGTGCCTCCATCTCGGTATCCGAGTTCCAGCAACGTCTGCTGGTCCTTGGTAGTGCTTTGGAGCACAGGTACCTCCTGCTTAGTAACCGTGTCCCAGTAACGTCAGCTGGTCCTCGGTTGTGCCATTGGCTCTTTTCCTTCTGCTGCCCCTCCGGGTTCCAGCACAGTCAGCTGGTCCTCGTTACTTGCATTGGCTCTTGTACCTTCTGCTACCCGTTCCGGGTTCCAGTACCGTCAACTGGTTCTCCGCAGTGCCTTTGGCCTAGGTGCCTCCATCTCGTATCCGAGTTCCAGCAACATCTGCTGGTCCTTGGTAGTGCTTTGGAGCACAGGTACCTCCTGCTTAGTAACCGTGTCCCAGTAACGTCAGCTGGTCCTCGGTTGTGCCATTGGCTCTTTTCCTTCTGCTGCCCCTCCGGGTTCCAGCACAGTCAGCTGGTCCTCGTTACTTGCATTGGCTCTTGTACCTTCTGCTACCCGTCCGGGTTCCAGTACCGTCAACTGGTTCTCCGCAGTGCCTTTGGCCTAGGTGCCTCCATGTCGGTATCCGAGTTCCAGCAACGTCTGCTGGTCCTTGGTAGTGCTTTTGAGCACAGGTACCTCCTGCTTAGTAACCGTGTCCCAGTAACGTCAGCTGGTCCTCGGTTGTGCCATTGGCTCTTTTCCTTCTGCTGCCCCTCCGGGTTCCAGCACAGTCAGCTGGTCCTCATTACTTGCATTGGCTCTTGTACCTTCTGCTACCCGTCCGGGTTCCAGTAACGTCAACTGGTTCTCGGAAGTTAGACGACCCTAAAGACCACCCCGAAGAAGATGACGACCCCAAGGACGACGAGCATCAAGCCAACCAGCCTGAACACGATCACAAAGAAGAAATATAAGATTACCCAGAAGAAGATCACCAACAGGAAAAAGAAGGTTACGACAAACTACAAGATACAGAACAAGAGACAGAAGAACAATAAGCAGAAGATCAAAAAGCAGAAGAACATGAAGTATAAGATCAAAATGAAGAGCAAAATATATGCTCTAAATTATAAGCAGAAGAAGACTAAGCAGTGTATGGGGGTGAGTCTGTTCCTCCTCGTGGTGCCCCTGGAAAATGCCTGCTGCTGCAGGCTAAACTGAACACGGACAAATACTGTTGTAATTTAAATCTTTTGTGACAGCAAGAACGGAAGGATGAAAAATTCATACTTTGACAGATTACAAGTACAGGAATCTCTGTCACAAATAAGAATATGATGAAGAAGATGAAGAGGAAGAAGATGAAGATGTAGAATATGAAGAAGAATAATAGTTTAATAAGAACAATATGAGTAATGTTAACAAAAAGATGAATAACAAGAAGTTTACGAAGAAGATAAAGAAGGTGAAGATGAAGAATAATTTGATGACAAAGATGATGCTGCTGAAGATTATGAAGGAGAAAGTGTGTCAAAAGTTAAAAAGGTGAAGAGCATGGAAGTTGTGAAACATACATATTTGCCAAAATAGAAAAAAGGTTAACAACATAGTCAATTTCTTCGTCAATCCAAACGTATTTCCAAAAAAAAAATATTAATGCTATTCCATTGGATTGAGTTAAACATCTATGCCTTTAATGTCTCCTCAACCTCCCCCAATACATTCTACATTACTCTTTGTTGTTTTCCTTTATGTACAATTAACCAACAAGGCAAGAATGGTTTTTTTTTAATTCCGATATTTTGTTCCCATAGACTTATATTGGATTTCCGGTATCGGTATCGGGTATCGCCGATATTTTTTGGGTATCGGCGATACCATTCCGATTCCGATACTTTTGGATATCGGAAAGTATCGCTCAACTCTACCATTGACTGATTTGACCAGAAAGGGTTCTGATGTGGTGAATTGGCCTCCTGAGGCAGTCTCTGCGTTTCAGGAACTTAAGCAAAGAATTCACTTCTGCTCCTGTTCTGCGGCAGCCTGATGTTTCTCTACCGTTTCAGGTGGAGGTTGATGCCTCTGAAATTGGGGCAGGTGCCGTTTTGTCCCAAAGAGATCCAGAGACCTCTAAGAGTAACCCTTGTGCCTTTTTCTCTCGAAAGTTTTCTCCAGCTGAACGTAATTATGACGTGGGTAATCGGGAGTTATTGGCCATGAAGTGGGCCTTTGAAGAGTGGAGACATTGGCTGGAAAGAGCCAAACATCAGGTGGTGGTCCTCACGGACCATAAGAATCTTGTTTATCTCGAATCAGCCAAGCGACTTAATCCTAGACAGGCCAGGTGGGCCTTGTTTTTCACACGTTTTAATTTTGTGGTTTCTTTTCTTCCTGGCACTAAGAATGTTAAGGCGGATGCCCTCTCGAGGAGTTTCTTTGCGGACTCTCCTGAGTTATCTGATCCTACTGTAATTTTGAAAAAGGGTGTAGTTCTTTCCGCCATCTCGCCCAATTTGAGACTGGCCTTGGAAGGGTGTCAGGAGGATAAACCTGAGCGCTGCCCTATTGGGAAATTGTTTGTCCCAGACCAGTGGAAGAAGAGTGTGATGTCTGAGATTCATTGTTCCGTGTTGGCTGGTCATCTCGGGATTTTTGGTACCAGAGACTTGGTGAGTCGGTCCTTTTGGTGGCCTACTTTGTCTCGTGACGTCAGGGAATTTGTGCAGTCCTGTGGGACTTGCTCTCGCTCCAAGCCTTGCTCTCACTCTAGTGGTTTGTTAATGCCATTACCTTGCCCAAGAGGCCATGGACCCATATCTCTATGGATTTTATTTCCGACCTCCCTGTTTCTCAGAGAATGACCGTTATCTGGGTAATCTGTGATAGGTTTTCCAAGATGATACATCTTGTGCCATTACCTAAGTTACCTTCCTCCTCCGAATTGGTGCCTTTGTTCCTTCAGCACGTGGTTCGGTTAGATGTTATTCCGGAGAACATTGTGTCTGACAGAGGAGTCCAGTTTGTTTCCAGATTTTGGATGACATTTTGTTCTAAACTTGGTGTTCAATTATCTTTCTCCTCTGCTTTTCATCCTCAGACCAATGGACAAACCGAGAGAACAAACCAGACCTTGGAGACTTATTTGAGATGTTTTGTGTCTGCTGATCAAGATGACTGGGTCTCTTTTTTGCCTTTGGCTGAGTTTGCTCTTAATAATAGGGCTAGCTCTGCCACCTTGATGTCACCATTTTTCTGCAATTTTGGGTTTCACCCTCGATTTTCTTCGGGACAGGTGGAGGCTTCTGTCTGTCCGGGTGTTGACTATGTTGTGGAGCGAATGCAGCAGATTTGGGACCAGGTAGTGGAGAGGTTGTCTATCTCTCAGGAGAAGGTCCAACGGTTTGCCAACCGGCATAGGACTGATGGTCCTCGGTTTAAAGTGGGGGACTTGGTTTGGTTGTACTCAAGAAATATCCCTATGAGGGTTGAATCTCCAAAGTTTAAGCCCAGGTTCACTGGACCTTATAAGATCATGGAGATTCTTAATCCTGTTTCCTTCCGTTTGCTTCTTCCAGGGACATTTAAGATCCATAACGTGTTCCACAAGTCCTTATTGAAGAGGTTTGTCGAGCCAGTGGTTCCTATGGCTGCGCCTCCTGACCCTGTTTTGGTTGAGGGCAATCTGGAGTATGTGGTTGAGAAAATATTGGATTCTCATTTTTCTAGACAGAAACTCCAGTATTTGGTTAAGTGGAGAGGTTATGGTCAGGAGGACAATTCTTGGGTGTTTGCTTTGGACATCCATGCTAGGAGACTGATCCGTGCCTATCACCGAGCTCATCCTGATCGGCCTGGTTGCACAAGTGAGGGTTGGGTGACCCCTCCTCAAGGGGGGGGTACTGTTGTGAATGTGCTAGAGATGGTTTCTGAGCAGAGGCTCCCTCTGGTGGTTGCAGACAGTGCTGAACCTTTCAGTGAGGAGTGGCAATCTGGAATCACGGACTGGTCTGATATAAGGGAGGTTCCCTCCCATGATGGTTGCCAGTGATCAATTGTTCTTGTCTCAATTGTGGTTCCTGGTTCATTTTGAGGTTTGCTGGAGTCCTGCCTGCATCTCCTGCTTTCAGATAAGATATTTTTTGCTTTTCTTTTTGTGCTTGCTTTTTGCATTGTTTTCTGCACTTTTGTGGAGGTCAGCCAGGTCCCCTCCTGGGGCCTGAGCTCCTCACAGTTTTTCTGCAGCCATTGTTATTTGCTCATTTGCTTTTTCCTGTTTTTTCAGCGGCTGCGGCTTGGTTTTTGTTCACACTGAGATCTGATTTAGCGGGTGGCGAGATCGTGTGATCTCAGTATTTTTGTAATCAGAATTTTTGGATTTTTGCAGAGTTTTCTGGGTTGCAGAAAGTAATCTCTCCTGTCCTATCCTATTTAGTCAGCTTGTGGCCCCAGCGTTTGCTCATTCTATTTTCTGCCTATGTTTGTATTTTCATCTTGTCTAACCGCCATTATATGTTTGGGGGCTTCCTATTTTCTTTGGGAATCTGCTCCGGGGCAGATAGCTTTCATCTTTCTGCCTTTAGGTGTAGTTATCTCTCAGGCTGTGACGAGGCGTCTAGGATCAACGTAGGAACGCTCCACGGCTACCTCTAGTTGTGTCGTTAGTTTAGGAATCTGCAACCCATCAGTTACCAACATCTCAGGTGTTCGACTGCCCTGCTGTTGCTCCTGTCCTACCGAAACATAACAAAACACATTATGGACGAGGTGCAAATCACGCTTGTGGAGTGGGCACAGATGAAGGACCTGTGCACTCTTCTGCACAGATTCAAAATGGCTATTAAAGTGATTAGCGCTGACGATGCCTTCATCAGCATCACTATTCCGGCCATCTACATGCTGGAGCACACTTTGAATAGTCTACTTGAGGAGGTGGTGGTCCCAGAGGAAGAGGTGGAAGCAGAGGAGAATGTGGAGAGGAATAACATCTCAAATTTTCGTACAGTTATCGCACAGCTTGATGACTTGGGAGGGTGGTTTACAGCGATCGATGGTGGCTCATGGTATCAGACAAATTAATAGTGAAGGATCAGGAGTCGAGGAACAAATGGAGATGGGCAAGGTGATGGACGCACAACAGTCAGGAGATGAAGAGTTTAATGATCCCCTCTCCATTGTATGTGGTTGGCGGAAAGAGACAGAGGAAGCAACCATGAGTGTAACCCCGCCACTAACACACCATTGGATTGGACCTCATGGAAGTGCACATATTTGCCTTCTTGCTGCACTGTCTTCAACATGATGCACGTATTCTTAGGGTTAGAAATAGTGCTGACTACTGGGTTGACTCTCTGTTAGATTCAAGGCACAAAAGTTAATTTAGCCAGATGCTTCCCCCCTGGAAAGGGATAAGCGCATTCTGGAGTATTGAAACATGCTTGTAGACAATCTTAAGAGTGGTTTTCTCCAAGACAGCATTGAGGCCCACCATATTCATCCCCGTTCTAGAATTCCAACCCCTGAAACGTCAAGGTGTCATCGCAAAAAAATTAACTGCCGCAGTGTAAGTGGCAGAAGAAATTTCTGTGAGCCGTTTCACACATTTTTTTAGACCGTCCCATACACCAGCAGAACAGAGTTCAAGTCTGACACGTTGTGAACAACTGGAGTGGATGCTGCAGGAGTTTCTGGAGCTCAATATCAATGCCATCAGGGGGTGTTTTAACCCATTTGCATTTTGGTCTTCAAAAACGGAAGAGTGGCCTGAGCTTGCCTGTCATGCTTGGGAGGTTATGTCATGCCCAGCAGCCAGCGTTCTCTCAGAACGTGTCTTCAGCGTTGTTTGTGTTGTCTGATGGATAAGCGCATCCGGCTGTTCCGTGAAAGTGTTGTCCGCCTAACTTTCATCAAAATGAAAAAGTCATGGATCTCCAATGACTTTTTCACCCCAGTCACAAACTGGGCAGACTAGGCAATGATGTTGTTTTTAGTGTCATGCATTGATCTCGCGTTATTGCAGTCTGTGCCATCTTTGCACTATCTTTTGTGCAAGCTGTTGCTACTGCTGCTGTTGTTACAAACAATATTTTGAATTGTGGAGACTTCAAGTTGGGTCTCCATCTGGTATGTTGCCTGAAGTAGAAGGTGTGTCAGAAGCCTATTATACTTTTTATACTCTGTGGAACTTGATACCACTTTAGTGGTGCGTGACAATTATTTTTTGAAATGTGAAGACTCCAAGCTGGGTTTCCATCTAGTGGGTTGCCTGTAGTAGAAGATGTGTCAGAGGCCTACTGTATTGTTTCTACTCTGTGAAAATTGATGCCACTTTAGTGGTGTGTGACAATTAGTTTTTTAAAAGTGGTATTATATTATTATTATTATTATTATTGGTATGAGACAATTATTTTTTGAAATGTGGAGACTCCAGGTTGGGTCTTCATCTGGTGGTGTGTCCAAACTTTTGGTCTGTACTGTATAAACACTGCTCAAAAAAATAAAGGGAACACTTAAACAACAGAATAGACAACAGATGGAAATTATTGGCAATTATCAAGACACACTCAATAAAGTAGTGGTTCTGCAGGTGGGGACCACAGACCACATCTCAGTACCAATGCTTTCTGGCTGATGTTTTGGTCACTTTTGAATGTTGGTTGTGCTTTCACACTCGTGGTAGCATGAGACGGACTCTACAACTCACACAAGTGGCTCATGTAGTGCTTCTTATCCAGGATGGCACATCAATGCGAGCTGTGGCAAGAAGGTTTGCTGTGTCTGTCAGCGTAGTGTTCAGAGGCTGGAGGCGCTACCAGGAGACAGGCCAGTACACCAGGAGATGTGGAGGGGGCCGTAGGAGGGCAACAACCCAGCAGCTGGACCACTACCTCAGCCTTTGTGGAAGAAGGAACAAGAGGAACACTGCCAGAGCACTGCAAAATGACCTCCAGCAGGCCACAAATGTGCATGTGTCTGCACAAACGGTTCGAAACCGACTCCATGAGGATAGTCTGAGTGCCTGACATCCACAGATGAGGGTTGGGCTCAGCCAAAAACCATGCAGCATGCTTGGCATTTGCCACAGAACACCAGAATTGGCAAATTCACAACTGGTGCCCTGTGCCCTTCACAGATGAAAGCAGGTTCACACTGAGCACATGTGACAGAGTCTGAAGACGCCGTGGAGAGCGATCTGCTGCAACATCCTTCAGCATGACCAGTTTGGCAGTGGGTCAGTAATGTTGTGGGGTGGCATTTCTTTGGAGGGCCGCACAGCCCTCCATGTGCTCGCCAGAGGTAGCCTGACTGCCATTAGGTACCGAGATGAGATCCTCAGACCCCTTGTGAGACCATATGCTAGTGCGGTTGGCCCTGGGTTCCTCCTAATGCAGGACAATGCCAGATCTCATGTGGCTGGAATGTGTCAGCAGTTCCTCCAAGATGAAGGCTTTGAGTCATGGACAGGCTCTCCCGTTCACCAGACCTGAATCCGATTGAGTACATCTGGGACATCATGTCTCGACTCTCGCTCCATCCACCAATGTTGCACCACAGACTGTCCAGGAGTTGGCTGATGCTTTAGTCTAGGTCTGGGAGGAGATCCCTCAGGAGACCATCCGCTGTCTTATCAGGAGCATGCCCAGGCGTTGTAGGGAGGTCATACAGGCACATAGAGGCAACACACGACACTGAGCATCATTTTGACTTGTTTTAAGGACGTGCATTTTGACTTGTTTTAAGGACATTACATTCCACTTTAATTTTGTGGGTGACTCCAAATCCAGGCCTCCTTTGGTTAATAAATTTGATTTTCATTGATGATTTTTGTGTGATTTTGTTGTCAGCACATTCAACTTTGTAAGAACAAAGTATTCAATGAGAATATTTCATTCATTCAGATCTAGGATGTGTCATTTGAGTCTTCCCTTATTTTTTTGAGCAGTATATATATATATATATATATATATATATATTATATATATACAGTGGTAGCCAAAAGTATTGGCACCCCTGCAATTCTGTCAAATAATACTCAGTTTCTTCCTGAAAATGATTGCAAACACAAATTCTTTGGTATTATTATCTTCATTTAATTTGTCTTCAATGAAAAAAGACAAAAAGAATTGACCTAAAGCCAAATTGGATATAATTCCACACCAAACCTAAAAAATGGGGTGGACAAAAGTATTGGCACTGTTTGAAAAATCATGTGATGCTTCTCGAATTTGTGTAATCACCAGCATCTGTAACTTACCTGTGGCACCTAACAGGTGTTGGCAATAACTAAATCACACTTGCAGCCAGTTAACATGGATTAAAGTTGACTCAACCTCTGTCCTGTGTACTTGTGTGTACCACATTGAGTATGGAGTAAAGAAAGAAGACCAAAGACCTGTCTGAGGACTTGAGAAACCAAATTGTGAGGAAGCATGAGCAATCTCAAGGCTACAAATCCATCTCCAAAGATCTGAATGTTCCTGTGTCTTCCGTGCGCAGTGTCATCAAGAAGTTTAAAGCCCATGGCACTGTGGCTAACCTCCCTAGAAGCGGAAGGGAAAGAAAAATTGACGAGAGATTTCAACGCAAGATTGTGGGGATGGTGGATAAAGAACCTCGACTAACATCCAAACAAGTTTAAGCTGCCCTGCAGTCCGAGGGTACAACAGTGTCAACCCGTACTATCCGTCGGTGTCTGTATGAAAAGGGACTGTATGGTAGGATACCCAGGAAGACCCTACTTCTTACCACGAAACATAAAATAGCCAGGCTGGAATTTGCCAAAACTTACCTGAGAAAGCCTAAAATGTTTTGGAAGAATGTTCTCTGGTCAGATGAGACAAAAGTCAAGCTTTTTGGTAAAAACCATCAACATAGAGTGTACAGGAAAAAAAAGAGGCATTCAAAGAAAAGAACACGGTCCCTACAGTCAAACATGGCGGAGGTTCCCTGATGTTTTGGGGTTGCTTTGCTGTCTCTGGCACTGGACTGCTTGACCGTGTGCATGGCATTATGAAGTCTGAAGACTACCAACAAATTTTGCAGCATAATGTAGGGCCCAGTGTGAGAAAGCTGGGTCTCCCTCAGAGGTCATGGGTCTTCCACCAGGACAATGACCCAAAGCACACTTCCAAAAGCACTATAAAATGGTTTGAGAGAAAGCACTGGAGACTTCTAAGGTGGCCAGCAATGAGTCCAGACCTGAATCCCATAGAACACCTGTGGAGAGATCTTATATACATGTCTTATAATAAAATATGTGTTATATTCTAGGTTCTTCAAAGTAGCCACCTTTTGCTTTGATTACTGCTTTGCATGCAGAAAAGGTGAACGGATGGACTCTACATGCCTAGTTCCCACCGTGAAGCATGGAGGAGGTGGTGTGATGGTGTGGGGGTGCTTTGCTGGTGACACTCTGGGGGATTATTCAAAATTGAAGTGGTGAGGGGTCCAGCTCACCCCAAACCATCTCGATTGGGTTCAGGTCTGGTGACTGTGGAGGCCAGGTCATCTGGCATAGCACCCCAACACTCTCCTTCTTGGTCGAATAGCCCTTGCAAAGCCTGGAGGTGTGTTTGGGGTCATTGCCCTGTTGAAAAATAAATGATGGTCCAACTAAATGCAAACAGGATGGAATAGCATGCTGCTGCAAGATGCTGTGGTAGCCATGCTGGTTCAGTATGCCTTCAATTTTGAATAAATCCCCAACAGTGTCACCAGCAAAGCACCCCCACATCATCACACCACCTCCTCCATGCTTCACGGTGGGAACCAGCATGTAGAGTCCATCCGTTCACCTTTTCTGCGTGCAAAGCAGTAATCAAAGCAAAAGGTGACTACTTTGAAGAACCTAGAATATAAGACATATTTTCAGTTGTTTCACACTTTTTTGTAAAGTGTAATGTATAATTCCACATGTGTTAATTCATAGTTTTGATGCCTTCAGTGTGATTCTACGATTTTCACAGTCATGAAAATACAGAAAAATCGTTGAATGAGAAAGTGTGTCCAAACTTTTGGTCTGTACTGTACATGTATACAATGTTAACACATCAAGAATGTGGCAGTACCATTACTATTAGTAGTAGTACAGTATTATGTAGCAATACCACCAAAACGTTTATACTCATACTATAACTATTTACATGATGAAATATTATATACATTTAAGGGGTGAAGCGAAACAGAGATACTCCTTCACCCCCTTACATAAGGCTTACAGACGGGCAGGCCTGCATTTACTTTTAGTCATCTACCTGTGTTACTTTCCTTACATTTTTCTACCAATATTTCTGTATTAAACTGATGTTTGTGCCATCTGAGTGTAGCTGGAATGAAAAAAAAATTGAAGGTGTTGAATGAGGTATCAGGTCTCCCAGCTAAGAAGTCTTACACCGCTCCCTTAACCATCAGGTCCTCATTGAAATTTAAATTTCAAGCTGTAATTGCTGAGTCACACCCTGATACCTCATGCATGTAAGCCGCCCTCCCAGAGCAGTGGGGTACTCGGATCCGAGCCTGTTAACTTCTATGGGGGATGTCAAGGCAACCCAGCTCGGTCTGTGGCCCTGGGCGCCCACCCATAAATGTGGGATATTTACAGGGGAATGAATGTTGGTATGGGGATTCATGACGCCACCTGTAGTACCTGGTCAGGGTGACCAGCGCTGCTTTGCAGATCCACTGAAAGGTTGGTGTTGTGCAGCTATAGGTGTTAGGCCTCCCACAGGTGAGGCTGAGTCCTTCAGGGCAGGTAGATATATATGGAAGCAGGACGAAGAGGGGGACCCGGCAGTTAGTGGTAAGAAGATGGACACACACACAAGTCAATTTGGTACCTTTACTGAAGATGTTGCAGGCACTCCCCGGAGCACCTTAGGGTGAAGGATACACATCCAGATTTTCCCACTGAGTGGGTGTGTGGCCTCCTGTTCCTTGCCTTTCGGTATGAAGTCCTGGCCTGCATGTAGCTGGGCCTAACTTAGTCTCCGTCCTGCACCTGGCTGACCTTGTGGTTGGACCTTTTCTTGAAGTACACAGTCCCTGCTTGCAGTGCCCTGCCTGCCGGACTCCGTCCTCCTGGCCCAGTTACGTATCAGCTCTGTGGTAGTCCCGGGACCTATAGTCCTCCAGAAATTCCGGTGTTCTCCTATGGGTCGTGGAGATCCTTATAGGCTCGGACCCCGGCGTCCCGTACTACTCATTGAGGTGAGCTATTGAGGCTCCTCTGCCTCCTTTTACTACTCCTTCCACTTGCCTTCGGCCTACTCGGGCCCTCACATGATTACACACACTGGCAGTTGGTGGGCTGCCTCTTCGCCGCTCTCAGAGCGTCGGCACGCTCCTGGCTCTCAACTTGAGCTATGGAGTCCCTTACTGCAAACTCCACTTGTCTCAGTTCTGACTAGACTGGAATGGATTAGACTCCACTCTACTAGACTCCACTTTACTGAACTACACTGAGTTACAGGCTGCAGAACTCAGACTGACTGACTCACTGACTGAACTGCTCTGCAGTCTCTCAAATCTGAACTCAGACTCTGAACCCTCTTTCCTGTCTTCACCCTCCTTTTATATGCCTATCAGGCTCCCTCTGGTGGTATTAGGGGATGGGTGAAGGTGTGTGGATGCATTAGGACCTCTAGTGGGTAAATCTTTTAGTGCACCCTTCCAGGAGATGTAAGAATCCTAGCACAGCTGGGGCTCCACACATGTGCCATGGGTGACTGCTTCTGTGCCATTATAAAAGGTTCTACTGTGGGTTAATTGATCAGTCAACAACCTGTATTACTTTTCTTACATTTTTCTACCAATACTACCGCATGAAAGTGATGTTTGTGTGATCCGTGTGTGGCTGGAAAAAAAAAATTGGAGGTTTTGCATGAGGTATAATTTCTCTCAGCTATGATGGCTTATACCGCTCCATTAACTACCAGGTCCTCATTGAAACTTCAATTCCAAACTGTAAATGCTGAGCCAGACACTGAAACCTCATGAATTACCCATGGCTGACTGCTGCTGTGACATTTGCAAATTTCTACTGTGGGTCAATTGATGCCACTTTCCACGGTGTCTGACCCTAATTTCAGCTGTTTGGGAAGCTTTTTGCCACCCCTTAAGGTGTGTGTATACTTTTGGTTCGGCCTCTCACTGAATCTAATGGGTTTCAAGTAAGTTCATTGGGTTTCTGGAATTGTTCGGCAAACGTTTAAACATTCAGTGAATCGAAATTAACCGAACCTTGAAAGGTTTGCTCATCTATAATCGACAGTGCAACATTGGACATGTCAAATCGCTATGTCTCGCTACTATCTGTCAGCCACCGCAGCCATACAAGTTAGAAGGTAGACCGAATCAGTTGATATTGGCAACTTCAGCCGACATTAGTCTAATGTGTATGGTGTCCTTAATATGCAGACCAGTCTGACTAATTAAGTGCAGATAATGTTCTGTGTACTTCGTCTCTTGGCTTTTCCTTGACAGCAGATAGTTAATTTTTACATTTTTTTTTAAATTGGAGAGAAGTCACATATAGAGGGATGTAGGAACAGTTTATTTTTTCTTGGCTGAACGCATTAAAAGTCCTTACCTTTGATGATATAATATCAGGAGGAATAACTGTTGGTTAACAACTATCGAAAGAGTGGCCACAGATTTTTGCCAATGCTTTTTCTACCCATGAGTGACAGTGCAGCACCAAATGTGTCTGAAAGCTGATTGATACCAAACTAATATATTTGTTAAAGTTAAATATGCGCATTCAGTAGGAAGTTAGGGCCATTTATTTGATGGTTCTCTGATGTCATCCTGTGGCCAGCTTAAGATCCAGACATAAAGGGGTGTAAGGAGATTTTGGAAGTCAAATTTCCAGCCAAAGATGAGTATAGTGACATAACAAAAAAAATCTAGCAATTTGTCATAATACCCCATCCCTTAACCATAAAACAAGGTCTCTGAGACATCTGTATTTTAAGCTTCTATAATCTTGGCAAAGGAAATGTGTTTATGTTTGGACATTTGCCCTGAACATCAACACATTAAGTTCAAAACTGGTAAGTGTAATCCTGCATTCTCTTGCTATATTCAGGCATTAAACAGTTAGAATTGTCCTAATTTTCCTTAACACTGTTCTTGTTGCTAGTGATGTGTGTATATCTTTTACTGGTGATTAAGCAGATTTTTAGTTTAGTAGCTGAGTTTGTATACATAACACAGGAAATCTGTAGTATCTTGGCAACCGTGGAAGAAACAGATATAAGACATGTTGTCGTTGTCATCCTGTAACAAAGCAATAACCCATACTTGACAAAGAATGAAAGGCTATCTCAGACTGCATTAAGGCTCGTGTAGAAGACCGTATTTTTGGTCCAAGTGCAATCCGACAAAACATAGGATCACATTTGAACCAATGTTAATCTATGGAGCCGTGCACATGCCCAATTTTTTCCTTGGACAGAGACTGTCCGAAGAAAAAAATCACAGCATGCACAATTTTCATCCATAAATTGGATCGCACTCGGCAATGCAAGTCAATGGGTCCATCCAAAAAATCAGACCACACTTGGATGACAGTTGAGTGCGGTCCAATTTTCACAGACTGACAGAATGTAGAAGATGGGGACATTTTTTTCCGTATCTTCTCCACATCCTATAAAATCGGATCACACTCTGATCAGAGTGTGATTAGCATAATCAGCCTGACTCTCAGATGAAAGAAAATGCGGTAGTGTGAACCTAGCCTTATACTGTAATATATTATAGGTATATCACATACACTGTTTATTAATACTGTTTGTATTTTGCCAATTAAATTTTTTGATAATTAATGTACAGATTAATGTGTCTTCTCTCTAACTATTGATAGGGAAATTGTAATTGTATTTCCCTGTCATTTTTACATCTTATAATTAATAAAAAACATGAATATAAAAACTCAATATGTTCTTTACAGCCATGTCATCAGCTCTCTGCATGTAATGCTGAGTGATGCACCTGGGGATATTATGTTAAGTTAGTTCTTACTGTGTAGTTAATGGCAAAGAGCTACATTATTATATGAATAATGACTCCTAAACTGGAAACCCCATCCAAAAAGCCTCATATTTCCAAATGAAG
Organism: Oophaga sylvatica; assembly: GCA_033576555.1. Classification (NCBI taxonomy): domain Eukaryota; kingdom Metazoa; phylum Chordata; class Amphibia; order Anura; family Dendrobatidae; genus Oophaga; species Oophaga sylvatica. Next base: position 367,026,085 of record JARQOD010000004.1, on the reverse strand, counting down.
CAAGAGGAAGGAGCCATGTATGAAATCAGTACTCATCATCTGAAATGTTAGAAAATGGGGATTGAACTTGTACTTCTCTTGTACTAATATCTATGATGTACTTGGATTACTTTTGTTATTGCTTTTGGAAAACCTTGTAGGGTATGTGTACTAGATCGTTAAAGTGTTATTCACTGCTTTTTGTTTTATGTTTTGGTGATTAATATTGCATCATTTCATTTATTTTCTACAGAACTAATGGTGGTAAAAGCAGCAGATGGTAGACGGCCGGAACAAGTTTACTTCTGGAAGAAATATATAATTCAGAGACTGTTTGCCACTCAACCTAAACAAATAAGAATACGGAAACGACTCCATCAATCTAAAACATCATAAAGAATCTGGCTGCTTCGTGCCTATGTGATCACTGGTAGCTCCGCGTATCTATAACATCATACACTACTTTACCTTCTGTGTTATTTATTCCGTTTTAATTTTAACCTCTACTTTTGCCATTTTTCTCCTTGATTAATAATGCAATCGGGAAATACAAGTTTTGTAAATTCGCTTCCAGAAACACCGTACTGGAATAATGATACCCTGTTGTTCAAACCAGTATTCCATCTAATAATCTCCCCAGTGACCATCGTCATATCCGTGTTTGGTATAACTGGCAATAGTCTTGTAGTCTGGTACCTCTCATTTAAGATTAAGAGAACCACTTCGTCCATCTATATTTTTAACCTTGCCCTGGCTGATGACGCGTTTTTGCTGTCTTCATTTGTTATGCACATTTTTGCATTGTTTCTTACACTGATACCACACCTGGAATCACAGTATGAGGATGAACATGTTATTAACTTGATAAGTACACTAACTCTAGCTTGTCTCTTTGGCTACAACACTAGCCTATGTCTTCTAACAGCTATTAGTATAGAAAGATGTCTGTCTGTTCTCTTT
>JARQOD010000004.1:366959007-367025046 GCA_033576555.1 Oophaga sylvatica | reverse complement strand
TTTGGCGTAGCATGCTGCCACTAACAGGTCATTTGACCTTTCAAATGGTGTATCATTTGTTTGTGTGGGTGGAGTTTGAATAGAGCAAGTGTGCAATTCAAAAGGAAGTGCATGTTTACAAATGTGTTTACATATGTGCCTCACCTGCAGTGAAGTGTGCAATCCTCCAATTTGGCTGAAATAGGCTGGGCAAGCAGTTCGGCAAGCTGGAAAGCCCCCAAGGCAAATGTTTGGATTTGTTTGTGGTATATCTGTAAGCAGCTTTGTGGTAGTATGCTTTGGGGTAGTGTGGTGCCTCTTGTAGGTAATTTTCCCTTACTACAGGTTTATGTCAATTAATGTTTAAACTGTATTTTGTGATCAAATCGTGAATATGTGGTTTGTTTAGCTCTTTTCATTCTGAAGGGGGCAAGTTTACCTTTCAAATGGTGAATCATTTGTGTGTGTGAGTGCAGTAAGAACGGAGATACAAAGTGATCACCGAAAAACAGTGTTTAGAAATAATAAAATAGATTTGCAAAAATTTCTACATTCCTTGTTTTTTTCAGTAAAGATGGGGAGCAGAGTGTACATTAATGAGGAAAAAATGAACTTTTTTGCATTTACCAAATGGCTGCAATGAAACAAAGAGTGAAAAATTTAAAGGGTCTGAATACTTTCCGAACCCACTGTAATTCACTTTTTTAGAGCAGTTTTCATAAAGAAAGCTGAATATTGATTGCATTTGATAATTTTGGGACTTTTTTTACAGCTCCTTGATACTTCATTTGTAAACCATTATTCTTCATAAATCATTGTTTATTTTAGTTTCGGCATCTTTCCAATCTGAACTTTTGTTTTTATATATTATTATCCCTCTCATCTCCTCACTGTGCGCATTGTTATATTGTTATACCACGAAGAGCACCTGAGTCTACATGACTTATTTTATTCATCTATCCATTCATGCAACATGATTTCCATTGCGAAACTGACTGTCAACATCATAAGGCCTGAGTGTAACCTGTTTCCTCCAACTGGAAATATGGAACGGCATCACAATTAATTCCGACTTTTTTTTCTCTGTTCTTCGCTTCTTTCTCCTGTTGTCCCATGGGAAGCATGTTTTTTGGGGCATAGGAGAAAGATTTAAAATCTAAAGAATCTTTGAAAATATGATGATTGTCTAATTTTCTTTTATGTTGAACATATGAATTGTAAGTCTTTGATAAAAAATAAGAATTAAATATCATAAAATAATATTCACCTATAATCACAAAAATAGAGGGCCTTCCCAGACGTAATGACTCTTTAATGCTTCTATTCTAAATAAAGGAAAAGAAGTGATGAATGATGTGATACAGCGAGATATAACAAGACACGTTTCATTTTATCTTTCATCATGCCTCGTAATTTCCTCTTACAAACTGATTTTACTCGAAGCGATGTGTTCTCGACACTTTCCTGTTTTGAAATACAAAAACTTCCCCATTTCACAAGAGTAGAGCATGCAGCAGCCAGTCTACCTGCACTTACCCTCTAGCTCATGATACAGTAAACACAGGTGGGTTTTTGGTAAGTTCAGTATTGCCCATAAAGTCATGAGGCTGGAAATTCTTTTTCTTATATAATTTGACAGATCAGATTATAATCAATATTTTTCCTACGCACATCAGATTTGCTGATAACTCAGACTCCCTGGGACCGTGACAATTATTGGTGCATTATATAATTTAGCCACCTTTATTAGTTCAGTTGCATGCAAACTTAATGCATGACTAATCCATTTTCTTTAACCTATTAAGCTAAAGTCTATGTCCAGAGAAAGGCAAAACAAACTCCAAAGGCTGACAGCCAATTTCTTAATTTAAGGGAAAGTGCTGACGACCGTATATTCTCTCCTCTGAGAGAATAGGTTGATTTTGCAAATCACATCTGATCAGAGATTGATCAGTGTGAGCATAGTGCGCTCCGATTCTCTCGGATGAGGAGAAAATGGAGAAAAAAAATTCTCCAACTTCTCCATTCTGTCAGTCTGTGGAAATCGGACTGCACTCAGATGACATTCAAGTGCAGTCTGTTGTTTTCCACAGGCTCCTTGACTTACATTGCCGAGTGTGATCTGAATATTGGATTAAATTTGGATCGGGTGCAATTGTTTTCCTCAAACAGGCTCTGTCCAAGGAAAAAATCGGACATGTGCACGCCCCATATAGCATTGGTCTAAGTGAGATCTGATGTTTTGTCTCAGACCGAAAATACGGTCTTCTACTACTGTAAGGTCTGAGAATCTTTTCCAACTCCAGAATGACATTTGAATAAATATTTGGGTCATAATATACATTATATAAAAAAAATCAAACAAATTTTTCACAATACAATATAGTCATAACATTATTAATAATTATAATAATATATATTTGTGATTGCGAAATAATTCTATTATTATGAAAAAGTGATTTTCCACTAAAATGAAATCAATAAACTATTATCAGGATAGGTCATTGTTAGATCAGTGGGGTCTGACATCTGACACTCCCAGTGCTAAGCTGCTGTTTGGTACTGCAGATCAGCTATCATTCAGTTCATTGCTATTATCAATTGTGACAGCAGCATAGAAGAAATTGTAAATTGTAGGGAACTTTATATTTTCAGGTCCTTAAGCCCCCCTAAAAACCACATTGCTTGGCATCGTTGTGGCAGACAGGGCTTATTAAAGGCTGCTGTGTCTGCCATGTTTGTACACTGATGACTTGCAGCCTGTGGCCATATAGCAGAGTTGTAATTTTATAATACACTGCAATACTACAGCCTTGAATTGTTTTGTACAAGCAATCACAAGTTCAAATTCCCATGTGGACTAATAAAACATGTAAAAAAAATCAAGAATTCTTAAATATGAAACAGATGAAAAACTTCTGAAATTATTCTTCTAGGTATGTTTTTTTTATATGACAAAAAACAGGCATTTTAATAGGGGCGTGTAGATATATATATATATATATATATATATATATATACACTGCTCAAAAAATAAAGGAAACACTTTAACAACAGAATATAACTCCAAGTTAATCAAACTTCTGTGAAATCAAACTGTCCACTTAGGAAGCAACACTGATTGATAATCAATTTCACATGCTGTTGTGCAAATGGAATAGACAACAGATGGAAATTATTGGAAATTATCAAGACACACTCAATAAAGGAGTGGTTCTGCAGGTGGGGACCACAGACCACATCTCAGTGCCAATGCTTTCCGGCTGATGTTTTGGTCAATTTTGAAAGTTGGTTGTGCTTTCACACTCATGGTAGCATGAGACGGACTCTACAACCCACACAAGTGGCTCAGGTAGTGCAGCTCATCCAGGATGGCACATCAATGCGAGCTGTGGCAAGAGGGTTTGCTGTGTCTGTCAGCGTAGTTTCCACAGGGGTGGATTACCAGAGGGTCAATCTGGGCTACCGCCCAGGGCCCAGTGGTGTGGGGGGACCCACCACAGGGCCGCCATCAGGGCATTACTGCCTTGACTGGCGTATGGGGCCCGGTGGGCAGAGGGGGTCTGTATCGGACCCCGTCTCTTCTTATCACCGGGCCCCTACCGGCAGCCGGCAGGCTAAACCGAGCCCTTAGCGGCGGCGCGCTGGGGCATTTTAATGCTATTGACGTGGGGGCTCTAGTTACCAGCCGCCAGCCAATCGGAGGCTGGCAGCTGACGTCAGCCGCAGCACGCACTTCGCCGGCGTCTGACGTCACGTTTGTGGAGCGAACTGTCTTCGCCGCAGGAGCACGGCAAGGTAGGAAGAACTTTTTTTTTTTATTGAACGGTGGGGCAGCCTGTGAGACTCGGGACCGGGGGACAGACTGGACATGGGGGAAGAATGCTGCCTGCTGGACACGGGGTGCGGACTTTGGGGGCAGGGGGGCAGAATGCTGGACATGGGGCAGACTGTGAGGCATGGGGCAGAATGCTGGACATGGGGGCAGACTGTGAGGCATGGGGCAGAATGCTGGACATGGGGGCACACTGCGGCATGGGGCAGAATGCTGGACATGGGGGCACACTGTGAGGCATGGGGCAGAATGCTGGACATGGGGGCACACTGTGAGGCATGGGGCAGAATGCTGGACATGAGGCAGAGTGTGAGGCATGGGGCAGAATGCTGGACATGGGGGCAGACTGTGAGGCATGGGGCAGAATGCTGGACATGGGGGCAGACTGTGAGGCATGGGGCAGAATGCTGGACATGGGGGCACACTGTGAGGCATGGGGCAGAATGCTGGACATGGGGGCACACTGTGAGGCATGGGGCAGAATGCTGGACATGTGGGCAGGCTGTGAGGGATGGGGCAGAATGCTGGACATGGGGGCAGAATGCTGGACATGGGGCAGAATGCTGGACATGGGGACACACTGTGAGGCATGGGGCAGAATGCTGGACATGGGGGTAGACTGTGAGGCATGGGGCAGAATGCTGGACATAGGGGCATAATGCTGGACATGGGGCAGTGTTGTGAATGTGTTAGAAATGAATTCTGAGCAGAAGCTCCCTCTGGTGGTTACAAACAGTACTGAACCATTCAATGAAGATTGTGAAGATTGGCAATCAGGAGTTACAGACTGGTCTTATATAAGGGAGGTTCCCTCCCATCAAGGTTGCCGGTGATCAATTGTTCTTGTCTCAACTTTGGTTCCTGGTTCACTTGGAAGCTTTCTGAGTCTTGCCTGCATCTTCTGCTAACAGATAACATATTTTCTGCTTTTATTTTTGTGCTTGCTTTTTGCATTTTTTCTCTGCATTTCTGTGGAGGTCAGCCAGGTCCCCTCCGGGGGCTTGTGCTCCTCTCAGTTTATCTGAAGCCACTGTTATTTGTTCATTTGCCTTTTCCAGTTTTTTCTGTGGCTGCGGCTTAGTTTTGTTACACCAGAGAACTAATTTAGGTGGTAGAGGTCGTGTGATCTCAGGTGTTTTTGCAATTAATAGAGTTGGTATTTTTTTAGGGTTTTTTGGATTGCAGTAAGTGTCCTTCCTATCCTTTTCTTTCTAGGAAGATTGGGCCCCAACGTTTGCTCATACTATTTTCTGTCTATGTCTGTATTTCCTCTTGTTTAACCACCATTACATGTTTGGGGGCTTCCTATGTTCTTTGGGGATCTGCTCCGGGGCAGATAGCTTTCCTCTTTCTATCTTTAGGTGTAGTTGACCTCTCAGGCTGTGACGAGGCGTCTAGGACCAACGTAGGAACGCTCCACGGCTGCCTTTAGTTGTTGTGATTAGTCAGGGTACTGCAACACACTAGATTCCAACCTCTCTGGTGTATTGCCGTTTTTGCCTGCTCTCCTCAGCTACCAAATCATAACAGTATCACCGGCCTAACTGAAAATTGTATGGTACTCACAGAAGGGAAAAATAGTGTGAAAAAAAAAAAAAAAAGGAAAAAAAAAGTTGTCAGAGTTGTCAGAGATTTTTTCTTTCTTTTTTTTCTGTTTGTTGCATTTTTTTTCCCTCTTTTTCTCTGGGTGCTGAGGATTTTTTTTTCTCTCAATGGAGTTTGCACAGTTGTCTGGCCGTGTGGATCAGCTTGCCACTGAAGTTCGGAGTATTGCTACCTATCTTGCAGGGTTGCCTGTTGTGGAACCTAGGATCCCCATGCCAGATTTGTTTTTAGGGGATCGAGCTAAATTTCTGAATTTCAAAAAAACTGTAAGTTGTTTTTTGCCTTAAAACCTAAGTCCTCAGGGAATGCAGCACAGCAGGTTCAAATTGTCATCTCTCTCCTGCGTGGCGATCCTCAGGATTGGGCTTTTTCCCTGACACCTGGGGATCCTGTTTTGAATGATATTGATGCATTTTTTCTGGCTCTGGGGTTATTGTACGATGAACCTAATGTCACTGATCAAGCTGAAAAAACCTTGTTGGCATTAAATCAGGGGTTTGAGGACGCTGAGTTATACTGTCAGAAATTTCGAAAGTGGGCAGTCCTGACCAAATGGAATGATGATGCTTTGGCAGCCCTTTTTCGGAAGCGTCTGTCAGAGAATGTAAAAGATGTTATGGTGGGTTTCCCTGCTCCCTCTGGTCTCAATGATTCTATGTTATTAGCGATTCAAATTGACAGACGTTTGTGTGAGCGTAGAGGTATGCGTGGAATAGTGTTGCCTTGTGAACCAGCTTCTGAACCCATGCAGTGTGATAGAGTGGCTTTTGGGGCACAGCGTCATGAGTTTCGAAAATGCAATGGGTTATGTTTCTATTGTGGTGATGCCTCTCATGCTATTTCAGTCTGCCCTAAGCGGGGAAGACGTTTTGCACGCTCAGTTCTCTTGGGTAGTGTTCAGACTAAATTTCTGTTGACTGTTACTCTGATTTGCTCCCTGTCCACATTTTCTGCTCAGGCTTTTGTTGATTCGGGAGCAGCTATTAACCTGATGGATTTTGATTTTGCTAAACGTTGTGGGTTTCCCTTGATACCCTACGGAAGTCTATTCCCCTACTGGGCATTGATTCTACCCCTTTGGCTGAGAATAAACCCCAGTTCTCTACTCAGGTGATAATGAGGGTTGAACCTGATCATCAGGAGAGTTGCAAATTTTTGGTGCTGTATAATCTACATGACATTATTGTACTAGGTTTCCCTTGGTTACAGTCTCATAATCCTGTTTTGGATGGGAAATCTGTGTCTGTAACCAGTTGGGGCTGCCAATGTGTTAATGCCAACACTCCTGTTTTTTCTGCCTCTCCCCAGGCTCAGGATGTTCCTGACTTTTTGACTGATTTTTCTGATGTGTTTAGCGAAAGTAAATCTGCATCCTTGCCCCCCCATAGGAGCTATGACTGCGCTATTGAATTAGTGCCTGGTAGTAAATTCCCTAAAGGTCGCCTTTTTAACTTGTCTGTACCTGAACATGACGCTATGCGGTCTTATATCAAGTAGTCATTGGAGAAGGGTCATATCAGACCATCCTCTTCACCCTTGGGTGCCGTTTTTTTTTTTGTGGCCAAAAAGGATGGTTCATTAAGGCCGTTTATTGATTATCGTCTCTTGAACAATATCACTGTGAAATATCAATATCCCTTACCCTTGATTTCTGACCTGTTTTCCAGGGTGAAAAGTGCTACTTGGTTTACCAAGCTTGACCTCAGGGGGGCGTGTAACCTTATTCGCATTAAGCACGGGGATGAATGGTAGACGGCATTTAATACCCCAGAGGGGCATTTTGAGTACCTAGTGATGCCCTTTGGGCTCACTAATGCTCCTTCCGTCTTCCAGTCCTTCATGAATGACATTTTCAGGGATTTTGTGGATAAATTTCTGATTGTTTATTTGGATGATATCTTGATTATTTCCAATGACTGGGACACTCATGTGAAACATGTTCCGACTGTGTTCCAGATTTTGAGAGAGAATGCTCTGTATGTGAAGGGATCAAAGTGTCTTTTTGGCGTACAGAGGATTTCATTTCTGGGATTCATTTTGTCCCCATCTGTTATTGAAATGGACCCGGTCAAGGTTCAGGCCATCTGTGATTGGGTCCAACCTACTTCATTAAAGGCTCTTCAGAGATTCTTGGGTTTTGCCAATTTTTATCGTAAATTTATTGGTAATTTCTCTGTTATTGTTAAACCATTGACTGATTTGACCATAAAGGGTTCTGATGTGGTGAATTGGCCTCCTGAGGCAGTCTCTGCGTTTCAGGAACTTAAGCAGAGATTCACTTCTGCTCCTGTTCTACGGCAGCCTGATGTTTCTCTGCCATTTCAGGTGGAGGTTGATGCCTCTGAAATTGGGGCAGGTGCCGTTTTGTCCCAAAGAGATCCAGAGACCTCTAAAAGTAACCCTTGTGCCTTTTTCTCTCGAAAATTTTCTCCAACTGAACGTAATTATGACGTGGGTAATCGGGAGTTATTGGCCATGAAGTGGGCTTTTGAAGAGTGGAGACATTGGCTAGAGGGAGCCAAACATCAGGTGGTGGTCCTCACGGACCATAAGAATCTGGTTTATCTGGAATCAGCCAAGCGACTTAATCCTAGACAGGCCAGGTGGGCCTTGTTTTTCACATGTTTTAATTTCGTGGTTTCTTTACTTCCTGGCACTAAGAATGTTAAGGCGGATGTGGACTCTCCTGAGTTATCTGATCCTGCTGTTATTTTGAAAGAGGGTGTAGTTCTTTCCGCCATCTCGCCCAATTTGAGACTGGCTCTGGAGGGGTGTCAGGAGGATAAACCCCAGCGCTGCCCTATTGGAAAATTGTTTGTCCCAGACCGGTGGAAAAAGAGTCTTATGTCTGAGATTCATTGTTCCGCGTTGGCCGGTCATCCCGGAATTTTTGGTACCAGAGACTTGGTTAGTCGGTCCTTTTGGTGGCCTACTTTGTCTCGTGACGTCATGGAATTTGTGCAGTCCTGCGGGACTTGCTCTCGCTCCAAGCCTTGCTCTCTCTCTAGTGGTTTGTTGATGCCATTACCTGTGCCTAAGAGACCATGGACCCATATCTCTATGGATTTCATTTCCGACCTCCCTGTTTCTCAGAGAATGACCGTCATCTGGGTGATTTGTGATAGGTTTTCCAAGAAGATACATCTTGTGCCATTACCTAAGTTGCCTTCCTCCTCTGAATTGGTGCCTTTGTTCCTTCAGCACGTGGTTCGTTTACACGGCATTCCTGAGAACAATGTGTCTGACAGAGGAGTCCAGTTTGTTTCAAGATTTTGGAGGACTTTTTGTTCTAAACTTGGTGTTCAATTGTCTTTCTCCTCGGCTTTTCATCCTCAGACCAATGGACAAACTGAGAGAACAAACCAGACATTGGAGACTTATCTGAGATGCTTTGTGTCTGCTGATAAAGATGACTGGGTCTCTTTTTTGCCTTTGGCTGAGTTTGCTCTTAATAATAGGGCTAGCTCTGCCACTTTGATATCTCAATTTTTCTGCAATTTTGGTTTCACCCTCGATTTTCTTCGGGACAGACGGAGGCTTCTGTCTGTCCAGGTGTTGACTCTGTTGTGGAGCGTATGCAGCAGATTTGGGACCAGGTAGTGGAGAGGTTGTCCTCTCTCAGGAGAGGGCCCAGCGGTTTGCCAACTGGCATAGGACTGATGGTCCTCGGTTTGAAGTGGGGGACTTGGTCTGGTTGTCCTCAAGAAATATCCCTATGAGAGTTGCATCTCCTAAGTTTAATCCTAGGTTCATTGGACCTTATAAGATCATGGAGATTCTTAATCCTGTTTCCTTTCGTTTACTTCTTCCAGGGACATTTAAGATCCATAACGTGTTCCACAAGTCCTTATTGAAGAGGTTTGTCGAGCCAGTGGTTCCTATGGCTGCGCCTCCTGACCCTGTTTTGGTTGAGGGCAATCTGGAGTATGAGGTTGAGAAAATATTGGATTCTCGTTTTTCTAGATGGAAACTCCAGTATTTAGTTAAGTGGAGAGGTTATGGTCAGGAGGACAATTCTTGGGTGTTTGCTTCGGACATCCATGCTAGGAGACTGATCCATGCATATCACAGAGCTCATCCTGACCGACCTGGTTGCCCAAATGAGGGTTCGGTGACCCCTCCTCAAGGGGGGGGTACTGTTGTGAATGTGTTAGAAATGAATTCTGAGCAGAAGCTCCCTCTGGTGGTTACAAACAGTACTGAACCATTCAATGAAGATTGTGAAGATTGGCAATCAGGAGTTACAGACTGGTCTTATATAAGGGAGGTTCCCTCCCATCAAGGTTGCCGGTGATCAATTGTTCTTGTCTCAACTTTGGTTCCTGGTTCACTTGGAAGCTTTCTGAGTCTTGCCTGCATCTTCTGCTAACAGATAAGATATTTTCTGCTTTTATTTTTGTGCTTGCTTTTTGCATTTTTTCTCTGCATTTCTGTGGAGGTCAGCCAGGTCCCCTTCGGGGGCTTGTGCTCCTCTCAGTTTATCTGAAGCCACTGTTATTTGTTCATTTGCCTTTTCCAGTTTTTTCTGTGGCTGCGGCTTAGTTTTGTTACACCAGAGAACTAATTTAGGTGGTAGAGGTCGCGTGATCTCAGGTGTTTTTGCAATTAGTAGAGTTGGTATTTTTTTAGGGTTTTTTGAATTGCAGTAAGTGTCCTTCCTATCCTTTTCTTTCTAGGAAGATTGGGCCCCAACTTTTGCTCATACTATTTTCTGTCTGTGTCTGTATTTCCTCTTGTCTAACCACCATTACATGTTTGGGGGATTCCTATGTTCTTTGGGGATCTGATCCGGGGCAGATAGCTTTCCTCTTTCTATCTTTAGGTGTAGTTAACCTCTCAGACTGTGACGAGGCGTCTAGGACCAACGTAGGAATGCTCCACGGCTGCCTTTAGTTGTTGTGTTTAGTCAGGGTACTGCAATCCAGTAGATTCCAACCTCTTTGGTGTATTGCCGTTTTTGCCTGCTCTCCTCAGCTACCAAATCATAACAGGGCTGACTGTGAGACATAGGGCAGAATGCTGGACATGGGGGCAGACTGAGAGACATGGGGGCAGAATGCTGGACATGGGACAGACTGTGAGACATGGGGCAGAATGCTGGATATGGGGCAGATTGAGACAAGGGGGCAGAATGTTAGAAATGGGGGCAGAATGCTGGACATGGGGCAGACAGTGAGGCATGGGGCAGAATGCTGGACATGGGGGAAGACTGTGAGGCATGGGGCAGAATGCTGGACATGGGGGCACACTGTGAGGCATGGGGCAGAATGCTGGACATGTGGGCAGACTGTGAGGCATGGGGCAGAATGCTGGACATGGGCAGACTGTGAGACATGGGAGCAGAATGCTGGACATGGGGCAGACAGTGAGGCATGGGGCAGAATGCTGGACATGGGGGAAGACTGTGAGGCATGGGGCAGAATGCTGGACATGGGGGCACACTGTGAGGCATGGGGCAGAATGCTGGACATGTGGGCAGACTGTGAGGCATGGGGCAGAATGCTGGACATGGGCAGACTGTGAGACATGGGGGCAGAATGCTGGACATGGGGCAGACTGTGAGACATAGGACAGAATGATGGACATGGGGCAGACTGAGAGACATGGGGGCAGAATGCTGAACATGGGGCAGACTGTGAGACATGGGGCAGAATGCTGGACATGAGGCAGACTGTGAGACATGGGGCAGAATGCTGGACATGGGGCAGACTGTGAGACATGGGGGCAGAATGCTGGAAATGGGGCAGACTGTGAGACATGGGGCAGAATGCTGGACATGCGGCAGACAGAGACACGGGGAAGAATGCTGGACATGGGGGCAGAATGCTGGACATGGGGCAGACTGTGAGACATGGGGAAGAATGCTGGACATGGGGCAGACTGAGACACGGAGGCAGAATGCTGGACATGGGGCAGAACGGAGATACGGGGCATGATTGGAGACATGGGGGCAGGATTTGAGACAGATGGGGCAGGGTTGGAGACAGATCATGCAGGATCATGGGGCAGGGTTGGAGACAGATCATGCAGGTTCATGGGGCAGGATGGATACGATGGAGACAGATGTTTTTCATCTTTCATCCAGCACAGACCGCCATCACTTCTTCCAGCCAGGGTTCGTCTCTGCAGGAAATAACACAGTTATCTCGATCTCCGCTTGCAGAACACATTACTTAATTTTTCCAACTTCTACATTACACCACATGAAGAAAAAAAGGCGACATAGTATCACTCTACACAGTAACAGGACCGCCCACCCTTTTAAAACAGTATACTCAAAAAATTAAAAAATACATCACTGCAGTAATATCCCTTAATTAACCCCTATGGTAATAATATTCCTCATCCTGGCTTCAGCCATATGTTCTCCCATCCTGCCCTCATGAATATCCATTCTGCCCCATATGATCTCCCCATCCTACCCCATCTGTCTCCATGGTGTCTCATTCTGCCCCATGTCCAGCATTCTGCCCCATGTCTCACAGTCTGCCCCATGTCCAGCATTCTGCCCCATGTCTCACAGTCTGCCTCCATGTCCAGCATTCTGCCCCATGTCTCACAGTCTGCCCCCATGTCCAGCATTCTGCCCCATGCCTCACAGTGTGCCCCCATGTCCAGCATTCTGCCGCATGCCTCACAGTCTGCCCCCATGTCCAGCATTCTGCCCCATGTCCAGCATTCTGCCCCATGCCTCACAGTGTGCCCCCATGTCCAGCATTCTGCCCCATGCCTCACAGTCTGCCCCCATGTCCAACATTCTGCCCCATGCCTCACACTCTGCCCCCATGTCCAGCATTCTGCCCCATGCCTCACAGTGTGCCCCCATGTCCAGCATTCTGACTCATGCCTCACAGTGTGCCCCCATGTCCAGCATGCTGCCCAATGCCGCAGTGTGCCCCCATGTTCAGCATTCTACCCCATGCCTCACAGTCTGCCCCATGTCCAGCATTCTGCCCCCATGCCTCACAGTCTGCCCCATGTCCAGCATTCTGCCCCCCTGCCCCCATGTCTCACAATCTGCCCCCATGTCCAGCATTCATGTCCCCATGTCTCACAGTCCGCCCCCCCGTGTCCAGCAGGCAGCATTCTTCCCCCATGTCCAGTCTGTCCCCCGGTCCCGAGTCTCACAGGCTGCCCCATTGCTCAATTAAAAAAAAAAAATTCTTCTTACCTTGCCGTGCTCCTGCAGCGAAGACAGTTCCCTCCACAAGCGTGCACTCGCCGGCGACTGACAATGACATCCTCCGATTGGCTGGCGGATGTTAACTATTGACGTGCGGGCACACTAAAGGCCCGGTTTAGCCTGCCGGCTGCCGGTAGGGGCCTGGTGAGCAGAAGAGATGGGGTCCAATGCAGACCCCCTCTGCCCACCGGGCCCCATACGCCAGTCAGGGCAGTAATGCCCTGATGGCAGCCCTGTGGTGGGCCCCCCCACACCACTGGGCCCTGGGCGGGAGCCCAGATAGACCCTGTGGTATTCCGACCCTGGTACTCACAGCCCAACACCGTGCATGACGCTTTTCATTTGCCACACAAAACCAGGATTGGCAAATTCGCCACTGGCGCCCTGTGCTCTTCACAGATGAAAGCAGGTTCACACTGAGCATATGTGACAGACATGACAGAGTCTGGAGAAGCTGTGGAGAGCAATCTGCTGCCTGTAACATCCTTCAGCATGACCGGTTTGGCAGTGGGTCAGTAATGGTGTGTGGTGGCTTTTCTTTGGAGGGCCGCACAGCCTTCCATGTGCTCGCCAGAGGTAGCCTGACTGCCACCAATGTCATATTGAACCATGGACTGTCCAGGAGTTGGCAGATGCTTTAGTACAGGTCTGGGAGAAGATCGCTCAGGAGACCATCTGCCACCTCATCAGGAGCATGCCCAGGCGTGGTAAGGAAGTCATACAGGCACGTGGAGGCCACACATACTACTGAACATCATTTTTACTTGTTTTAAGGACATTACATTCCACTTTAATTTTGTCGGTGACTTCAAATCCTGGTTTTTGTGTGATTTTGTTGTCAACAAATTCATCTTTGTACATAACAAAGTATTCAATGAGAATATTTCATTCATTCAGATCTAGGATGTGTTATTTAAATGTGTTCCCTTTATTTTTTTGAGCAGTGTGTATACAGTGGGTTCGGGAAGTATTCCCCTTTACATTTTTGACTCTTTGTTTCATTGCAGCCATTTGGTAAATGCAAAAAAGTTTATTTTTTTCTCATTAATGTACACTCTGCACCCCATCTTGACTGATAAACACCAGAAATGTAGAAATTTTTGCAAATTAAAAAAGAAAAACTGAAATATCACATTGTCATAAGTATTCAGACCCTTTGCTCAGTATTGAGTAGAAGCACACTTTCCAGCTAGTACAGCCATGAGTCTTCTTGGGAATGATGCAACAAGTTTCCACACCTGGATTTGGGGATCCTCTGCCATTCTTATTTGTAGATCCTCTCCAGTTCCATCAGGTTGGATGGTGAACGTTAGTAGACAGCCATTTTCAGGTCTCTCCAGAGATGCTCAATTGGGTTTAGGTCAGGGCTTTGGCTGGGCCAATCAAGAATGGTCATCTATACTGCCCCTTGTGTTGTCCGTTTCTTATGGACAATATTTGGACAAAAAATCCAATCTCATGAATTTACCCAAACATGAACAATGTGGATCCAGTCATTGTCATGTTGAAAAATAGCTTTTTGGACAATTTCCCGTTCTGTCATGATGTCTACTTCATTGCATTTCACATGTGGTCTCCAGACCAGTTTCCTACTAACGACCAAAACAAAAAATGTGACTTTTCACTGAAAAGGATATATTTTCATATCATCCTCCATTGTCATCTTACAAGGACTATGATAGCCTTTGACATCGGTGGCATGAGGTCAGTGGAACACTTGTAGCTGGACATCTGGCTCGTAGCCTAATTTTGTGCAAACACCTTCTAATGGTTTGTGTAGAAGAGTTTTATGCCTTAAGCTCCATTACACACAGCGATCTCTCTAGCGAGATCGCTGCTGAGTCACTAGTTTTGTGACGCAACAGCGATCTCCCCAGCGATATCGCCTGTGTGTGACATTCAGCGACGATCAGCCTCCCTGCTGGGTATCGCTGATCGTCGCTGAATGTCCTGGACATTTTTTTGATCGTTGGTCTCCTGCTGGCCAGCACGCATTGCTGCGTGTGGTAGCCGGCGCCTGGAAACCGATTTGTACGTTGGATACCAGCATGCTGCTGCAGGGGAGCTGGTAACCAAGGTACACATTGGGTTTCCGTGTGCCGCGCAGCGCCTGGAAACCGGATGTGTACCTTGGTTACCAGCTCCCTGCACCAGCGGGCTGGTATCCAACGTACACTGCGGGTAACTAAGCGACGTTACTCGCAGTATCGCTGTCCTGATCGCTGCCTGTTTGGCAGCTCACCAGCGATCAAGTAGTGACACACCAGCGATCCTGACAAGTGCATATCATTGTAGGGATCGCTGGTGTGTCGCTATGTGTGATGGGGCCCTTAGGCTAGGTATGTAACATCTAATTTCACTTGCAATATAGAATATATCAATAATGCGCAACATTATTTGCTCAGACCCCTGTGAGAAAGTGAATGCGAAAACTCGCGTCAGGGCGGTCCTTTGAGAGTTTGCTCTCACATTAGCACTTTATTATGGGTAAGTCTCTCCAATTGTGACTTTTACATATATCTATATGTGCTTTACTGGGATTTAATGTATGTGACTGATTGGCAAACACTATGTGATAGCTGTGACAGGATATTGTTAGATGCACAGGCACTCTATTTCTTTTCTCCATAACTGATGGTTGCACATGTCGTGCAGGATTATTAATTCTAATTACCAGGTTTACCAAATTTTTCTTTGAATTTTCATACTATGTGATGATATTTTGATTTATACTGTCCATCTGTGATTTTTTGGCCCAATTAATTCCTCCCAAGGTGACACTTTTTCTCCTTCATGTTCACCTCTTTTTTATTATGTTTATATTATTGTTGGTAACCTATTTTTGTGACAAATAAATGATGATAACTTTACTATATTCATGAAGTCAGCACACTATCTTTTCTATTGTTGAATACCATTATTTGAATCTAACAAGACCACATGAGCAGTGCCATGAAAAGACTTTCTCGAGGAAATATGACATTCGTTCTACTCCTGGGATTACGTTGAGGGGTGGAATAATGTATGGTAAACAGGCTTTTGACTACCTGATAAATGACCAAAATGCTTGTTCATTGGGTGAAATGATCTTACGGTCTGTAAAAAAGATCATCATTCTTGGAAACACATAGTATGTTGCCAAGAAAAATGGCAGCCTATTCACACTGAACTGTGTAAACAGGCTATTAAATGGCCACCGACAGGCAAAAGGTTGAACACTTTTGAAAGTTTTTTAACGCAAATACAGTCTTAGTAATTTCTATGTGTCCTCTACATTCATGGCTATGGGTTAACAATTGTGAGCTGTTTTTTCACTGCTCATCTGTCACACACACACTATGTTTATTCAATGTTTTAAAGATTGCTGTCATATTTATTACTAATCTGTGACCTGTGAAATCTTTTCACAGTCCAAATTCACAGCAAAATAGTTGCTGCCTTTCTTGCCTCTGCTTTTAGACAGACTATGTGATAGTCCACACTGATTGGCTGTACTCTACCATGTGATGTAATAGCTGCAAGACATTATAGAAAATCTCAAGTGGCCACACCTGATATTATGTGTTATCTGTTTTGTGTAAAATGGCAGTGGAAATTTTTTGGAGCAATTTAGATTTGTGCAATCACACACATAAATTTTTCAAAATTCACCAGGTCCAACAAATTTCCTAAGATTCAAGAATAATTTAATTCACATTGCGTTGCTTTGCTCATTACTAATGGTTATACATTAAATGTAAAAACTCAGAATAATTCAGGACTTAATGATTGAAAATATTCCCTCATCAGCTAGGTATAAGAGGGGAAATACTGATTGCACATAGTGATGAGCGAGCGAGTATGCTCGTTGCTCAGGTTTTCCCGATCATGCTTGGGTGGTCTCCGATTTTGTGGAAGTGATCAGAGATTTAGTTTATGTCACCGCAGCTGCATGATTTGTGACTGCTAGACAGCCTGAATACATGTGGGGATTCCCCAACAAAGAGGCAATCCCCACATGTATTCAGGCTGTCTAGTAGCCGCAAATCATGCAGCTGCGGTGACAGAAACTACATCTCCGAGTACTTGGAGACCACCCGAGCATGCTCTGGAAAAACCCAAGCAACAAGCATACTCGCTCATCACTAATTGCACACACTACATTTTGGTCTACTGGCTGTCAAAGTGGTGGAGCCTTTTCCTGGCTGCAAATGCAATCAGTTTATAATTAAGGTATTTTGTACATGTTAAAAAGGTTTGTTCAAGTGACAGGTTAATTTGTGCTGAACTTTCCACCCCTTTAATTTTATTTTTGCCAGACATGACAATTAGAATTAGCTACAAATCTGTATGAGAGAAGAGACGTTACATCAGCATTTATTATTAGTCTAATCCAGACCAGACAACATATTAACAATTATGGTAATTTGCAGAGCTAACTTGATATGACTGCATGCAAAATGTGTAAAGAAGTGTTTTATAGAAGCACAAATCTAACAATATTCTGTTTGTCTGATTTCTTCAGATTAGGTTTTCTTAGATCAGTAACAGATTTCATAACAAAACTTTAGGGCAGCGTTAAGAAGCTTTCTCACTTGTACAGACCAATTTTAAAGTTTTTCTTTTGATTTCCTAATGCTCTAAGTACCAGACATTGGTCATATAATGTATTTTCACAAACCACACAAAAATATTTTAAGTGCTCATGATCAAATTTATAATCATGAAATACTAATAGATTGGTATTCCTGGAATTACTGTTGAATGATGGAATGCAATATTTATATAATGAAACAAAATCATCTAAAATGCTGTGAAAAATAAGTTTGCATCTCCCTTAGCCGTTTACTGCACATGTCATCTGCAAAAAACCTCCCTACTTACATTTCAGTATTAGACATGATTTTTTCTTCTTTTTTTAATTCAGGGGAGTGGAACACTAACATAAAATATGTAGGATAGATATGCACACTTCTCTTTTATCAGTCAACTTCTGATTTTGATTTAGAAAATGAATGGAAAATACTCAACCAATATTGTAAAGGAAGCTTAAAATAGAATCAAAAGGATTCCAAAGATATCCGATTAACTCATTATTTCTTTTAACATTTTGGTTGCTTGTTTTTCACAATCAATAAGCAGGCAAATAAATGACTGGATGAAAATGTGTAAATGCTGAAAATGAAAGGGTCTCTTCACTGGAGTTGAGCAGTTTTGATCTTTATAGATCTGAACAATATATTGATTTTTTTCTTAGATAGAAAATGATTGAATTCATGACATTCTGCCAACTATAAGAATGCAAAATCCATGTCATATGGAGAAGGAAAAACATTTGGTAACTGACCCTCTTCTACTTTCCCGGTAAGCATAGCCAGTCTACAAATTAAATAAACTTAAAACTAGGATTTTCTTATTTTCAGGCTCTGTTTTTAGGTACTCATTTCTAAAGGTAGATGTGAAATATTATTATCTCCAATTTTGGTAATATTGCAACATTCTTTGGATGGACAATGATGTTAAAGAAGTTGTCCCATCTCCTATTCTGGATTTATGGCTTAGCTACAGGTTACAGCATAAATGTATGGTAGATGAGACTTCTACTGCTGGTAACCACAACTGTCTGAACAATATGGTCATATCAGTTGCCTCATTTCAAAGGATTGTTGTCACCTTTCACAAAATCTTCATCCTCAGCTCCAATTTGTTATAAAATAAACCACTCTTTATTAACCCTCCCTGAGCCCATCATTAAGATGTCTATCGATCTTATGATTTCCATAATTCAATGGCCTTTGCTTCTAGGTGTTTCGATTTCAGTGTTTAGGAGTGTACATTTCCAGCATATCACATCTAATTTTTGAAACATTAGATTTCATGTTAAATTTTATTTCAGCCTAACATTATTTACATTTTTCTCCATCAATTATTTGAACCGAGGTTACAAAAAAGTGCTTTTAAATGTGAGTCAAGTTAAAGTAGTTAGATTGAAAAATTACTGTCATGGGTGTATCGCCACGAGGATCGTCGCGATTACACACTCTGACTTCTCACAGCTGAGTTGCTGTTTCTTTGTGTTTGGTAATGAGGGAGTTAATTTTACCTAGCTCTTTGCTAAGACTAGGTCCAGCCTTGCCCGGCTGCTTTTGATTATGTTCTAATTAGATTCCTTCATATACCTGCCAGTCTGCTTGTTAGATGCCGGTGAAAGCCTTTATGTAGTCTAGCAGACTGGATCGGTTCTGAGAATACTTAAGCTAAGAGCTCCTTAGTTGTTTTTACTCTTACAGCTTATAGTTTATCTCTGAGACCTTAGGTGTTCCTACTGTGTGTGAGTGTTGTATGTAAGACTTTATTTACTTTATTTCTTGTCTTTCTTGTATGTCTTTCTGTTCATTAACCGTTACCTGTTCATTCCCTTTGGTGGTAATCAGGGTCCTTCTTAGGACTAGATTACAGTTGGCAGGGATTGATAGGAGACAGGGTTTACGCTGGTGGCCTGGACCTCTGTACCTTTAACAGTACCTCCAGGTAGAGGGATTAGTTAGGACCCCAGTTTAGGGTCAGCATAGACCCCGGTCACCCTCTAGCCGGAGACAGCGTATAACGGATTCCGTATTGACCCACTGGACATTCTGTCAGGTAATTCTATGTTATCATATATCTATGCGCATGTTATATAGTATGTTGCCCTTTTGATATAGATTACTGACATCACATATATATATCTGCTATACAGCGTGACATTTTCACCGGCCTCTAACAAGCAGACTGGCAGGTATATGAAGGAATCTAATTAGAACATAATCAAAAGTAGCCGGGCAAGGCTGGACCTAGTCTTAGCAAAGAGCTAGGTAAAATTAACTCCCTCATTACCAAACACAAAGAAACAGCAACTCAGCTGTGAGAAGTCAGAGTGTGTAATCGCGACGATCCTCGTGGCGATACACCCATGACAGTACCCCCCTCTACCTCCTCCTTCAGTGGTGGTCAATGATAACGTGGAATTTCAGGGGTCGAAAATCATTGACTCATGTCTCAGTCGCCGATCCCTTCAGTACTTGGTTCATTGGAGGGGGTATGGTCCTGAGGAGAGGACGTGGGTCCCTGCGTCTGATGTTAACGCAGATCGATTGGTTCGGACCTTTCACACAACTCACCCGGGCAGACCTGGCCCTGAGGGTCCGGAGTCCCCTCGTAGAGGGGGGGTACTGTCATGGGTGTATCGCCACGAGGATCGTCGCGAATACACACTCTGACTTCTCACAGCTGAGTTGCTGTTTCTTTGTGTTTGGTAATGAGGGAGTTAATTTTACCTAGCTCTTTGCTAAGACTAGGTCCAGCCTTGCCCGGCTGCTTTTGATTATGTTCTAATTAGATTCCTTCATATACCTGCCAGTCTGCTTGTTAGATGCCAGTGAAAGCCTTTATGTAGTCTAGCAGACTGGATCGGTTCTGAGAATACTTAAGCTAAGAGCTCCTTAGTTGTTTTTACTCTTACAGCTTATAGTTTATCTCTGAGACCTTAGGTGTTCCTACTGTGTGTGAGTGTTGTATGTAAGACTTTATTTACTTTATTTCTTGTCTTTCTTGTATGTCTTTCTGTTCATTAACCGTTACCTGTTCATTCCCTTTGGTGGTAATCAGGGTCCTTCTTAGGACTAGATTACAGTTGGCAGGGATTGATAGGAGACAGGGTTTACGCTGGTGGCCTGGACCTCTGTACCTTTAACAGTACCTCCAGGTAGAGGGATTAGTTAGGACCCCAGTTTAGGGTCAGCATAGACCCCGGTCACCCTCTAGCCGGAGACAGCGTATAACGGATTCCGTATTGACCCACTGGACATTCTGTCAGGTAATTCTATGTTATCATATATCTATGCGCATGTTATATAGTATGTTGCCCTTTTGATATAGATTACTGATATCACATATATATATCTGCTATACAGCGTGACAATTACACAGTTATGTGTACTGTCCACATCTAACCTTTTTAAGACCGAATATACATTAATTCTCAAATTATAACCCTCAATTAAGGATAAGTGGATCGATACTGGTAAGAAGGAGTTTGAGTCAAATTTCCTGAAATTTGCTGTTTGGTGCAAATTTGAACATTTCAGATTTGATTTGTGGTTCTGAAAAAAGAAAAAAATCTTGCCCGCCAATACTTCTCATACTCCAGAAGCATCAGAGAGCAGGATAATGTCATTTTGCGATGTCGCGTGGTCTTCCCCATAATGCCCTGCAGCCGTGATATCTTACAGATATCATACCTTGCACAATAATAGAACATGGGCCATCAGAAATCAGCAGTTCCCATTTTAGCACAGATTGTATGGCAGAGTACTTTTCCATCTTCAGAGTTACTAATTAAGTCTCTCTCTTCTGTAGAGTGTAAGGAATTAGGAAGTATGCTGGTTTTGTTGGCCATGTATTGCTTGAACATGTTTCAAAACTTACTTTTCCCTCCTTCTTAAAAATACCCAGTAATCAGGACCTAGATGATGGGGGGTATCATAAAATTGGCCCAGACCTTTGACAATGTACCCCTGCCCCTGCTGTACCTGGTGTGTGTCTCCCTCACCTCTCCTTCTTGGTTGGGTAAGGAAGCTTGCCCCTTGCTGCTAGCATTGTCTGATTGGAATTTTTTCAGTATGTTTTCCACAATGGCCTTTTGGTATAGCACTATTTTAGTATACCTTCCATCTCAGGAAGGAGAGATACAAGGTTCTCCTTGTAGCTTGGGTCTAGAAGGGTGAACAACCAGCACTCTTTTTGGCCAAGATGAATGTAAAGTGAGGGTCATGGGAAAGGTAGCTGTACATAAAGTCTGCTATATGTACCAAGGTTCCTACAACTAACACTTCCCTGTCTACACCATAATGACTATTTTCTATCTCCTTCTCCTCCTCCATCTCATCCGCCTCATCCCATTCATGCAGGAGAGACAGGACAAAGCTTGAGTCATTACTGGTTTCTGTTATACTATCAGCCAGCTCCTGTTCCTCCTCCTCTTCCTTAGGCTCCAACTTTTCATTGTTACCCAATCCACGATGAGTAGTAGAGATGAGTCTGGGCTGGGTATTATCTCCCTGTCTCATGTCTTCCACCATAACTACCTGGTCTGCATTCAAAGGTTCATGTTTAATTCGCAGCAGTGACTGTTTAAATAAGCACAGTAGCAGATAAATACTTAGCAAAGAAATGCAAGGCCCTAAGCCCCTCCTAGACCCTGTATTCTGCCACTCTCCCTGCTCCTGCAGCTGTCCCTAGCCTAAATGCAGAATGTATTGCATTGAAACAGAAAAAGAACAAGATAAGATGGCTCCGCTTCAGCACTAGTGTCAACTCTACAGGACTCTGATTTGTTATACTGTGCACACACAGGCCTGGACAAACGCTCTCTTCCACCAATAAGAAATGTCCCTGAGCTGTGCAATGGCGTCAGTGAGCCAAGCATGGCGGTGCCTGTCCTTTTATAACCTCTGATGAGGTAATGCGGCCAGCCAAACACAGTAATGCCACTACTAAGATGGCTGCAGCATTACAGTGACTGGCAGACAATCTTTCATGCTTATTAGCTGTGCAACAGGTGCCAAACATGAGGTGCCCAACATGCTTCAAATACGAGCAAGAGCCAAGCTCGTTGAGTGCCGAGCACATATGAGCTCTCAGATGCTAGAGTGAAATCCGAGTGTCACCGAGGACGTTCACTCATCCCTATTAATTTGTGATTGTTACTATGATCTGTTGCCTAAGTATATAGAAGGTCAGATGTTCTAACTCAGCCATGCATTAGACTAGCTGCACTGGTAGTTGTAAAGGTAATTAGCTATATTTATATTCTCTTTCTTTAACTCTGCATGCCAAACCACACAACCTAAAGTCCATGAACATCTACTAATACATACAGGATGGAAATGTTATTTTGTTTAATTTTACAAAGCACAGAGATCTGCTAAAAGATGTCTTAATAGAAAAGACAGTGGTGACATAAACTGATATTTCAAAATCCCCTTACGTAGCAGACTATGTTTAGTTTTCTTCTTTAGATTTTATATTATGTTTATTTTGAACACCTAACCCAACAGCTTAAATACTTCACATAAATGATTGACACTCTGCCAAAACACAACAATATCCTCATTTTCTAAGCCTTGTGCAATTCAGTTTCTCATGATTACTATTCAATAAATATTCCAAGACAGTCACCTTATTTGAACAATGTGTTCTTTAATGAGCCCTTTATGCTCCCAATACATTTCTAGGCTGTAAGATTCAGAACAAAGTAATCTTTTTCTGCAGACAATTGTATTGTTCATGTAATAGCACATTATTACTACTGTTAATCTCTAAAACAAACATATAGCTCAAGTATATCATATGGACAAAAATATTGGGACATTTACACATTATACCTACAGAAGCATTTATGACATCCCATTCGACATTCAAAATCATTAACCCTTTTAGGACTGGGCAAATTTTTGTTGTATTTTCTACTCTTCTTTCAAAAGTCATAACTTTTTATGTTTTCCATACACATAGCTTTGAGGTGGTTAAATTTGGCAGGACATGTTATAGTTTTCATTGACATCATTAATTTTACCATACAATGTAGTGAATAATGGGAAAACAATTTCAAGAGCAATGAAATGCTAAAAAATCTCAATTTACTATTTTTTATTTTTAGGGCATTTTATGCATGGTAAAAAATGACATGGAAACCTGATTCTGCATGCCATAATGATTCCTAATTTACATATTTTTTATTTAGGCAGTGAAAAAAATCAGATTTCTGTAAAAAAGGGGTTTCTGGAGCCATTTTAATGTTCTGACACTTGTAACATTTCTACTTTTCCATCAATTGAGCTGTGTGAGGGCTTATTTTTTAAGTGTCGAGCTAATGTTTTCATTGATAGAATTTTGGGGCACATATAATATTTTTGGTTGCTTGTTATTGTATTTTTTTTGGGAGGAGTGGAGACTGAAAAATAAAAATTATTTTCTTTTTTCATTATGACATTTACCTGTCAGGTAAAATAATTTTATATTTTGATAAGTAGGGCTTTTAACTGATGTGACTCTACCAAATAGGTTTAAATTCCATCAGGGGTGTAGTTTCCAAAATGGGGTCACTTTGGAGGTTTTTCTGCTGTTTTGGCACCATAGCGGCTCTTCAAACACAACATGACGTCCGCCATCTATTCCTGCCAAGTCTGAACTCGAAAAGTCAAATCCTTCCATTCTGAACCTTGCAAGTGCCCAAAGACTTGGTCTCTATCAAGGTCAGATCACGAGTGCAACTGCCCTTATGCTCTTGTTAGCGTAGGAATAGAATGCAGCTGGAGTAAGGGACAGATTTTGACTGTGCACTCTGCAAAAAAATGCTGTGTGTACTCTGAGCCACCCGCCAGGGCCGTGGGGTACTCGGACCCTAGCCCGTTGACTTCTACGGGGGATGTCACGGCAGCCACGACTCGGTCCATGGCCCTGGGCGCTCACCAAAAAGGGGATATTTACAGGGGATTAGTGTTCGTATGATGATTCGTGACGCCACCTGTAGTGTCTGGCCAGGGTGACCAGCGCTGATGTGCAGGTCCTCTGGAAGGGATGGTGTTGTGCAGCTAGATGGTAAACCTCCTACAGGTGAGGCTGTGTCCTTCCAGGGCAGGTAGATGTGGTAGTGAAGGGATAGTGCTTGTGGATGTAGCAGAGAGGAATGTGCGACGCTGGAATAATCAGGAAGACAGTCCAAGTGCAGTTTCAGAGTTTTTACTCACAGTTCTGTCACCGGTAATACAGATGTCCGCTTTGCACTGTGTCCTCCAGGTGAGTGGTCCAGCAACCCTCAGGTAGATTGGTCGCACTTCTCAGGACTCCCTCTCAGTATGTTCTTTTCTGGCCTTCACTCTCTGTGCTCTTACTCCTTTCTACTTCCTAGCACCTCACCATGCAAACTCTCAGTTCCAGAAGCTGTGAGCCCTTTTGGTCAACAGATCAATCCTATGTCTGTGCGTACTTGACCCCGTAGTGCCGCCTTTCTGTAGAGATGCTGGTGGTTGGTGGCAATGACCCATAAAGTGATCACCACCGTCGGCTTACTAGCAGGGCTTGAAGCTTTCCCACTAGTCTAGGGACCGTGCCCTGATGGCCTTGGTCCTTCATTCTTCTGGATGGGGGCCACGGATGGATAAACCAACCTCCGTGCCTTTTCGGACCCGTTCGCTAACTCTAGCAGTTGCTTACTGAGGTGTACTCAATTGAAGCCTCAGTCAGAGACTGTCTGCTCTCTATTCTCACAAGAAGCCTAAGTGCTGCTGCTAACTCCACCCCCCATGTATGCACCCTTTGCTAACCAGGCTGAGTCAGACCATCCTCCCAAAGGGTACGTCCGTATGCTCAGCTGGCATGGTGTGTTGGATGCAGGTGTGGAGTCCTAGGGGTGCTTCCTCCTTACCTGAGAGTCAGGTGTCATACCTCTGGGTGAGATACAACACCTCTGTGGTGACTGAACCCTCAGGGGCGCCACATTCCCCCCACGTTAAACACAGCACGTCTGCGGGCTGAAACAGAGTAAAGGTTGTTACCAGAAACATGCAAATTTTTAGTTATGCATTACAATAGAAAAACAATGTCAAACCTCATCTTCCCTTTATGGGAGGACTTGTGATTAAACGTTGCATAAATAACATTTATAAAACTCTCTTTAGCTTAGGCAAAATAAAGTGCAATAAGACAGTAGCATTTAAACTTGTGCTTGTGGAGGACCCGCTCCAAACCTCCCACGTTGGTCTTGGGTGGGTTGCAAGACATAATTGGTCTATTTCAGCAGACCTTGTATTTGGCCACACCTAATGGGTTTTTGTTTTCTGAGGTAGTAGTGCAGTCATTGCACCTTAGAGGATTTGCGTAAAACCAAGAGAGAGCACCTAAAGAGGTGCCAAACTATATACAGGAAACAGTTTATGAGCCAGCACAGTTCATGGCTGCAAAGTTCACCGAACATCTAAAACATTCAAAATACTGAATTATGTACAAACTGCAGACCCTGTCCGGGTTAACATTTACTTAGCTGGGGCTGGTACTGGGGCTGGCCGCAAAGTCGGTTCGCTAAGGTCCTCTAGGCCGCAGGGCCTGTCTTCCACCGGGGCTGCTTGCGGCCTGCCGGGCGCACTTGCAGGCGGTGTGCGGAGGGGGTATGCCGCCGATTCCTCCGCGGGGACGGATGTCCCCGTGATGGTGCCAGCATCGGTGCAGGAGTCCTCCGTAACCTCCGGTGCCGGTGTGGCGAGTCGGCGGAGCAGCCGGTTCGGCTCCAGTGGTGATTCCAGTCGCAGCTTCAGAGCCCGCCAGCTCCTCTCCATTCTCTCCACTTCCTCTGAGTGCCGGGCCAGTTCTTCCAGTGGGGCATCCGCTTCCGAGCTAGAGAGAGTGCTGACAGGTTCAGGCACAGCAGGCAGCTCGGTGATGGGTAAATATTCCTCGTGCTGGGGGAAGGTGTGCTCCTTCACTCCATCACACGCCAACTCACCACTGGTCGCCATTATTATTAGATCACAAGTCCCTTCTTCATCCGGAGGGTCTGGCAAAAAACTGCACCCCTAAAGGTGCTCAAAACCACATTCAAGAAGTTTATTAATCCTTTACATGCTTCACAGGAACTGAAGCAATGTGGAAGGGAAAAATTAACATTTAACTTTTTTGCAAAAAAATTATTTCAGAACCAAATTTTTTTATTTTCAAGTGTTAACAGAGAAAATGAACCACAAAATTTGTTGTGCAATTTCTCCTGAATATGCCTATACCCCATATGTGGGGGTTTACCACTTTTTGGGTGCATGGCAGAGGTCTCAAGTGAAGGAGCGCCGTTTGACTTTTTCAACGCAGAATTGACTGACGCCATGTTGCGTTTGGAAAGCCCCTGATGTGCCTAAATAGTGGAAACCCCCAACAAGTTCCAGATTTTGGAAACTAGACCCCTTAAGGAACTTATCTAGATGTGTGGTGAGCACTTTGAACCTCCAAGTGCTTCACAGAAGTTTATAATGTAGAGCCGTGAAAAAAAAAATCATTCTTTTCCTCATTTTTTACTTTCCCAAGGGTAACAGGAGAAATTGGACCACAAAAGTTGTTGTGCAATTTTTCCTGAGTACACTGATACCCCATATGGGGGGGGACCACTGTTTGGGAGCATGGGAGAGCTTGGAAGGGAAGGAGCGCCATTTTGTAATGCAGACTTTGATGGAATGTTCTGCGGGCGTCATGTTATGTTTGCAGAGCCCTTGATGTGCCTAAACAGTAGAAAACCCCCACAAGTGACACCATTTTGGAAATTAGACCCCCCCAAAGAGCTTATCTAGATGTGTGGTGAGCACTTTGAACCCCCAAGTGCTTCACAGAAGTTTATAAACGCAGAGCCATGAAAATAAAAAATCATTTTTTTCCTCAAAGATGATTTTTTAGTCTGCTATTTTTTATTTTCCCAAGGGTAACAGGAGAAATTAGAACCCCAAAATTGGTGTGTAATTTGTCCTGAGTACGCTGATGCCCCATATGTTGGGGTAAACCACTGTTTGGGTGCAGGGCAGGGCTCGGAAGGGAGGGAGCACCATTTGACTTTTTGAATGCCATGACGTGTTTGGAGAACCCCTGATGTGCCTAAATAGTGGAAACCCCTCAATTCTAGCTCAAACCATAACCCCAACACACCCTAACCCTAATCCCAACCCTAACCCTAATTCTATCTCTAATTCCAACCCTAACCCTAATTCCAACCTTAACCCTAATTCCAACCCTAATTCTAACCCTAACCCTAATTGTAACCATAACACTAA
Organism: Oophaga sylvatica; assembly: GCA_033576555.1. Taxonomy (NCBI): domain Eukaryota; kingdom Metazoa; phylum Chordata; class Amphibia; order Anura; family Dendrobatidae; genus Oophaga; species Oophaga sylvatica. The sequence continues at coordinate 366,997,622 of JARQOD010000004.1, read as the reverse complement.
TTCCAACCCTAACCCTAATTCTAACCCTAATCCTAACCTGTTATGTTTTGGTAGCTGAGGAGAGCAGGCAAAAACGGCAATACACCAGAGAGGTTGGAATCTACTGGATTGCAGTACCCTGACTAACCACCACAACTAAAGGCAGCCGTGGAGCGTACCTACGTTGGTCCTAGACGCCTCGTCACAGCCTGAGAAGCTAACTATACCTAAAGATAGAAAGAGGAAAACTATCTGCCCCGGAGCAGATCCCCAAAGAACATAGGAAGCCCCCAAACATGTAATGGCGGTTAGACAAGAGGAAATATAAACACAGACAGAAAATAGTATGAGCAAACGCTGGGGCCCAATCTTTCTTGACAGAAAAGAATAGGAAGGACACTTACTGCAATCCCAAAAAAACCTAAAAAGTACCAACTCTACTAATTACAAAAACACCTGAGATCACACGACCTCTACCACCTAAATTAGTTCTCTGGTGTAACAAAACTAAGCCGCAGCCACTGAAAAAACTGGAAAAGGCAAATGAACAAACAACAGAGGCCCAGATAAACCGAGAGGAGCACAAGCCCCCCGGAGGGGACCTGGCTGACCTCCACAAGAGTGCAGGAAACAATGCAAAAATCAAGCACAGAAATAAAAACAGAAAATGTCCTATCTGAGAGCAGGAGAAGAGGCAAGATTCAGCAGGCTTCCAAGTGAACCAGGAACAACAGCAGTTAGACAAGAACAATTGATCACCGGCAACCCTGATGGGAGCTCCCTTATATAGGACCAGTCTGTAACTCCTGATTGCCAATCTTCACTAAATGGTTCAGCACTGTCAGCAACCACCAGAGGGAGCTTCTGCTCAGAACTCATCTCCAACACATTCACAACACTAACCCTAATGGAAAAATGAAAATGAATATATTTTCTTTATTTTATTATATTTCCCTAACTAAAGTGGTGATAAAGGGGGGGGGGTTATTTACTATTTTTTTATTTTAATCACTGTGATAGAGTTTATCGCAGTGATCAAAATGTACCTTCACTGAGTGTGAATGAATCTGCCGGCCGGCAGACTCAGCGGGCGCACTGCGCATGCGCCCACCATTTTCTTCCCGGACCAAGATGGCGGCGCCCACTGGAGCAGGCAGGAGGGTCTGGGGACACCAGGAGGTACTGGGGGGATCGGGGACCCTAATTCTCTCTCCTCATATGGTTAATAACGGCGATCGCAAAAGCAGGGTCAGTAAAAACCAACCCAAATCATGTTGTCTGGGTATCCGCTACACCCGGTAGCCGAGACCCCAGAGAAAATCTGACTCTGGGGGGGCGTTTTATACTTTTTCCACAGAGCCGTGAATTCACGGCGCTGTGGTTTAAGTACCCTTAACTACCGCCGTTAAAAGGCGTATCGGCGGTCGTTAAGGGGTTAAGCTGCTGTGTGTATTTTGCATCCATATCTGTAGGAATACTGTCCTTTAAGCCGCTGTGAGTACTATGTACCCCCCATGCCTGTGAAAAGTACGGTCCTGTAAGCTGCTGTGTGTTCTCTATTACTCTAAAAAAAAAAAAAATAATTGGCATTAACTGTGTCTTGCCATTTCTAGGACCCCAAAATAATATTTCTGAACTAATGTGTGTTTTTCAGTAGTCTGTAAAATAAGTAATTAGCATCAGCCATCTAGTTGCCATCTCTAGGCACAAAAAAATATTTTTCAGGAGCGCTATGTTTTCTAATACTCTAAATAATTTTACAATTGTCTTTAACTATGTCTTGCTATTTCTAAGCTCCAAAAATAATATTTCTGAACTAGTGTGTGTTTTTTAGTAGTCTAGGAAATAAATAACAACACACAAACCAAAACGGAGCAAAAAACCATAAATAAAGCAGTTTATAGAAAAATGCAAAATGTATTATCAATTTTTAAAGGTAGTATCATAAGTATAATTCAATATAGCAATATTATCCAATCATAATAGAAGAACATGCAAAGCTAGCGATCGTGGTAGACGTGTCAGCTTACCCATGCTGCTGTGAACAGAGTGGGAACGCGCCCCACTCTATTATGATTGGATAATATTGCTATATTGAATTATACTTATGATACTACCTTTAAAAATTGATAATAAATTTTGCATTTTTCTATAAACTGCTTTATTTATGTTTTTTTGCTCCGTTTTGGTTTGTGTGTTGCAATTTGCCCGGGGAAACTAATAGGGGACAGGACAGACCCCATGACCCAGGAAGAGGGTTCATGACTAAGCCAGGCAGTGAGGAGAAAGCGCGCTAAGAAACAGTGAGTTTCCCGCTGGCAGCAAGGGCAGAGGCAGGCGTGCGGCACGCTCCGCAGTATGAGAGACAGCGTGGGGCAGAACTGCGGCAGAGCTTTCGCATATGGGCCACTGAGCCAGTGAGAGCACACAGCTAAGGATAGAGCAGCACTCGCGCGGAGTATCGAGGGCCTGGTGGAGAACCCTGAGGTGCATCCAAAATGGTTGACAGACGCACAGCGGCACCCATGTGGGACAGAGAGTACTGCAACGATCCTCACTTTGGCTGGCACATAGACGAGCTCAAGCCTAGCAGAGTCGTGCAGAGCAACCATTAAGGTGATGGCAGCTGCTCAGAGAGACACGTGCCACGAGGAACCTTGCGGAGAGCTTTACTCTTTTGCTCCTCAGCTTTTCCCGTTTGATTGCGCGAGCTTATGGACTAGGGGCTCAGCGTGTAAAACCGGAGACCGCCCGCTTCCGCCAGAAGACGGATTGTTAACTTTGAACCCCTTCTTAGGATCCTACATCGGCCATTGCCTGTATTGCTACCTCCATCAGACTGTGGACTGAGGACCCCAACAGGAGCTATGATAAGTGTTGTTTGAAACTTAGACTGTTACACTTGTTTTGCTTATTTCATTTAACCCTTGTTGTTCCAATGGCTCTCTGCTACTGCCTATCAACTCCCTGCGAGGAGATTACTTTAACTTTTGCTCTTAAAAGAATAAATAGTATTGTTATACCATACTGCTCTGCAATCCCTACGTACTGCATCCATTTAACCTGCTTACACATGCACCAGAGGAAGGTGTTGTAGTTGGGCATGTAGCAGCTACAGAATGACCATGTACTGTCACTGCATCAGCTACACCACAACCACCATCAGCTGCTACACCAGCATCAGCATGGCCATGTCCCATCTTGGTAGTGATTTTTTTAATCCCTACTCGCAAAGAGATAGCAAAAGAGTAGATTTAATTATTTATAACAGTACTAGAAAACACACAGCGCTCCTGAAAGATAATTTTTTGTTCCTAGAGATTTCAACTTGATGGCTGATGCTAATTATTTATTTCCTAAAAAAACAACATAATCCTGGATCAGAGTTCGGGAATATATCAAAACATGAAAATGTGACTGCCACTACCAAAGCCAGTCACAGGCAGTGTATTTCAGAAAAGACTTCCCCCTGACAAAGGAAGTCTTTCCAAAACACGTGTTGGGGTGCGTGGCAAAGGTACGTGGCGACCCTTACAAGTATATTACTCTCTTATTCTAAAAAATATTTAGACTTGAGAGTCCTCAGTGGTTGATACCTTTTAATGGCTAACTGAAAAGATGGTAACAAATTGCAAGCTTTCGAGACTACTCAGGTCTCTTCATCAGGCTAAGACTAAAACAAAAACTGAAGAATCACATATTTATACACAAGAGGACACAGGAATAATGCAATAGGTAAGACATGTGACGTGAAGCAGAACTGTCATTATGGCAGAGGGATGAACATAAATATTGGAACAGTTCATAGATAAGGAGTGAAAGTTTTATTGCCCTCTGATTGGGGTCTGGTATTGTGTTTTGATGTCCTCTTTTTTGCACTCAGCACTTTAATTTTAGGCATTGAAATCCTTGCAATTTTTTGTATCCTTACTTTTTATTCCTTGATGTACCTTATTATGAGCACAATAATTTGTATGGCACAGGCACTTTAATGAAGTTCATAATATATGGCACAGTATATTTTAAAATTGGTTTGATCATTATCCTTTTTGCACAGATTGCTTTTTTCTTATTTTTTCACTTGAGGAATATGTGTGATACCTGTATATAATTGGGTCTGCTGGTTGACCTGTATATTTCCGTCCCAATATGCGCACATTGTTTTAAACTGTGGCTATATATGTGTTGCCAACTATTATTTAATAAAGGCGCATTATTATTCCTTGCTTGGTTTTCCTAGGCTGTTCATGTTTCTTCGGTTGTTTTGGTTTGTCCACAGAACATGCATGCAGGACAAGTGAATATACACACACACACTTCAGTATACTCAAAAGATATCTAAACACACAAACAGACACAACCCCATACACACAGAGACACAACCCACACACACACACAGACACAACCCCCCCACAGACACAGACAACACAAACATACACAGCCCCCCTACAGAGAGACACAACCCACACACATGCAGACACACAGACACACAACCTACACACACACACAATCCACACAGACACACACAGAGACACAACCCACACACACAGACAGACACATGGAGACACACACTCCTTTGTGCTACAGGGGTGGGGGCTGGTGTACAGTCATGGCCAAAAGTTTTGAGAATGACACAAATATTATATTTTCACATGATCTGCTGCCCTCTGGTTTTTATGTGTGTTTGACCGATGTTTTTATCACAGACAGAAATATAATAATTGCAAACATATGAGTAAGAAAAGCTTATATTGACAGTTAGAATGAGTTAATGCAGCAAGTCAATATTTGCAGTGTTGACCCTTCTTCTTCAGGACCTCTGCAAGTCTCCCTGGCATGTTCTCAATCAACTTCAGGACCAAATCCTGACTGATAGCAGTCCATTCTTGCACAATCAATGCTTTCATTTTGTCAGAATTTTTAGGTTTTTGTTTGTCCACCCGTCTCTTGATGATTGACCACAAGTTCTCCATGGGATTAAGATCTGGGGAGTTTCCAGGCCATGGACCCAAAATCTCTATGTTTTGTTCCCTGAGCCATTTAGTTATCACCTTTGCTTTATGGCAAGGTGCTCCATCATGCTGGAAAAGGCATTGTTGATCGCCAAACTGCTCTTGGAGGGTTGGGAGAAGTTGCTCTTGGAGGACATTCTGGTACTATTCTTTATTCATGGCTGTGTTTTTAGGCAAAACTGTGAGAGAGCCGATTCCCTTGTCTGAGAAGCAACCCCACACATGAATGGTTTCAGGATGCTTAACAGTTGGCATGAGATAAGACTGGTGGTAGCGCTCACCTTGTCTTCCGAATGAGGCGTTTTCCTGATGTCCCAAACAATCGAAAAGGGGATTCATCAGAGAAAATAACTTTACCCCAGTCCTCAGCAGTCCACTGCCTGTACCTTTTGCAGAATATCAGTCTGTCCATGATGTTTTTTCTGGAGAGAAGTGGCTTCTTTGCTGCCCTCCTTGAGACCAGGCCTTGCTCCAAGAGTCTCCGCCTCACAGTGCGTGCAGATGCACTCACACCTGCCTGCTGCCATTCCTGAGCAAGCTCTGCACTGCTGGTAGCCCGATCCCGCAGCTGAAACACTTTTAAGAGATGGTCCCGGCGCTTGCTGGTCTTTCTTGGGCACCCTGGAGCCTTTTTGGCAACAATGGAACCTCTCTCCTTGAAGTTCTTGATGATGCGATAGATTGTTGACTGAGGTGCAATCTTTCTAGCTGCGATACTCTTCCCTGTTAGGCCATTTTTGTGCACTGCAATGATGACTGCACGTGTTTCAAACTTTTGGCCATGACTGTACATGTGCAGCTTCCCCTGCTCACAGCAGCAGCTGAGCCCCACACCCACTCTCTCTGCCGGGACTGCCCACTAGGAGATCTGTAACCTTGTGGATTGACGCTGCTTCTCCAGCACAGGTGGCTTCTCCATATCTTCCAGCACATGAGGCTCCTCTGATCTTGCTTCCTGGCTCTCACTTCTTCCCTTCAAAGACGCGCCATGCAGGAGGACAGGAGCACTGGCCAATCAGCTCTTCTGTCAGTGATATGAGAGCGTTCATTGGCCAGTGTTCTTCTCCTGCAGGACACCTCCCCTCTCTGAGTTTCTGAACCCAGAGGGTGAAAGCTACTGTATATCAGTAATCATTTAAGTGCATGTTCCCCCCTGTATGAAGCGGGCAGCATCACAGCAGGAGATAGCAGGAAGTCAGGGAGCGAAGAGGGAGAAAAGAGGCAGGCACAAGCCAGCATGTGAAAGAACGGCCCCCGCAGATGCTGCCCGCTTTTTATCAGCAGGTGGTGCCGCCTGAGGCAACAGACTCAAGTTGCCTCATGATAGGTATGCCCCTGTTGGCAAGGTTCTGTTTCAGATTTACATTAGTTTATGTCATCATTGAATCGCAACGGGTCCAACATCAGGTTCACGTATGCATATCATCCCAAGGAAATATCCATTTTGGACATTAAACTTATTGTTAATCGATATGTCTATACTGACCTCTTTTGTAAGGAGACATCAGTAAATGCCCTCTTACTTGCCTCCTCAGCTCATACAGCATCTACTATCCGCTCAGTGCCTGAACACTTTCTTCGTGTTAGGAGGATTTGTTCCACTGACCAATGCGTTCGTGATGCAGGCCAAAACCTTGGGGAGAGGTTTGTGGATAGGGGGTACAGTGGGAGGTGTATCAAAAAAGGATATCAGTGTGCCAAAAATAGCAAACGTAATGACATGCTCACTGTCCCTAATAACATAAAACATTATATAATACCATAATACGTTATATTTCGACTAATAATCATCAATGGGAAAGTATGCGTAAAATTGAGTCGCCACTGGCCAATATTCATGACGGAACCCACACTTTCTAAATACAGTGGGTTCGGAAAGTATTCAGACCCCTTTAAATTTTTCACTCTTTCATTACAGCCATTTGGTAAATGAAAAAAAGTTCATTTTTTTCTCATTAATGTACACTCTGCACCCAATTATTACTGATAAAAAAAACAGAAATGTAGAAATTTTTGCTAATTAAAAAAGAAAAACTGAAATATCACATGGTCATAAGTATTCAGACCCTTTCCTCAGAAACTCATATTTAAGTCAAAAGCTGTCCATTTCCTTGTGATTCTCCTTGAGATGGTCCTAGTCCTTCATTGGAGTCCAGCTGTGTTTATGTTTAATTAAACTAATAGGGTTTGATTTGTGAAGGCACACACCTGTCTATATAAGACCTCACAGCTCACAGTGCATGTCAGACCAAATGAGAATCATGAAGTCAAAGTAACTGGCCAAGGAGCTCAGAGACAGAATTGTGGCAAGACACAGTTCTGGCCAAGGTTACAAAAGAATTTCTGCAGTACTCAAGGCTCCTAAGAGCACAGTGGCCTCCATAATCCTTAAATGGAAGAAGTTTTGGACCACCAGAAGTCTTCCTAGAAATGGCCGTCCAGCCAAACTGAGCACTCATGGGAAAAGAGCCTTGAGGAGAGAAGTAAAGAAGAACCCCAAGATCACTGTGGCTGAGCTCCACAGATGCAGTAGGGAGATGGGAGAAAGTTCCACAAAGTCAACTATCACTGCAGCCCTCCACCAGTTGGGCCTTTCTGGCAGAGTGGCACAACAGAAGCCTCTCCTCAGTGCCAGACATATGAAAGCCCGCATAGAGTTTGCTAAAAAAAACACATGAAGGACGACTCCCAGACTATGAGAAATAAGATTGTCTGGTCTGATGAGATGAAGATAGAACTTTTTGGTGATAATTCTAAGCGGTATATGTGGAGAAAACCAGACACTGCTCATCACCTGCCCAATACAATCCCAACAGTGAAACATGGTGGTGGCAGCATCATGCTATGGGGTGTTTTTCAGCTGCAGTGACAGGACAACTGGTTGCAATTGAAGTAAACATGAATTCGGCCAAGTACAGAGACATCTTGGATGAAAACCTCTTCCAGAGTGCTCTGGACCTCAGACTTGGCTGAAGTTTCACCTTCCAAAAAGACAATGACCCTAAGCTAACAGCTAAAATAACAAAGGAGTGGCTTCAGAGCAACTCTGTGACCATTCTTGACTGGCCCAGCCAAAGCCCTGAACTAAACCCAATTGAGACCTGCAGATACCTGAAAATGGCTATTCACCAACGTTCACCATCCAACCTGACGGAGCTGGAGAGGATCTGCAAGGAAGAATGGCAGAGGATCCCCAAATCCAGGTGTGAAAAACTTGTTGCATCATTCCCAAGAAGACTCATGGATGTACAAGCGCAAAAGGGTGCTTCTACTCAATGCTGAGCAAAGGGTATGAATACTTATGACCATGTGATATTTCAGTTTTCCTTTTTTAATAAATTTGCAAAAATTTCTATATTTCTTTTTTTTCAGTAAAGATGGGGTGCAGAGTGTTCATTAATGAGAAAAAAATGAACTTTTTTTGTATTTACCAATGGCTGCAATGAAAGAAAGAGTGAAAAATTTAAAGGGGTCTGAATACTTTCCGAACCCACTGTATTTTCCCAATTACCCCCAAATTGTTAGAATCTATTCAGTTTGACCATCCGCCATCTTGTTGTGGTTTCTGGCTGCTGGTCTTTTTGCCCTGGTGCTGGGCTTGTCGTTAGTCAGGTGATTATATCACCCTTTATTACCCTGCACCTGCCTCCCAGTCTTTGCTGGACATCAGTGTTAATCCGCTTGAGTTCTGGCTAGGAGCCTTGATAGCTTTGTGTTATACTTTGTGCAGTTCTGGGAACTCTGCTTGCTTAGTCTTTTTGTTTTTTCCTTTTGTTTCTGCAGCTTCCTCTGTTTCCCTGCTAGGAGGCTACCAGTGTTTTGTTCCCAGTCCCTAGATCTTTAAGGGATCCCCTTCCCCCACCTTCAGGTCTTTGCTTGAGTTTAGACTAGCATCGTCGGTGGGTCTATTCGCAAGGAATAGGCCGCCCGCTCCATCGTAGGGATTTAGTCTAGTCCTAGTGCAGGGTCAGATTACCCCCCGCTCTATTCCTGAATTGCAGACCCCTAACAGTATGTCCAGCCAGCACATATAAAAAAAAAATGATTTTTTTTCCCCGGAGTCCTTCAATATGAACAGCGTCCAAGAACTTACTCAACACTTGCAAGGGTTAACTTTGAAGGTAGCCAGCCTGCAACAGCACGTAATTGTCCTGGAGTACGCTGTGAAGAGCCTAAGGTAGGACTACCTGAGTTTTTTTTTCTGGCAAACGACAGGAATTTTTTACTTTTAAAAATGCATGTTTACTATATTTTCGGCTTAGACCTGGATCCTCAGGGAGTGAATCACAGCGTGTGGGGATTATTATGTCTTTGTTGCGAAGTGATCTCCAAATCTGGGCATTTTCGTTACCACCTAATGATCCTTGTTTGACCTCAGTAGAAGCATTTTTTACTGCTATGGGGTTGTTATATGATGATCCGGATCGAGTCACCACAGCTGAGGCAGAGCTCAGACGGCTTAAACAGGGTTCTGGGGATGCTAAGAGGTATTGCACCCAGTTCAGACAATGGTCTGCAGAGGTCAGGTGGAATGACCCAGCGCTCAAAGGTACTGCCACACTAAACGCTCCCGCTAACGATCACGATAACGACGCATACTAATGCGATCGTTTTTGTGATCGTTTTAATGTCGCTAGTAGCTGCCACACTTAGCGATCTCGTTAACGACGCATAAGCGGTTAGCGATCTCCTTAACGACTTTGGCGGTCATTGCGATGTAAAAAACAGCGCACATCGTTCACAAAAGGTGCCAGACACAGCGATATAGGCTCACCAGCGGGACGCCAACGATAAAAATATGGTCCAGAACTCTAGTGAACGATCAGCGAGATCACAGCAGGGGCCACGTCGTTGCTACATGCCAAACACACAACAGCGTCACTAACAAGATCGCTAAATAGTGATGTATTTTAGCGATCTCATTAGCGACGCTGTTTAGTGTGGCATACCCTCAAGAGTCAGTTTTTAGCAGATTTGAGTGAATGAGTTAAAGATTGGCTCATTGCTTATCCTGCACCTGATACTTTGGAATCTGATATGCAGTTAGCTATCTGTGTGGATAGAAGATTGAGAGACAGGCAGAATAATGAGAAGCCTCCTATAATTCTGGACCCAGTCCCTCAGGATAGCCCCGTCGACAGCGAGGAGCCAATGCAACTTGGGGCGATGTCCTCTCGTTCCCAGGAGAGGGAGAGGAGGTTCTCCATTTGATTAAGCAATGCAAGGTTCGCATAAAGAAAGAAAAAAAAAAAGGTCAGTAGAATCAACACTCCCGTTCGTATTGCATTTTTATGGTCTGCAGGAGTTTTTTTTTCTGGTAATTCCACCTATCGTGGTCATTCCATTGATTTTCAGGTAATGGTGGATTGTGGTTCTGCACTGAATTTGATTGATCAACAAATTCTAGACAAATATAAATTTGCTTCTGAATCATTGTCATCTCCTTTCCCTGTTGTGGCGATTGATAATACTCCCCTGGAGCATGGGTGCGTGTCTCGAAAGGTCACTGGGTTCCCGCTTATTGTCAACATGGAACATCAGGAGTGCATTGACTTGTTTGTACTGGATAAATTACCTGTTCCAGTTGTCCTGGGTTTACCCTGGTTGAAAATGCACAATCCTTTGCTAGACTGGTCGTCTGGTATTATAAGGTCCTGGGGTCAGGGGTTTTATTGTAATGTTGTAATGTTCACATTGCTGCTGTTGTGAACAAACAGCTACCTGAAGCCATTCAGGATTTCTGGAAGGTATTTTCAGAAGTTGAATCGCAAGCTCTACCACCCCATAGAGATTACGATTGCGCTATTGAGTTTGTCCCAGGTGCTACACTCCCTAGGAGTCGTTTATTTAATCTGACGATTCCCGAGAGGCAGGCCTTAAAGGAATACCTGCAGACTAGTTTGGCTGCAGGTCATATAAGACCCTTTAAGTTTCCTGTGGCGGTAGAATTTTTTTGTCAAAGAGAGGGATGGGGGCCTTTGACCATGTCTGGATTTTCGGGAGATTAATAAGATCACTGTGCGCAGTCCTTACCCGTTGCCGCTAATTCCTGATTTGTTTAACCAACTAACCGGAGCTAAGTGGTTCTCTAAAATTGACCTTTGTGGGGCATATAATTTGCTGCCGGTAAAGGAGGGCGATGAATGGAAGACAGCCTTTAATACCCCGGAGGGTCATTTTGAGTGTCTTGTTATGCCTTTTGGCCTTACTAATGCGCCTGCATTTTTTCAAAATTTCATTAATGACATTCTGAGGCCATTGATCGGTAGGAGTGTTATTGTTTGTTTGGATGATATTTTGATCTATTCACCTGATCTGGAGTCGCATTGGCAGAGAGTCCGCGAAGTTCTTCAGATTTTGAGCGAAAACAACCTCTTTGCTAAATTGGAGAAGTGCGAGTTTGCGGTACAGAAAATGAGTTTTTTGAGGTACTTGGTCTCCAGTCATGGGTTTGAGATGGACCAGTGAAAGTTCAGGCAGTACTGGATTGGCCTAGGCCTGAATGTTTAAAATCTGTCCAAAGATTTTTAGGGTTTGCCAATTATTATAGAAAATTCATAAAGAATTTTTCTGTTATCGCTAAACCCAAAACTGATCTCACCAAGAAGGGTTCTAATACTGTCCAATGGTCCACTGAGGCAGTGCAGGCTTTTGAGCATCTCAAGGAGAGGTTTAGCTCTGCTCCTGTTTTGATCCAGATAGATGAGACCAAGCCTTTTCTGGTAGAGGTTGATGCCTCATCAGTAGGGGTGGGGGCAGTTCTGTCCCAGGAGGGAGAGGATGTGGTGCATCCCTGTGCTTTTCTAAAAAATTTTCAGAGACTGAGCTCAACTATGATGTTGGGAACCGAGAGTCACTGGCTATTAAGCTCGCGTTTGAGCATTGGCGACTTTTTGTGGAGTGGGCTAGACATCCGATACAGGTTATTACTGATCATAAAAATCTGATTTATCTGGATGCTGCTAAACCTTTGAATGCCCGTCAAGCCAGGTGGGCACTGTTTTTTGCCCGGTTCCATTTCTCCGTAACATATATCCCTCGCACAAAGAATGTTAAAGCGGATGCTTTGTCTCGTAGTTTCTCTCCAGCAATTAATACTGAGAAGGAGGAATGTACTTGGCAGAGAGGGGTGGTGCTGGCAGCATTGGGTTCTGAGTTAGAGAATAACATCCTTGAGGAGAGCTTTGTTTACTGAATGTCTTGAGTCTCGGTTGGTGGATCATCCAGGGATTTCGGAAACTAGAAAGTCAGTCGGTCAAAGTTTCTGATCGCCAGGGTGGCATAGAGAATTCATCAAGTGGGTGCCTCAGTGTACGGTGTGTGTTAGGTCGAAGGCCTCTCATGCCCCGCCTGCAGGATTGCTGTGCCCTTTGGAGGTTCCTAGCTCGCCATGGACACATCTTGCTATGGATTTTAACACTGATCTGCTGGTTTCTAAAGGTTTTTCTGTCATCTGGGTTGTTGTGGACCAGTTTAGTAAGATGTGTCATTTGGTCCCGTTCAATAAATTGCCCTGTGCCAAGACTCTAGCTAAGGCATTTGTAAAAGAAATTGTCAGGCTCCATGGTGTTCCCACGAATATTGTTTCCGACAGAGGACCTCAGTTTGTGGCTTGCTTCTGGCGTGCTTTTTGTGACAGATTAAAGGTTCATTTGTCATTTTCAGCAGGTTATCATCCGGAATCCAATGGACAGACCAAAAGGAAGATCTTGGACGTTGAGCAGTTTTTGAGATGTTTTGTAACAGACAATCAGGAGATGTGGTTGGAATATCTACCACTAGTCGAATTTGCTCTTAATAATCATACGTCTGCCTTGGCTGGGTTTTCTTTTTTTTTGCTGTACAAGGAGACATCCATCTTTCGGTCCATTTTCAAAGATTGGGGCGGCTGTGCCTGAGGAGGAGAGTTTTTCTGAAAGTTTGGAAAGGGTTTGGACCAATGTATGCCATAATCTGAAAGAGTCGAATAGGAGGTCTAAGAAATATTTAGACTGGATAAGAAGGGAGACATTGTTCGCAGTTGGGAACATGGTTTGGTTGTTCTCTAGGAATCTGAGTTTGAAGATCCATTCTAAAAAACTGGGGCCTAAATTTGTAGGACCCTTCAAAGTGGTTCAGGTTGTCAACTCTGCAGCTGTGAGATTAGACATGCCCTCGCCCTGGAGAATTAATTCAGCTTTTCATGTATCTTTACTGAATTAATTTGACACGCCAGATAAGGAGGTGATGCCAACTGTTCCTCCAATTGATGAGGATGGTGAGTTTGAGATTTCTCGCATATTGGATTCCAGGTGGCACAGAGGAAGGTTGCAGTATCTCGTGTACTGAAAGGGTTTCGGTCCAGAGGATAATTCCTGGGTGAAAGCTGAGGATGTCTCGGCCTCAAGGCTGATTAAGGCTTTTCACAGGAGATTTCCGCATAAGGCTCGGCCGAGAGGATCCGGAGGATCCTCGTAAAAGGGGAGTTACTGTTAGAATCTATTCAGTTTGACCATCCGCCATCTTGTTGTGGTTTCTGGCTACTGGTCTTTTTCCCCTGGTTCTGGGCTTGTCGTTGGTCAGTTGATTGTATCACTCTTTATTACCCTGCACCTGCCTCCCAGTCCTTGCTGGACATCAGTGTTAATCCGCTTGATTTCTGGCTTGGAGCCTTGATAGCTTTGTGTTATACTTTGTTCAGTTCTGGGAACTCTAGTTCTGCTTGCTTAGTCTTTTTGTTTTTTTCCTTTTGTTTCTGCAGCTTCCTCTGTTTCCCTGCTAGGAGGTTACCAGTGTTTTGTTCCCAGTCCCTAGATCTTTCAGGGATACCCTCCCCCCACCTTCAGGTCTTCACTTGGGTCTAGACTAGGATGGTCTGTTGGTCTATTCGCAAGGAATAGGTTGCCCATTCCATCGTAGGGATCGAGTCTAGTCCTAGTGCAGGGTCAGATTCCCCCCCCAGCTTTATTCCTGAGTTGCAGACTCCTAACACAAATGACAGCCCGAAGGAGTAAAGGGATATCCTCATTAGGAGACATTATATCAGTGGACCAAAGGATTTTTTTGGAGCAGGAAAACAGAAGTGGGGCTGTTTCCTCTGTGGGGACTGCCTTGTGTGCAAGAATATGGTCCGCTCCACATCTTTTTGGTCTTCGGACCACATGAGAGAATAAGTTGCTAGGTTGTTTGAATTTGGTTTGTTATTGTTATTATGAGGCGTTTTTGTTTTCAGCTGAGATTGCCTTGGCCTTTTTTGGGGCATTTCGTATCAGTGAGTTGGTTAGTCCTTCATGGTTAATTGAAGGGGTTTAAATTTGGGTGACGTTCGCTTCATAAATGACAGGGTGGTGTGCATATTACGGTGCCCTAGGATGGATCAGTATGGTCGAGGTACGTGGTGGTGTTATACGCAATTTCAGGTCATGAGGCCTGCCCTATTGCTGTGGTAACTTATTTTGTGAAGATTCGGGGTGGTGTTCCAGGTTCATTTTTAAGGCATGAAGATGGTTCTTCACTGTCAAGATATCAGTTCATTGCAGTTTTTAGGCAATGTTTGTTGGATTTGGGTGAAAGACCTGAGGAATACGGGTCACAATTGTTTTGCATTGGGGCAATGACAGAGGCTTCTCATTGGGGTCTGGGAGAAGACATTGTTCAGCGCATTGGGAGTTAGGAATCCGGACGGTTTTGTTCTCATGTCCAACCTCACCTTGTGGCTGTACAAGGTCGGGTGAGTCTGAAGTCGTTGATGTGTTCTGGTTGTAGCAATTTGTGCATCATGATGGTGTTTGTTTCTTTTGTTTTGCTGCAGGTACATTTTTAATTTGGATCCTGGGCCTCTCATACTTGTTCTGGGGGACGTTTTTCATGAAGTCTCATACTATTACAGAGTGGATCGAGAACCAAATGTTCTGGTTTTACAAATGGGAGGAAATGACCTTGGAGTAAGATTATCTTGGGAATTAGAGACATTAAGTTTAACTTTTTAAGGTTTGAGTCATCCTATCCGGGGATTATTGAGTGGTATGACATGGTGGCACAATTGAACTGGAGGTATGCAATGTTGGTGGAATGGATCAATAAGACCAGGATCAAGGTGAACAAAACAGTTGCTCATTTTGTGGCAAGGATGGCGAGATAGTGGTGAGGCACAAGGACTTGGAGGTGCCATCAAGGGAGCACTTTAGATCGATTGGGATACATCTCAGTGAAGTTGAGATTGGTGGGCCCAGGCAATGCAAGGTGTCACGTGTCCGGGGCTGTGGCGGGGATAGACCTGGTTCAGAGACTGGTTATGCTCGGTGCCTCGGGGTGATCCTCGACTCTGTCTTTTCTTTCAAGCCACATATCCAAACACTAGTGCATGCCCTTATCATTTCCCGCCTTGACTACTGCAACCTCCTACTCTCTGGCCTCCCCTCTAGTACTCTGTCACCACTCCAATCCATCCTACATTCTGCTGCCCAACTAATCCACCTGTCTCCCCGTTATTCCCCAGCCTCTCCCTATGCCAAGCCCTTCTTTGGCTTCCTATCGTTTAGAGGCACCAGTTGAAAACCCTAACTATGACATACAAAGCCATCCACAACCTGTCTCGTCCATACATCTGTGACATGGTCTCCCATTACTTACCCTGGCGCAACATTCGATCCTCTCAATATCTCCTTCTCTACTCTCCCCTTATCTCTTCTTCCCACAACCACATAAAAGACTTCTCCCGTGCCTCCCCTATACTCTGGAATTCTCTACCCCAACACATCAGACTCTCGCCTACCATGGAAATCTTCAAAAAGAACCTGAAGACCTACCTCTTTCGACAAGCCTACAACCAGCAGTGATCCTCAGTCTACTGAACTGCCGCATGACCAGTTCTACCTTCTCCTAGTGTATCCTCACCCATCCCCTGTAGATTGTGAGCCTTCGCGGGCAGGGTCCTCTCTCCTTCTGTACTTATGTGTGTCCTGTATTGCTCATATTTACTGTACTTGTCTATATTCACCCCCTCTCACATGTAAAGCGCCATGGAATAAATGGCGCTATAAAAATGAATAATAATAATAATAATAATGTCTGTTTGGTGGGAAGTCACTAGTGGGGAATAGTGGCTTCTATTACAGGTCATGGTAACTTACAGGCGCAGGTCCTTCAAGGAGTAGGGGTATTAATTACAGGATAATAACTCATTCCTGGGTTGGTGTGTTGTGACTAGGGATATACGTTGGTGGTGCTTTTGGACCAGGCTTATCTGTTGTTATTGTAAGGAGGGTCAAGGTTTTAACCCTTTAAATGTTTATGCCGCTATGTATGTATATGTGTATATTTGTCATGTACTTTATAGTGTCGTATTTCATATATAGTTAGGTAAGGTAGTGCATCCTTTTCAGACATTAGAGGAGGGCACTTGTAGTATCGTAGTTACAATTGGGTAAAAATAGCTTTGCAAGTGATCACTAGATGGGGGCATATTAATGGATCCAGTTAGAGTTATTAGATGGTTAGTGTAGTACAGTGGTAGGACACAAGGTGGGGGCACTGAGCACATCCAGCTTAGTGAAGACTTGTAGGACCCCAAGGGGTTAAGTGGATGAAGTGTCGGTCAGGAACTAGTGTCAGGGACTTCCTAGATAGAGTCAGTCGGGGGTGGACCCTGCTACTGCGAGGACGTCCATGATCCCGAGCCATGCAGCCGACACACAAGAAGTGAGGTGTGTGAAATGGTACCAGCAGCGGCAGTGAAGCCGGTGAAGGAATCACCGTGGGACCGTTAGCCAGAGTCTGTGGGCTGACAAAGTCAGTAGTGCCAGTGGAAGAGCCACTGTGGGAACGCTCAGCAGAAGTGTACGTGCTGCAGCAGCAGTGAGTGGGCCACCAGCGAGTACATGGGCAGGATAACCAAAAGGGGGTGGACGACCTAGTAGATGTGTATTTCCGTGACTGGATTGAATTGTCTCCAGGGAAAGAGATCAAAGTTCCGTTTTCACCGGGCTCCTCGTCCCGAATTTACTTTGTGGTCCATTCTGGTGTAGTTGAAGAAGTGAAGCGGAGTTGTGGAAGATGTATTGCTGGTACCATGTCAAGCATGCTAAAGGTGTACTGGATGTGCTCCGAATCCGATGAGGAAGATTCCAGGGATGAAGCAGGTGTCAGCGCAGTAATGGCAGGTAGCACTGCTGCGTCCAACCCTCGGCCGTGGTTTTACATTATTATATAAGTAATGTTTAAATTGCTAATGTTTATAATGTTCTGCGGCGCCATTGTTATGGCTGCCTCAGATTGTGTGTGTGTGTTGTTTTAATAAAAGTCTGCTGTGGCCATTTAACCCATGTTGCAAACATTCATGTGTTTTATTTAAAGGGGTTGATGAGAAAGAGGTTGCTAAAGATGAGGACAACAAAATCCCTTCTTGGATCACCATGGAATTTGTATAACTAGATGTCGGGTTACACTTTTCCTGATTTGTGATAGCTTTGTCATTTTAAAAAAAGATACATCATTTCTATAAATTGTTTGATGTTTTTTCAGATAGTGTATCTCTATATAAAACATTAGCTTATCTGCATGATTCCTAATGACAACTGCATCCAAAAGAAGCAAACAGTAAATCTCAAATTCCAAATTCTATTATTATCGTCATTCCAGAATCAGATCCCTAACTATCAGAACAAATCATGTTCCATGACTAAGTGACAGCAAAAATTTGTCATAAGATGTATCACAAGACATTTGAACAGGGTGGCTAATTAAATCAGCAATGCAAAGTTTACCAAGTGATCTGGAAATGAGGCAGTGCAGATGAACAATATTTTTTCACAGAACTAATGGACGTGTGAAAAAAATAACATGCACAACTTTCCTCTATAAATCGGATGAGACTCACCCATTGAAGTTTATGAGTGCAAGAAAAAAACAGGATTCCAAAGTTTTACATCCCATTTTTATGGGTACATTGCAATTCTGTAACATAATTTAGGAATTTATAGGGTGGCCCCACGTCATTTTTTTTCTGAAGCTCTAATAAATTCACTAGTAAAGGATAAGCAAACAGCTGTGAGCTGTTATTAATAGCCTGGGAACTTTTTGGGATATTGCCCCTTTTCCCAGAATATTAACATTAGCCCCCTGCAGTGGCCTTTCCCTGTACTGGTTATGAAAATTACATGGCAGCCCAAGACGTTTTTTTTTTTTATTTCTTTATTTTAGACAGAGTGTACACAGCAGATGCTGAATACAACTCAATACAACTCCCATCATTGACTTCTGGTTGCACTAATCTCAGGGAGACCAAGCAACAATGATGAGAGCTGCCTTTCAGGCCGGCTGGCACCTGGGAACAACACGAACTGTACTGCTTTTCCCAGGCATGGACACACAGACAGCACACAGATGTGACACACAGACAGCAAATGGATACACGGATGTCACATACATACTTACGGATGGCACATGGACGCAGACCAAAGGATCTCACCAGTACTGTTTTTTCCTGTACAGGAATCACCAGGACGTGTGAAGGAGGCCTAACTTGTTCTCTTTAAAGATGGTTTCCAAAATTAGTACTTGATAATAATAATAAATAATAATAATCTTTATTTATATAGCGCCATCATATTCCGCAGCGCTTTACAGTTTAACAGTTTCAAAACACAAGTCATAAGTAACAACGTTAACAATACAATAATTAAAGCAAAATAAGACTACCCTGCTCGTGAGAGCTTACAATCTACAATGAGGTGGGGGAGATACAAAGTACTGGTGTGTATATACAATGGTGCATTTACAATGATCGTCCAGCCATCTTGAGGGAGTGAGGGACGGATGGAGATAGTGAATGGGCTACACACACACTTACACATAGAATGACTTTGATTAGTGAATGTGATAGGCCGCTCTGAACAAATGTGTTTTGAAGGAGCGCCGGTAACCAGGCAGGATAGTCCTAATTTTTTGGGGTAGAGCATTCCAGAGGATTGGCACAGCGCGGGATAAGTCTTGGAGTCGGGAGTGGGAGGTACGGATTAGTGCAGAGGTTAGTCGAAAGTCATTTGTAGAGCGCAGCAGTCGGTTAGGCCGATAGATAGAAATGAGGGAGGAGATGTAGGGGGGTGCTGCACTGTGGAGAGCTTTGTGTGTGAGAACAAGTACTTTGAATTGGATCCTATAATGAATGGGCAGCCAACGTAAGGACTGGCGAAGATCTCATTGGATCTGAAGCATCACATGGGAGAATATTTGCTTAATTTCACTAGATGTGCTGCTTCACTCTTCAAAATTCTTCCCAGAATTTTAATACTGATGACCTGCTAATAATAAAGACAGATGTGGTTCCCTACATTCCCATTATTTAGCTGATCAGTCAAAAGTTATCCAGTGGCTTCTTCCTGCCTTCTCGCCTTGAGTGACAGGTCTCTCCCTGTGTGCATGCATGGACTGGGAGAGACCTGTCAGTCATTGGTAGCAGATGGGAGAAGCCACCAGGGGCTGGTCTTTCTAACTAGTCACCATTATGGCTTGGTTCACTCTGGCTCCTAAAGTATGTTTTTCTCTGAAACGCCACAGCATTTCAGAAAAAAAACTTACATAGCTAAAATCATCCAGCGACTTTCTGATACATGCCACCTGTGGATCAGTTCCCTTCAATTAATAATATTCCAGGTCCTTACTCCACTACCATTCCTGTGGGGGTTTTTCATGCAAATTTCACAAAATAAGCAACAAAATTTGCTTTAAAAAGACCATAAAATTGAGTGTCAAGGGGACCTTTCTGATCAAGTGTTGCAGCTGACATTATTAGTAAGGCAAGCTTACAAGCGACATGCATACTTTTTGTTTTGCTCATTCTTTGCCAACTTTCTTATCTCAATGTGCTTAGACAAAACTGTAATCTCCTGCATCAGATTGAACCTATTATCTATCTTCTACACATTTACTACTTTGCAAAATCTCCAGATTATAGCGACTGATCATGTGTCATTGGATATCTGGTATTTTACATATTCTGTAGATTGACATCAAATTAATCCATGTTTATGGTTTCAATATACAGCTGTTCTCCAACTTCTGAGATTGGATTACACTATGCATAAAGTGTTGGTCGCCCTAACCAATTTATGGCATGGGGTATGGGAATGTACCTTCACCCAAGAGTACTGGCAGAAGGCATCAGAGTAAATGCACAGACATTAAAGGTTAGATGTTCCTTTTACAGCACATATCACTTTACTTCACCAGCTTAAACCCTTGGAGGATGCAACAGTAGTACTATGCCCCAAAAAATGGTTCATATAATCTTAGGCCTCTTTCACACATCCGGCGGGCGCCTAAACGGCGCCCCCGGCATTTAGCCGCAGCGCCGCATGTGAAAAGCTTTCACACTTCCGGCGGCCAAAATGCGGTTTTTTGCCGGATGGTTTCTGATGCTTGGAGAGATAAGAAACCATCCGGCAAAAAAAAAAAACGTTACATGCAGCGTTTTGTCCGGCCGCCGCAATGTACATTTGCGCCGCATCCGGACAAAACCGCATGCAACGCATTGACATGCGGCGCCATGCGGCGCTAATGCATGTCAATGCGAAAAAAGCCGCATGCGGCGCATCAGATTTTCAGATGCGGCGCTGCGGCAAAATGCCGGGGGCACCGCCAGGCGCCCGCCGGATGTGTGAAACCAGCCTTAGTGGTAGCTTGATGGTGTCTCTTCCATCAGTGGTTGGGGCCATAGAAACTGCTTATGATTATTGTTTGGCATAGACCGACTTGATACAGAGCAAGCTAAAGAACGGATGTAAGTAAATGATCTAAAAAAATCCACTATACCAGAGGAGATACAAGATTTAGTCAGCCCATTTTGATACATTAAATGGTACGGTGCAGAAAGTAAGGAGGACTTAGGGTAACTTTAGGCTGGAGACCTAAACAGGTCTATGGAAAAGGAATGTCCTTTACGATCCATGATGAAAGGCATTGTGAGATATGTTTGATCATTCTCCTACTGAGTTTCCATGTGTGAGACAGGCTCTTCTAATGTATTTTATCATCTGGATGATATATTCCAGCAATCCTCATATATACTCATGTATTTAATGTAACATGATTAAACAGCTAAGCTTCCAGTTCCTGTATTTTGTGCAATGTGCAATTTTCTTTGATATTCCAGTATTTTGAAGCCTGCAATAAGCATATTTTTTATTTTGTTTGTATGTTAGTTTAACACTATCAAAAAAAGGTTTAAAAATATAGATCTGTGTTCTGAAAAGGCTGTAATTTAGGATGAATTCACTAAGTGCACTAAGTGTCATTGGGGAAACTTTTGGAAGGCATTTATTGGTGTGTGTGTTTGTGCAGCAGAAAAAGGGTAAATTGTCCTAGAAGTGTGTCACAGAATTCTGTTCTAGCACAAATATGTGATTTTTACAAACCATATTTTAGTATATGAAGCCGCTTTTTGCAAAAGACAGGTATCAGCTATTTGTGAGCATACTGTACAAGAATATCTGTATAAGTGTATTGCAAGTGTCTGGATGCAACGCACAGAAGCGCGAGGAGGAAATAGTCAAGGATAGTTGTTAAATGGAATCTGTCACCCCATTTTAGCCATATCAGCTAAAGATATGACTGAATAGTGCGTCCCATAAGCAACCTATCGGTATGTAACTTATATCCTGACACCTCCGTTTTGATAGCAAAATACCTTTGTAAAGTTGGGATTCTTTTCTGTAAATCAGGGCGGTCCAGTCAGGAGGGCGGCGTTTTCTCTCTTCTCCCCCCCGCTCCTCGGCATCTCTTGCGTGTCGCCATCTGTGAAACGCACAGACGGCGTAGTGTTCCCGCGATTGCGCTTTTAAAATTCCCCCCACGCATGCACAGTGTGCTTTGCCCAACAGTGGGCAAAGCATAAAATCTTGACAGCGCATGCACAACTCTTTCCTTGCCCCGGAAATGACTGCTTGCCTTGGACGACTTCAGGGGCAAGGAAAGTGAAGGCCAATAGTTGTGCATGCGCTGTAATGATTTTATGCTTTGCCCACTGTTGGGCAAAGCATACTGCGCATGCGGGGGGGAATTTGAAAAGTGCAATCGCGGGAACACTACGCCGTCTGTGCGATTCACAGACGGCGATACGCAAGAGTGAAGAGAGAAAACGCCGCCCTCCGGACCGAACCGCTCTGATTTACAGAAAAGAATCCGAAGTTTACAAAGGTATTTTGCTATCAAAAGGGGGGTGTCAGGATATAAGCTACATACCGATAGGTTGCCTATGGGATGCATTATTCAGTCATACCTTTAGCTGATATGGCTAAAATGGGGTGACAGATTCCCTTTAATCTATTTATATGCAGTGATTTAAAGTAACTGAACAATTACTGTATATACTTGAGTATAAGCCGACCAGAGTATAAGCCGAGGCACCTAATTTTGCCATGGAAAACTGGGTACGCTTATTGACTTGAGTATAAGCTGGGTATGCATTGTCCCTCGTCCCTGTCCTCGTATACATGGCTCTTCCTCGTATACAGAGTAGTATATAGAGTATATACAGATGGTTTTACACAGTATACTGCTGCTTACACCACACAGTATATATGTACAGTATATGCAGCAGTATATAGATCATGGACTCCTGTATACAGAGGGTTACACACAGTATATAGCTTGTTACACCGCACAGTATATACAGTGGTATATAGATCATATACCCCTGCATACAGAGCGTTACACACAGTATATAGCTGGTTACACCGCACGGTATATACAGCAGTATATAGATCATATACTCCTGCATACAGAGGGTTAAAGTAGACCACGGATTACATGCCCCTGTACACTGCTGGTTGCCCCGCGCAGCTCCAGGACTAGCCCCGGGTCTCCTCTTACCGGACAAGCAGGAGATGAGGATGACGGCGAAGGCATGGTGGCGACCCCCATGGCTGCGGATAGATCCACATGGACAGTGGTAGTGCTGACTACAGGAGGCAGGAGTTAGGCAGCGGCGCCGGTCACCAGCGAAGGGCAGAGTGAGAAGCAGCAGCAGCCGGGAGAATGGGGCCACCATGTCCAGGGGGTGGCGGGGAGAAGGCAAACTCTTCTCTCCGGAGCGGGAGGACGGGTTGTGGAAGGTCTCCTCTCATTGCTGGGCCATCAGCTGCACAGAGCGCGGACGGTCTCTGCACTTCCTGCTTCCCTGTTGTCCCAGCGCCATCTTCTTCATGTGCTCAGCGGTGACATAAGTACCGCTCATTAATGTAATTAATATGCGCTCCACTGTTGTGAATGGACTTGAAATGAGTTCTGAGCAGAGGCTCCCTCTGGTGGTTACAAGCGGTACTGGACTGTCCAGTGAAGATTGTGAGGATTGGGAATCAGGTGTTACTGACTGATCTTATATAAGGGAGTCACCTTCCCATCAGGGTTGCCGGTGATCAATTGTTCTGGTCTCAATCCTTGATTCCTGTTTCCTTTGTAGCCTGCTGTGTCGTGTCTGCATCTCCTGCTAACAGATAAGACTTTTTCTTCTTTTTGTTTTTGTGCTTGATTTTTGCATTTTGTCCTGCACTTCTGTGGGGGCCTTCAGGGTCCCCTCCGGGGGCTTTTGCCCTCTCAGTTTAGTTCAGCCACTGATGTTTGTACATTTGCTTTTTCCAGTTTTTTCAGTGGCTGCTGTTTTGATTTTGTTACACCAGAGAACTAATTTAGGTGGTAGAGGTCGTGTGATCTCAGGTGTTTTTGAAACTAGTAGAGTTGGTGCTTTTCAGGGTTTTTTGGGATTGCAGTAAGTGCCCTTCCTATCCTTTTCTATTTAGGTAGTTTGGGCCCCAGCGTTTGCTCATACTATTTTCTGTCTGTGTCAGTATTTCTTCTTGTCTAACCGCCATTACATGTTTGGGGGCTTTCTATGTTCTTTGGGGATCTGCTCCGGGGCAGATAGCTTTCCTCTTTCTATCTTTAGGTGTAGTTAGTTTCTCAGGCTGTGACGAGGCGTCTAGGACCAACGTAGGAATGCTCCACGGCTGCCTCTAGTTGTGGTGGTTAGTCAGGGTACTGCAATCTCATAGATTCCAACTGCTCTGGTGTATTGCCTTTTTTACCTGCACTCCTCAGCTACCGAAACATAACAGTATCACCGGCCAAAACTGAAAATTGTATGGTACTCACAGAAGGGAAAATATTGTGAAAGAAAAAAGGTTGTCAGAGTTGTCAGAGATATTTTTCTGTTTGTTGCATTTTTTTTTCCCTCTGTATCTCTGGGTGCTGGGGAGGATTTTTTCTCTCAATGGAGTTTGCACAGTTGTCTGGCCGTGTGGATCAGCTTGCCACTGAGGTTCGGAGTATTGCTACCTATCTTGCTAGGTTGCCTGTTGTGGAACCTAGGATTCCCATGCCAGATTTGTTTTTGGGGGATCGAGCCAAGTTTCTGAATTTCAAAAATAATTGTAAATTGTTTTTTACCTTAAAATCTAAGTCCTCAGGGAACGCAGCGCAGCAGGTTCAAATTGTCATCTCTCTCCTGCGCGGCGATCCTCAGGATTGGGCTTTTTCCTGACACCTGGGGATCCTGTTTTGAGTGATATTGATGCATTTTTTCAGGCCTTGGGGTTATTGTACGATGAGCCTAATGTCACTGATCAAGCTGAAAAAGCCTTGTTGGCATTAAATCAGGGGCTTGAGTTATACTGTCAGAGATTCCGTAGGTGGGCAGTCCTGACCAAATGGAATGACGACGCTTTGGCAGCCCTTTTTCGGAAGGGTCTGTCAGATAATGTAAAGGATGTTATGGTGGGATTCCCTGTCCCCTCTGGTCTCAATGATTCTATGTCATTAGCGATTCAAATTGACAGACGTTTGCGTGAGCGGAGAAGTATGCGTGGAATAGTGTTGCCTTGTGAACCTGCTTCTGAATCCATGCAGTGTGATAGAGTGGTTTCTGGGGCACAGCGTCATGAGTTTCGAAAGCGCAATGGGTTATGTTTCTACTGTGGTGATGCCTCTCTTGCTATTTCAGTCTGCCCTAAATGGGGAAGACGTTTTGCACGCTCAGTTGTCTTGGGTAGTGTTCAGACTAAGTTTTTATTAACTGTTACTCTGATATGCTCTCTGTCCTCATTTTCTGCTCAGGCTTTCGTTGATTCGGGAGCAGCTATTAACCTGATGGATTTTGATTTTGCTAAACGTTGTGGGTTTCCCTTGATACCCCTACAGAAGTCTATTCCCCTACTGGGGATCGATTCTACCCCTTTGGCTGAGAATAAACCTCAGTTCTCTACTCAGGTGATAATGAGGGTTGAACCTGATCATCAGGAGAGCTGCAAATTTTTGGTTCTGTATAATCTGCATGACATTATCGTGCTGGGTTTCCCTTGGTTACAGTCTCATAATCCTGTTTTGGATTGGAAATCTGTGTCTGTAACCAGTTGGGGCTGCCAATGTGTTAATACCAACACTCCTGTTTTTTCTGCCTCCCCCCAGGCTCAGGATGTTCCTGACTTTTTGATTGATTTTTGTGATGTTTTAGCGAAAGTAAATCTGCATCCTTGCCTCCCCATAGGAGCTATGACTGCGCTATTGAATTAGTGCCTGGTAGTAAATTCCCTAAAGGTCGCCTTTTTAACTTGTCTGTACCTGAACATGACGCTATGCGGTCTTATATCAAGGAGTCATTGGAGAAGGGTCATATCAGACCATCCTCTTCACCCTTAGGTGCCGGTTTTTTCTTTGTGGCCAAAAAGGATGGTTCATTAAGGCCGTGTATTGATTATCGTCTTTTGAACAATATTACTGTGAAATATCAATACCAGTTACCCTTGATTTCTGACCTGTTTTCCAGGGTGAAAAACGCTACTTGGTTTACCAAGCTTGACCTCAGGAGGGCATATAACCTTATTCGCATTAAGCACGGGGATGAATGGAAGACGGCATTTAATACCCCTGAGGGGATTTTGAGTACCTTGTGATGCCCTTTGGGCTCACTAATGCTCCTTCTGTCTTCCAGTCCTTCATGAATGACATTTTCAGGGATTTTGTGGATAAATTTCTGATTGTTTATTTGGATGATATCTTGATTTTTTCCAATGACTGGGACTCTCATGTGAAACATATTCGAACTGTATTCCAGATTTTGAGAGAGAATGCTCTGTATGTGAAGGGATCAAAGTGTCTTTTTGGCGTACAGAGGATCTAATTTTTGGGATTCATTTTGTCCCCATCTGTTATTGAAATGGACCCGGTCAAGGTTCAGGCCTTCTGTGATTGGGTCCAACCTACTTCATTAAATAGTGTTGAGCGATACGATACCACAAGTATCGGGTATCGGCCGATATTAGCTCTATCGGACTTTCGATACTTAGTTCCGATATTTTCGTCTTATCGGATACCGGAATCGGATTTGTCACTGTCACTGTCAGTGTCCGTCGGTCGGGTCTGTCAGGAGTCAGCGGCACTTACCTAGCAGAAGATCTCCGGCGGTCACGGGCTGGACTGCTTCATGGCCGCCATCATCTTTCCCCGGCGGTCACATGCAGTTTCTCGCGATAACTGCAGTGACTGCTGGGTAATCCCGGCCGTAAAGCAGTCAGTCCGATGACGTCACCGCCGGGGAAGCAGGTAATCAGCTGTGCTGCGTCGAAATGACAGGCTCTGCCTGTCATTGCGATGTAGCAGAGCTGGATCGTCGTGGGACCCTCGTTACTATGGACTGCGTCGGACAGGTGGTATACTGTTGGTTTGTTTTTTTCTTTTTTTACAGGAGATCGATGGCGTCGCAGGAATGAGAGTATAATAAAAGAAATGAAAACTGTGTTGTCTCTTTTATTTCATTAAAATACTTTTTTCTTGCTGTGTCTTTTTTTTATACATTTAAAAACTTTGGGATTAATAATGGATCGGTGTCTTATCGACACCTCTCCATTATTAACCGGGCTTATTCTCACCGTGCAATCAACGGTGACATTAACCCCTTATTACCCCGCTTGCCACCGCTACAGGGCAGTGGGAAGAGTCGGGTAAAGTGCCACAATTGGCACATCTTTTGATGCGCCAAATGTGGGGCTGCTGTAGCCTGGTATTATCAGGCTGTTGAGGGCCAAAATCCATGGGCCTTGACAGTCTTTTAATACCAGGCCGCAGCAGTCTGCATTTTACTTGGCTAGTTAACAAAAATAGGGGGACCCCTACGCCGTTTTTTTTTCGAGGGGATCCCCTATTTTTGTTAACCAGCCAAGATATGCAGACTGCTGTGGCCTGGTATTATCAGGCTGGCAAGGTCCATGGATATTGGATCCTTACCAGCCTGAAAAACCAGGCCTCAGCAGTCTGCTTCATCTGGCTGGTTAACAAAAATAGGGGGGACCCCACGCCAAATTTTTTTCGAGGGGATCCCCTATTTTTGTTAACCAGCCAAGATATGCAGACTGCTGTGGCCTGGTATTATCAGGCTGGAAAGCAGGGTCGGACTGAGGCACTGGGACACCGGAGAAACCTACGGTGGGCCCCAGCTCCTGCGTGGTGGGCCCTGATTTGAAAGGATAGGTCGCGGGGCAGAGGGGTTGGTGGCCCCGGGGCCCGCGCTCTGAGGGGCCCACCCGGAGCTACGATACAGTTACATTCTGCGGCAGAGCAGGAGAATCGCTCTCCCTGCTCTGCCGCCCGGAAGCTATGGGGCCTGAACAGGCGTTGGGGGGGCCCGGTGCCAGCAATGGGCCCCCCACCCATCATCGGAGGGTCAGCTGTATCGGCATCCAGCCGATAAAGCTGACAGCATGGAGAGAGAAGGAGCGAGCGCTCCTACTCTCCATAATCCCCCTCTCAGCATATGACAGCGGGCGCAATAACATCACCTGCCGGCGCCCGCTGTCAGACGCTGAGAGGGAGAACAGTGAGCAGCACAGGAGCCGGGAGGTGAGTTTTTTTTTTTATTTTTTTTTTAATGGGGGTGCAGTCGAGTCCTGGCTGGAGAAGTCGTCATGTCGGTGTGGGCCAGATGGAAAAGACATGAAAAGTGAACAATTCCATTAGAAAGAACATCAGCGGTAAGTCATTATCTGTACCTGTGCTGTAATCTATTATATGTTCTGTAGGACTGGTATTATTTAACACAGACCATATGGCGGTAATATCAATATTGGTCTTTTTATATATAGATTATTTTGGCCAACAGCGCGGTCATTTGCTGAGGTTCTCTGATGATGGGCCCACTCAGAAGTTTTGCCCCCACTAAACCAAAACCCTAGCTATGCCTATGGCTCTCTCTCTAGTCTTTCTTTCTCGCTCTCTGTTCTTTCCTTCTCGCTCTCTGTTCTTTTTTCTCTCTGTTCTTTCTTTCTCTCTTTTCTTTCTTTCCTCTCTTTCTTTCTCTGTTTGTTCTTTCTCTCTCGCTGCTCTTTCTTTCTTTTCCTCAGTACCAGCCACTGTGCCCTCATTACCAGTCAGTGTGATCAGCAGTGCTAAATGGTTACGCTTGGGGCGAGGATATGGGTGTGATTAGCTGTGAAATGGGTGTTGTCGGGGCGTGGCCTAAAATTTTCAGCGGCGCGCAACACGCGCCGCAGCCTTTAATCCTCTTTCCTGTCTTCCAAATTTGGGAGGTATGCTGTATGACCTCCCTACAACTTCTGGCCATGCTCCTGATGAGCGCGACGGATGGTCTCGTGAGGGATCTCCTCCCACACCTGGACTAAAGCATCCACCAACTCCTGGACAGTCTGTGGTGCAACGTGGCATGGCCTAAAATTTTCTGCAGCAGGCACAGCGTGCCACAGCCTTTGTCTCTCTTTCCCTTATTCAAAGGTTGGGAAGTATGATGTTGGGCCGCAAGAATATATTTTCTCTGGTGGGCCCAAGGTACTCCAGTCCGACGCTGCTGGCAAGGTCCATGTATGTTGGCTCCTTAACAGCCTTAAATACCATGCCTCAGCAGCAGGGGCATACATATAAATCATGGGGCCCCATAGCAAAAGTCTGAATGTTCCCCACCCCCCCAAAAAAAAAACCCAGAGGCATTGTAAATGTAAAGTGCCAGCACAGTGAGGGAAGATGAGTCGCACAGAGACAGGGGTTTGGGGGTACTCGGCACCGATCACGTCAACTTCTATGGGGGATGTCACGAGTAGCACAGCTCGGTCCGTGACCTGGGCGATCACTGGAATGTGGGATATTTCCAGGGGATGATAGAATGTTCGTGTAGTTTGTCGTGACGCCACCTGTAGTACCTGGTCAGGGTGTCCAGCGCTGCTGTGCAGGTCCTCTGGAAGGGATGGTGTAGTGCAGGTAGGTGAAAAGTCTTCTACAGGTAACACGCTATCCTTCCAGGGCAGATAGATGTGAGATAGGCAATGGTGCAAAGTGATGTAGCAGAGTGGACTATGCGACGTAGTAAGAAAGCAGGAAACACTTCAAGTTAAACGTTGCATAATAAAATTTTTAATAATAACATTACAAAAGTGCAAATGGCTTATATTATGTGACATGTTTTGTTACTGTTCATACCCTTGATATGTGTTATACATGTGTGTTAATAAATACATATTCAACAAAAGTGCAAATAGCATTAGTGCCGAAGTTCGTGGAGACTTCTTAGGACTACAACCCCACCGGGGTAACTTCACAGTGTCCTTTACTTGTGCTTGTGGAGGACCCGCTCCAAACCTCCAACTGTGGTCTTGGGTGGGCTGCAAGACTTTCCTTGAGCAGACCTCACTTTCGGCCACACCAAACGGGTTTTTAGTTTCTGAGGTAGTTGAAAATAGTGCACAGTAAAGTTTTTTGTAAAACCAAGATGGAGCACCGAAGTGCCAACTATTACAGAAAAGTTTGTGAGCCAGTACAGTTCATGGCTTCAAAGTTCAACATTTTCATTACAGTGAAACACCATTACCCAACCTGGGTATATTAAGGCAACAATAAACTTGTTCTTCTGAACATTCACCCGTCCGGGTACATCAATAATTTAACTATTTACATACAGAGACCCTGTCCGGGTTATTTAGACTTCTTTGGCTGGCCTCTTCCAGGTACCACCTGGTACTCTTCTGGAGCTTGCCAAACATCCGTGACAGGAGGGTCCACCCAGACCTGATGACGTCGTGTGGCCAGTACAGTGACGTCGTGACCCGCTATATGGGTCTGTGTGGCCACCTCTTTCATCTCCCTCCGGGTCTGGACCCCTATGTCCCGGACTGAACGAACCCCAGGGGGCCTAACAGGCGCCGGGTACGGGCCAGTTATCATTATCATGTCCATAGCTGGGGCTGCTGAGGAGACCACTGAGGGAGGCTGGGGAGATTTACGGCGTGGGGTGGGCACTTGTGCAGAGGCCTGGTTGGGGGAGGCTGAAGGCTCGTAGGGTCTGTCAGTTTCCTGACACTCTGGGGAGTAGGGGTCGCACCTGGTAACATTTAGGGCGTACCATCCATTGTAACCCCAGTGTCGGGTGTAAGTCACCAAGTCTCCTGGCAACAGGTCCCTCCCCGGGTGTCCTTCTGGGAGGTGAGCCTCCACGTCCCGCCGGGTTACAAAAACTTCTAAATAAAGTCCAGGCTCCTGGATGAAGCCCCAACCACCTTTTAACTTAAAGTTCCGTACTGCACCCTTACGCTGCGGCTCCCTCACCGTACTTTTATCCTTTCTCATACGTGCCTTCTCTGCCAGGTCCTTCTCCAGGTGACGTTGCCGAAGCTTTTGGGATTCTCGCTGCGCCCTTTGTCGCTCTGCTTCCCGCTCCCGACGTCTCCACTCTTCCTCCTGACGCCTGTTTGTAATTCTCCTCCACCAGCATCTCCATGTCTCCACCATCAAACGCCAGCTTACGATGTACGGTTTGCGGCAGCTCTCCTGGCGCCCGCCAGTCCTGGCGGCGCTCTCCTGCGGCGGAAGCAGCCGGCTCTGGAACAGATGACGGTCGGGGCTCCGGTACAGGCAGGTAGAGCTCTGGTGCCTGCGCGGCCTCCTCCATGAGGACGGGTGTCGCTTCTTCTGCCTCAGCGACGGGGGCAGACAGCAGGATCTGGGGTGCTGGTGCGGCGTTTTCTGCAGGAACGGGTGCCTCCACTGTGATACTGGCAACCGGTTCAGATTGCAAGGGCTGGGATGCCCGCACGGCCTCCTGTACTGGAACGGGTGCCTCCACTGAGATACTGGCAACCGGTTCAGATTGCAAGGCTGGGATGCCCGCATGGCCTCCTGTACTGGAACGGGTGCCTCCACTGAGATACTGGCAACCGGTTCAGATTGCAAGGGCTGGGATGCCCGCACGGCCTCCTCTACTGGAACGGGTGCATCACCTTCCGGTACAGACACTTCAGGGGGTAAGAGGGATTGGCGTCGCTCCAATTGTAGTTTTAGGGCCCGCCAGCTCGCTTCCATCCTGGCGACCTCCTCCCGGTGCCGGGCCAGGTCTCTCAGGGTATCCTCCACTTCTTCCAGCGTAGGAGGGTTTCCAGGCCGGGTGCCAAACGGTGGCTCCGTGGCGATCGGGTTGCTTCCGTGGGGGGAGAGCTCTGACTCCTCCATCCCTTCCCACTTCTGCTCACGTCCATTCGCCATCTCAGCAAAGTCACATGTGTCATTAGCATCAGGAGAGGCGACATCTTTTGTAGGGAGGCGGGACCTTCGCGTTCGTTTACGCCCACTGAGGAGGATGAGGAGGCAGAACTCCAGAGCTGTGGGGCACGATCTTACATTGCAGTAACATTTAGAGTGTGCGGACATCGTTTTCGCGCCACAAAGTGAGTGTACGCCCACGAGAGCACCCCCTTATTCTTCACCTGTGCCTCGTGGCGCAGATATGACGGAAAAATGGCAAATACAGTCTATGATGATTTTTGCAATTCTCAAGCAAAAAAACAGTTCAATTAAGGCACACAGGACTCGCTTATAGCGAGCTTCTGAATCCTGTTCGCTGGGTGCGATGCAACATCTTTGTGGCGACTGGACCCTCGGGTGCTTCTGTCTTTTCACAAATGCCGGCTTTACCCGGCAATTGAATCAGAGGCTATTTTACTATGTAGAAGTGAATAAACTATAAATATATGTATATATATATGTCACAATGACATGTATATATATATATATATATAATATATATATATATATATGTATTCTAAGTGTGTATATTTTGTGTTTACAAGGAAAGAAAGTGTTTTTTTAGTTGCGATATTTTGTTCCCATAGACTTACATGGGACTTCCGGTATCGGAATCGGATATCGCCGATAGTGATATCGGCGATACCATTCCGATCCGATATTTTTAGATATCGAGCAGTATCGCTCAACACTATCATTAAAGGCTCTTCAAAGATTTTTGGGTTTTGCCAATTTTTATCGTAAATTTATTTACTCGGTTATTGTTAAACCATTAACTGATTTGACCAAAAAGGGTTCTGATGTGGTGAATTGGCCTCCTGAGGCAGTCTCTGCATTTCAGTAACTTAAGCAGAGATTCACTTCTGCTCCTGTTCTACGGCAGCCTGATGTTTCTCTGCCATTTCAGGTGGAGGTTGATGCCTCTGAAATTGGGGCAGGTGCCGTTTTGTCCCAAAGAGATCCAGAGACCTCTAAAAGTAACCCTTGTGCCTTTTTCTCTCGAAAATTTTCTCCTACTGAACGTAATTATGACGTGGGTAATCGGGAGTTATTGGCCATGAAGTGGGCTTTTGAAGAGTGGAGACATTGGCTGGAGGGAGCCAAACATCAGGTGGTGGTCCTCACGGACCATAAGAATCTGGTTTATCTGGAATCTGCCAAGCGACTTAATCCTAGACAGGCCAGGTGGGCCTTGTTTTTCACACGTTTTAATTTTGTGGTTTCCTTTCTTCCTGGCACTAAGAATGTTAAGGCGGATGCCCTCTCGAGGAGTTTCCTTGCGGACTCTCCTGAGTTATCTGATCCTTCTGTTATTTTGAAAGAAGGTGTAGTTCTTTCCGCCATCTCGCCCAATTTGAGACTGGCTCTGGAGGGGTGTCAGGAGGATAGGCCCGAGCGCTGCCCTGTTGGGAAATTGTTTGTCCCGGACCAGTGGAAAAAGAGTGTGATGTCTGAGATTCATTGTTCCGCGTTGGCCGGTCATCCCGGAATTTTTGGTACTAGAGACTTGGTTAGTCGGTCCTTTTGGTGGCCTACCTTGTCTCGTGATGTCAGGGAATTTGTGCAGTCCTGCGGGACTTGCTCTCGCTCCAAGCCTTGCTCTCGCTCTAGTGGTTTGTTGATGCCATTGCCTGTGCCCAAGAGACCATGGACCCATATCTCTATGGATTTCATTTCCGACCTCCCTGTTTCTCAGAGAATGACCGTCATCTGGGTGATTTGTGATAGGTTTTCCAAGATGATACATCTTGTGCCATTACCTAAGTTGCCTTCCTCCTCTGAATTGGTACCTTTGTTCCTTCAGCACGTGGTTCGTTTACACGGCATTCCTGAGAACATTGTGTCTGACAGAGGAGTCCAGTTTGTTTCCAGATTTTGGAGGACCTTTTGTTCTAAACTTGGTGTTCAATTGTCTTTCTCCTCGGCGTTTCATCCTCAGACCAATGGTCAAACTGAGAGAACAAACCAGACATTGGAGACTTATCTAAGATGCTTTGTGTCTGCTGATCAGGATGACTGGGTCTCTTTTTTGCCTTTGGCTGACTTTGCTCTTAATAATAGGGCTAGCTCTGCCACTTTGATGTCTCCATTTTTCTGTAATTCTGGGTTTCATCCTCGATTTTCTTCAGGACAGACGGAGGCTTCTGTCTGTCCAGGTGTTGACTCTGTTGTGGAGCGTATGCAACAGATTTGGGACCAGGTAGTGGAGAGGTTGTCCCTCTCTCAGGAGAGGGCCCAGCGGTTTGCTAACCGGCATAGGACTGATGGTCCTCGGTTTAAAGTGGGGGACTTGGTCTGGTTGTCCTCAAAAAATATTCCTATGAGAGTGGCATCTCCTAAATTTAAGCCTAGGTTCATTGGACCTTATAAGATCATGGAGATTCTTAATCCTGTTTCTTTTCGTTTGCTTCTTCCAGGGACATTTAAGATCCATAACGTGTTCCACAAGTCCTTGTTGAAGAGGTTTGTTGAGCCAGTGGTTCCTACTGCTTTGCCTCCTGACCCTGTTCTGGTTGAGGGCAATATGGAGTTTGTGGTTGAGAAAATATTGAATTCTCGTTTTTCTAGACGGAAACTCCAGTATTTGGTTAAGTGGAGAAGTTATGGTCAGGAAGACAATTCTTGGGTGTTTGCTTCGGACATCCATGCTAGGAGACTCATCCGTGCGTATCATAGAACTCATCCTGACCGACCTGGTTGCTCAAGTGAGGGTTCGGTGACCCCTCCTCAAGGGGGGGGGTACTGTTGTGAATGGACTTGAAATGAGTTCTGAGCAGAGGCTCCCTCTGGTGGTTACAAGCGGTACTGGTCTGTCCAGTGAAGATTGTGAGGATTGGGAATCAGGTGTTACTGACTGGTCTTATATAAGGGAGTCGCCTTCCCATCAGGGTTGCCGGTGATCAATTGTTCTGGTCTCAATCCTTGATTCCTGTTTCCTTTGTAGCCTGCTGTGTCATGTCTGCATCTCCTGCTAACAGATAAGACTTTTTCTTCTTTTTGTTTTTGTGCTTGATTTTTGCATTTTGTCCTGCACTTCTGTGGGGGCCTTCAGGGTCCCCTCCGGGGGCTTTTGCCCTCTCAGTTTAGTTCAGCCACTGATGTTTGTACATTTGCTTTTTCCAGTTTTTTCAGTGGCTGCTGTTTTGATTTTGTTACACCAGAGAACTAATTTAGGTGGTAGAGGTCGTGTGATCTCAGGTGTTTTTGAAATTAGTAGAGTTGGTGCTTTTCAGGGTTTTTTGGGATTGCAGTAAGTGCCCTTCCTATCCTTTTCTATTTAGGTAGTTTGGGCCCCAACGTTTGCTCATACTATTTTCTGTCTGTGTCAGTATTTCTTCTTGTCTAACCGCCATTACATGTTTGGGGGCTTTCTATGTTCTTTGGGGATCTGCTCCGGGGCAGATAGCTTTCCTCTTTCTATCTTTAGGTGTAGTTAGTTTCTCAGGCTGTGACGAGGCGTCTAGGACCAACGTAGGAACGCTCCACGGCTGCCTCTAGTTGTGGTGGTTAGTCAGGGTACTGCAATCTCATATATTCCAACTGCTCTGGTGTATTGCCTTTTTTACCTGCACTCCTCAGCTACCGAAACATAACACTCCACGCCTATGGGAATGGAGTCACGTGCATATTCATTACTTTAATGAACGGTACCAAGTGACCGCTCAACACAGGAAGAAGCTGCAAGCCCTGGGACGGAGATACAGGGATGGAGACCAGCAATGGCACGGAGGAGGGTAAGTATGATCTCTTAGGCGGCTGCAGCTGCTCCCCCGCTCCCCATCCCTCGCCGGCTTTCTGGCACATAACTCGTGTATAAGCCGAGGGGGGCATTTTCAGCACAAAAAAAGTGCTGAAAATCTCGTGTTATACACGAGTATATACGGTAGTGTTAGTAACTAGGCAGATCAACAATCAAACAAAAATAACAATGAATTTGGAAAAGCAAAGAAAGTCTCTCTATATCTCACGCTAATGATCTTTGCACAAAGGTGGTGTTCTCAGTCGTGGGAGCTGTCACGTAAAGTTTTCTCTCTGCAAATCTGGCCATAGGTGGCTTCTCCGGGTTTTATTGCTAGGCTGTAAGCCTCTCTCTAACCTAATCTATCAGAGCCTGTTGAGCCTGTCCTCCCAACCTGTGACCCTAATCCCAGCTGACCCCGTACCGTAGAGGATAGCTGGAAGTGACGGCCCTGCTCACATGCACTGTCTCTCCACAGTCGCAGGCATGTCCCATCTGTTTCAGTCTCCTCACAGACCTTCTCGGCTTGACTGTCGACGGAAGTCTCTTAGGATTGGAACGGAGTGGACTAGGCCTTGGCTATTGATGCGTGACATCTGGTCTCTTGAGCTTTACTGGGGCATGAATCCTGGCTCAACTAGTGCAGGCAAAACTCAGAGTCCTCCTGAGCGAAATCCAGGCCTTGTCAGGTGATGACGGACACCTTGATGGAGTAGACTTTCCGCATAGGCCTGTTACGCTGGCCTCAGCAACATCCCTGAAGTGCGTCTGCTCCACTCTCTTCTCTGGCTCTAAAACTTCCTGCAGTTTAGTGCCTGGGCCTTTAAATCAAGGGAGTCCTTCCTGTGGTCACCTTATCAGGTGCAGAAGACGGAGTCACTCCCTCTGCAAATCTTCCAGCACAATTTGGTTCCTCTTGATTTTGCTTGGTCAGCAGATGGCAGTCCCTCCTTATTAATGGCACAACTTGCAAGGGCTCTTCAGGGATATCACTGTTTCTTATTTCATAAATTATTTGTTTCTCCACTTTTTCAAAGATTTTTCACATAAAAAAGGGGCAACGTTTCTTCTTGCGGAGAGTGACATGTCAAGCATGGCATGCCAATGTGAAGACACTTTTAGGGTATGTTTCCATGGAGCGCATTCATTGCGCTTTGGACGGAGCTGAAACCCAGCCCCGCCCCCTTCTGTATGTACGGTGATACCGCATGTGTTCATTCAACACATGCGGAATCACTGCATCGCATACATAGACCGGGTTATTTACCTTGCGGAGACTGAGCGTTCTAAAAAGACGCTCCGCATGTCCGGTTTCGTGGGTGTGTCACCCGCATATTAGGATGCATAGTGGAGATGGGATTTCTTCAAATCCCCTCCACTATGCTGTAACATCTGGACGCTGCAGATTAAATGCTACATCTCTACGCAGCGTTCAATCCGTAGCTAATCCGGATATAATACGCCACGTGGAAACATACCCTTAAGCCTTGCAATACTCCTCTGGTAAATTAAATATGCAAATTGCTTCTTCAGAGAGGAAGAGGACTAGCACTCTAGTGCCATCTATTGGAAGTAGCATCTCTAAAAGTTAATATTGACCCTTTAATGAGGCTTTCCATATGACTTAGAATAAAAGCCAAACCAGAATTTGATTTGGTAAGTGAGAAATGTTCCAAAAACTCATCATGACAAGTTAACCAGCATTTCTAGCTTAAACATTGATCAGTAACAGGTGGATGACTGAAAGGTGTAGGCCTTGGGCTCTGACACTCTTGCCAAATTCAGGCAACACACATGAAGGAGATCCAACCTGGAGTCCAAACATTTCCAAAAATTAGTGGCAGACACCATGAAAGGTGGCATCAATTGACTAACAGCATAAATTTTATAATGGCGCAGCATGGATGGATGGGACAGATTGATCAGTAAGATGTGGATGAGTGACAGGTGTAGACCTGGGGCTCTGAGACCCCTTACATCGCAGGCAACCCACTAGATGGAGACTCAACTTGGATTCTCCACATTTCAAAAAATTATTGGCAGTCACCACTAAAGTTTTATCAATTTCCTCTGAGTAGAAATAGTATAATGGTGCTCTGAGACCACTTCCACTACAGGCAACCCACAAGATGGAGACTCAACTTGGAGTCTCCACATTTCAGAAAATTATCTACATGGCGTACTGCTGTGTAATTGCCAAAGAAAGGGAGTTGAGTAGCCCGTCCAGTAACAAAAGTTATCAGTTGTCTTTGGATAGGATGAGCCGGTGTTTGTTCAGTGACATTACTACCTACCCCACGTTCACCTCAAACACCACGCTTATTCCTCCTTCCATTATGACCTCACTTTTTCCCCACTCATGTTGGATGTGCGCTTCCCTCATTTAACAAACTCTTTCACAACCCTAGGCCCAGACCTGTCACTAAACTAACAATACATATTTACTGAGAAAGTGTGGCTGGAACATAAAATTAGCACAAACGATTGATATGCTAAAATGTGGACTGGTGGCTGGACCACACAATTAGCACAAAGGATTTAGATGCTGAAATGTGGACTGGTAGCTGGACCACACAATTAGCACAAAGGATTTAGATGCTGAAGTGGCAACTGGTCGCTGGAACACAGAATCAGCAGCACTATGGATTTATGTGCTGAAGTGGCAACTGGTCGCTATACCACAGAAGCAGCAGCACTATGGATTCAAATGCTGAAGTGGCGACTGTTGGGTGCACCACAGAATTAGTACTCCAGATTTATATGCTGTAAGGTTGATTTGACACAGTATGCTATCTATCTATTCGAACTTGCTGAGAATAAACTGCCTAGTTAACTATCTGACTACTTGCAGCAGCAGCCTCACAAAATGGTGCTGAAGCCACATGTCCAGTTTCAGGGCCGGACTGGAACTGAAACTCAATAATAAATCTGGCATGGTGAAAAGTGCGCTCTATCACCGGCAGTTAGCCATTTTCCAGAGCGCTACCATATGATATTCAGCCCCGATTACACCAACGGGACGCTTTACAGATTTTCTGCCAGCAAAACTTATTGCAGTTTAATCTTCTCACCTGGTCTCACCTGGTTGCACCAATGTGACCAAATTTTCTAAGGATATCCTCTAACCTAGCAAGTATAATCCGTCTGATGAAGGTCAAAGTTAATGACCGAAACATTACTATTGGATTATGGAATACATTTTTTCACCTTTGAGTACCTATACCAGAGTGCCAGATTTATTATTATGTTACATACCGTATTTTTCGGACTATAAGACGCACCGGACTATAAGACGCACCCAGGTTTTAGAGGTGGAAAATAGGGAAAAAT
This sequence comes from Oophaga sylvatica, assembly GCA_033576555.1. NCBI lineage: Eukaryota > Metazoa > Chordata > Amphibia > Anura > Dendrobatidae > Oophaga > Oophaga sylvatica. Next base: position 366,959,018 of record JARQOD010000004.1, on the reverse strand, counting down.
ATATTTGAATC
>JARQOD010000004.1:366831345-366958907 GCA_033576555.1 Oophaga sylvatica | reverse complement strand
GGCTCAACTAGTGCAGGCAAAACTCAGAGTCCTCCTGAGCGAAATCCAGGCCTTGTCAGGTGATGACGGACACCTTGATGGAGTAGACTTTCCGCATAGGCCTGTTACGCTGGCCTCAGCAACATCCCTGAAGTGCGTCTGCTCCACTCTCTTCTCTGGCTCTAAAACTTCCTGCAGTTTAGTGCCTGGGCCTTTAAATCAAGGGAGTCCTTCCTGTGGTCACCTTATCAGGTGCAGAAGACGGAGTCACTCCCTCTGCAAATCTTCCAGCACAATTTGGTTCCTCTTGATTTTGCTTGGTCAGCAGATGGCAGTCCCTCCTTATTAATGGCACAACTTGCAAGGGCTCTTCAGGGATATCACTGTTTCTTATTTCATAAATTATTTGTTTCTCCACTTTTTCAAAGATTTTTCACATAAAAAAGGGGCAACGTTTCTTCTTGCGGAGAGTGACATGTCAAGCATGGCATGCCAATGTGAAGACACTTTTAGGGTATGTTTCCATGGAGCGCATTCATTGCGCTTTGGACGGAGCTGAAACCCAGCCCCGCCCCCTTCTGTATGTACGGTGATACCGCATGTGTTCATTCAACACATGCGGAATCACTGCATCGCATACATAGACCGGGTTATTTACCTTGCGGAGACTGAGCGTTCTAAAAAGACGCTCCGCATGTCCGGTTTCGTGGGTGTGTCACCCGCATATTAGGATGCATAGTGGAGATGGGATTTCTTCAAATCCCCTCCACTATGCTGTAACATCTGGACGCTGCAGATTAAATGCTACATCTCTACGCAGCGTTCAATCCGTAGCTAATCCGGATATAATACGCCACGTGGAAACATACCCTTAAGCCTTGCAATACTCCTCTGGTAAATTAAATATGCAAATTGCTTCTTCAGAGAGGAAGAGGACTAGCACTCTAGTGCCATCTATTGGAAGTAGCATCTCTAAAAGTTAATATTGACCCTTTAATGAGGCTTTCCATATGACTTAGAATAAAAGCCAAACCAGAATTTGATTTGGTAAGTGAGAAATGTTCCAAAAACTCATCATGACAAGTTAACCAGCATTTCTAGCTTAAACATTGATCAGTAACAGGTGGATGACTGAAAGGTGTAGGCCTTGGGCTCTGACACTCTTGCCAAATTCAGGCAACACACATGAAGGAGATCCAACCTGGAGTCCAAACATTTCCAAAAATTAGTGGCAGACACCATGAAAGGTGGCATCAATTGACTAACAGCATAAATTTTATAATGGCGCAGCATGGATGGATGGGACAGATTGATCAGTAAGATGTGGATGAGTGACAGGTGTAGACCTGGGGCTCTGAGACCCCTTACATCGCAGGCAACCCACTAGATGGAGACTCAACTTGGATTCTCCACATTTCAAAAAATTATTGGCAGTCACCACTAAAGTTTTATCAATTTCCTCTGAGTAGAAATAGTATAATGGTGCTCTGAGACCACTTCCACTACAGGCAACCCACAAGATGGAGACTCAACTTGGAGTCTCCACATTTCAGAAAATTATCTACATGGCGTACTGCTGTGTAATTGCCAAAGAAAGGGAGTTGAGTAGCCCGTCCAGTAACAAAAGTTATCAGTTGTCTTTGGATAGGATGAGCCGGTGTTTGTTCAGTGACATTACTACCTACCCCACGTTCACCTCAAACACCACGCTTATTCCTCCTTCCATTATGACCTCACTTTTTCCCCACTCATGTTGGATGTGCGCTTCCCCTCATTTAACAAACTCTTTCACAACCCTAGGCCCAGACCTGTCACTAAACTAACAATACATATTTACTGAGAAAGTGTGGCTGGAACATAAAATTAGCACAAACGATTGATATGCTAAAATGTGGACTGGTGGCTGGACCACACAATTAGCACAAAGGATTTAGATGCTGAAATGTGGACTGGTAGCTGGACCACACAATTAGCACAAAGGATTTAGATGCTGAAGTGGCAACTGGTCGCTGGAACACAGAATCAGCAGCACTATGGATTTATGTGCTGAAGTGGCAACTGGTCGCTATACCACAGAAGCAGCAGCACTATGGATTCAAATGCTGAAGTGGCGACTGTTGGGTGCACCACAGAATTAGTACTCCAGATTTATATGCTGTAAGGTTGATTTGACACAGTATGCTATCTATCTATTCGAACTTGCTGAGAATAAACTGCCTAGTTAACTATCTGACTACTTGCAGCAGCAGCCTCACAAAATGGTGCTGAAGCCACATGTCCAGTTTCAGGGCCGGACTGGAACTGAAACTCAATAATAAATCTGGCATGGTGAAAAGTGCGCTCTATCACCGGCAGTTAGCCATTTTCCAGAGCGCTACCATATGATATTCAGCCCCGATTACACCAACGGGACGCTTTACAGATTTTCTGCCAGCAAAACTTATTGCAGTTTAATCTTCTCACCTGGTCTCACCTGGTTGCACCAATGTGACCAAATTTTCTAAGGATATCCTCTAACCTAGCAAGTATAATCCGTCTGATGAAGGTCAAAGTTAATGACCGAAACATTACTATTGGATTATGGAATACATTTTTTCACCTTTGAGTACCTATACCAGAGTGCCAGATTTATTATTATGTTACATACCGTATTTTTCGGACTATAAGACGCACCGGACTATAAGACGCACCCAGGTTTTAGAGGTGGAAAATAGGGAAAAATATATTTGAATCAAAATCAAAAAATGTGGTAAAATATTTAATAACATAAATAACATACTATTATATGTGGTGTTATTATATATAATAGTATGCTATTATGTTGGAAGCTACGGGTAGGAGATGGTGCTGCGGGACCAGTGTGGTGTCTGTAAACTACTATGTGAAGACGCTGGAGGGTGAGTATAAGGCCGGGGTCACACATGCGAGAAACTCACACGATTTTGTGTGAGTCTCTCGCATTAACACCCGGCACTCAGACTGGAGCGTGCGGCTGCATAGAAATACATGCTGCATAGAATAGAGACAGATGATAGAGACAGAGTTGATAGAGACAGATGATAGAGACAGATGATAGAGACATATGATAGAGACAGAGATGATAGAGACAGAGATGATAGAGACAGATGATAGAGACAGAGATGATAGAGACAGATGATAGAGACAGAGATGATAGAGACAGATGATAGAGACAGAGATGATAGAGACAGATGTCAGAGACAGATGACAGAGATAGAGATGATAGAGACAGATGATAGAGACAGAGATGATAGAGACAGATGATAGAGACAGATGATAGAGACAGAGATGATAGAGACAGATGATAGAGACAGATGATAGAGACAGAGATGATAGAGGCAGAGATGATAGAGATGATAGAGACAGATGATACAGACAGAGATGATAGAGACAGATGATAGAGACAGAGTTGATAGAGACAGATGATAGAGACATATGATAGAGACAGAGGTGATAGAGACAGAGATGATAGAGATGATAGAGACAGATGATAGAGACAGAGATGATAGAGACAGATGATAGAGACAGAGATGATAGAGACAGATGATAGAGAAGAGATGATAGAGACAGATGATAGAGACAAGATGATAGAGACAGATGATAGAGACAGAGATGATAGAGACAGATTATAGAGACAGAGATGATAGAGACAGATTATAGAGACAGAGATGATAGAGACAGATGATAGAGACAGATGATAGAGACAGATGATAGAGATAGAGATGATAGAGACAGAGATGATAGAGACAGATGATAGAGACAGAGATGATAGAGACAGATGATAGAGAAAGATGATAGAGATAGAGTTGATAGAAATGTGACACGTATGCGTTTCATGTGCGCATGATGCGCTGCACAAAAAAACGCAAGTGTGAAAGTAGCCTAACCTTTTAATTAATTCTCTGTTGTACAGTGTGTCTGAAGGACCTGTGATGACATCATGAAGAGGCAGGGCTTTGGTCATGTGATGCTCCAGCCCGCCCTCTTCATGACCTCATCACAGGTCCTCCACAGGAGCATTCAGCCTCCCATCAGCAAAGCCCCAGGCTGTCAGGTATGCCAGCTGCTTCTGCTGCCTCCTTCTCCTTCAGACACCGATCTGCCCTGCTGCTGCAAGAATCAGGTGCTGGGGAAACTGTGTGGCTCTGTCATCTGCTGCTCCCCACTCACTGCTCAGCTGATAGGTGGGCGGGGAAGCAGCTGATTAATATTCACTGCACTTAAGTAGGGACCAGGGGTTTCCCCAGCTCTTGTTTCCTGCAGTGGAGGGGATATTTTCTTGCCTCCTGCTGATCCCACTCCACCGCTGCCCCCTGCCCCCCTCCCCACATGTTACATTCCGACCATAAGACGCACCCACACTTTCCTCCCAAATTTGGAGGAAAAAAAGTGCGTCTTATGGTCCAAAAAATACGGTATTTGATCAGGGTTTGGTAACCCTATTATCTGAGCACCTTTAAGAGGAGTGACGTGCATATTATTTATATGGAACTGAAACTCATCTCTAGCATTTGATAGCACATCGGCCCACCCGATGTATGGTGAATGTGAAATATTTTTGTGCACTTGTGAGTTATAGCTTATTTGGGCATATGTCACATTTTTTAAATAAATAAATTGCGTTAACAGACAAAACTGAATTGACATAATGTTGAATACAAATTTCCCTCCAGGAAAATGTTAATTTCTTTCAACTGAAGTGACTGACATATTTGTAATAAAGAGCTCCATGACCCCAAAAACGCTATGTTTGATAGTACCAGAAAAGTGAATAAGATCTCTGAAATATCATGGAAAAGCAGCTTATTTTCTCCTTGCAGATTTGAAGCAGTTTCATGTCCGCAGCATCTATTCTTTCAGGATTTTTCGCCCATTCTAAAGAACGGTAAAAACTCTCATAAAAAATGCAGCAATATCAAAGCAATTTTACTGCCAAGAGACACGTTTGGTGCAGAAACGTCTGCAGCAAATACTTATTGTGTGCAAATACCTCATGATGTCCTCAGATTACATAGCAAAAACCTGCAGATTCTCTTTAATGCTTACATCTCTGCCACTAAGTCTGGTTTCACATTTGCATTCAGGAGGGCTGCGGATGGCTGCTTACCTCCTCCTTTCTTCCTCCCTGAAGCTCCGCCTACGCTCTGCCTACTTCTGTATGCATCCTGCGTTTCCCTGCATACCCATCTTTAACATTGGGTACGCAGGGACATGCGTTGTATGCTTATGTGTTCACATGCGACGATTTGACGTGTGCGGTGACCGCACGAAAACGCAAAATTCATCTAGGGGTGCAATGATTATATTGACACCACAGGTGTGTCAAAAACTTTTATACCATTGGGCAGTGAAGAAAAAATAATTGACATTTTTACCACCAAGATTGTACGTTAGCCCCAAGTTTAACATTTCCACACTGTGAAACTAGTAAAGATGACACCAGAATTTGTCCCACAATTTCTGCTGAAGGTAGAAATACCCCATATGTGGCTGTACAGTACAGTCATGGCCAAAAGTTTTGAGAATGACACAAATATTATATTTTCACATGATCTGCTGCCCTCTGGTTTTTATGTGTGTTTGACAGATGTTTTTTATCACAGACAGAAATATAATTGCAAACATATGAGTAACAAAAGCTTATATTGACAGTTAGAATGAGTTAATGCAGCAAGTCAATATTTGCAGTGTTGACCCTTCTTCTTCAGGACCTCTACAATTCTCCCTGGCATGCTCTCAATCAACTTCTGGACCAAATCCTGACTGATAGCAGTCCATTATTGCACAATCAATGCTTTCATTTTGTCAGAATTTTTAGGTTTTTGTTTGTCCACCCATCTCTTGATGATTGACCTCAAGTTCTCAATAGGATTAAGATCTGGGGAGTTTCCAGGCCATGGACCCAAAATCTCTATGTTTTGTTCCCTGAGACATTTAGTTATCACCTTTGCTTTATGGCAAGGTGCTCCATCATGCTGGAAAAGGCATTGTTGATCGCCAAACTGCTCTTGGAGGGTTGGGAGAAGTTGCTCTTGGAGGAAATTCTGGTACCATTCTTTATTCATGGCTGTGTTTTTAGGCAAGACTGTGAGAGAGCCGATTCTCTTGGCAGAGAAGCAACCCCACACATGAATGGTTTCAGGATGCTTAACAGTTGGCATGAGACAAGACTGGTGGTAGCGCTCACCTTGTCTTCTCCGAATGAGGCGTTTTCTTGATGTCCCAAACAATCGAAAAGGGGATTTATCAGAGAAAATAACTTTACCCCAGTCCTCAGCAGTCCACTGCCTGTACCTTTTGCAGAATATCAGTCTGTCCATAATGTTTTTTTCTGGAGAGAAGTGGCTTCTTTGCTGCCCTCCTTGAGACCAGGCCTTGCTCCAAGAGTCTCCGCCTCACTGTGCGTGCAGATGAACTCACACCTGCCTGCTGCCATTCCTGAGCAAGCTCTGCACTGCTGGTAGCCCGATCCCGCAGCTGAAACACTTTTAAGAGACGGTCCTGGCGCTTGCTGGGCTTTCTTGAGCGCCCTGGAGCCTTTTTGGCAACAATGAAACCTCTCTCCTTGAAGTTCTTGATGATGCGATAGATTGTTGACTGAGGTGCAATCTTTCTAGCTGCGATACTCTTCCCTGTTAGGCCATTTTTGTGCATTGCAATGATGACTGCACGTGTTTCTTTAGAAATAACCATGGTTAACAGAAGAGAAACAATGATGCCAAGCACCAGCCTCCTTTTAAAGTGTCCAGTGGTGTCATTCTTACTTAATCATGACAGATTGATCTCCAGCCATGTCCTCATCAACACCCACACCTGTGTTAATGGAGCAATCACTGAAAAGAGGTTAGCTGGTCCTTTTAAGGCAGGGCTGCAATGATGTTGAAATGTGTTTTGGGGGATAAAGTTCATTTTCTAGCCAAATATTGACTTTGCAAGTAATTGCTGTTAAGCTGATCACTCTTTATAACATTCTGGAGTATATGCAAATTGCCATTAGAAAAAGTGAAGCAGTAGACTTTGTAAAAATTAATATTTGTGTCATTCTCAAAACTTTTGGCCATGACTGTACTCCTTTGCCATACGGAGTGACTCAGGATGGACACAGCGCTATTTGCCTACTAGAGCTCTGATTTTCCTAGACTAGTTTGTGGATTTCATATAAAGAGCCCCTAAGTGATAGAAAAGCAGAATCCTCCTTCAAGTGACCCCATTTTGGAAATTATAACCCTTTGGGAATTTATCTACTGATTTTGACTCCATGGGTGTTTTCCAGAAACAGGCAGCAGTTGATGTTGCTGAGTGAAAATTGCAACTGCACTGCCGTTGTTTTGACCACTACAATATGCCCAGCTCATGCTTCTGGAGACACGCACCTCTAAATTAGGCAGGCTTTCATCACTTTTTCAGCTGTACCATTTTTATTTACATCCATCTTTTTGATTGCGTTTTATTGTGCTTTTTGTTTGGCGGTATGATGATAAAGCATTTTTAGAGTGGGTTTTATAGAGCATGTTTTATAGAGTGGGTCGTTACAGATGCGGAAATACCATATATGTGTACTTTTATTTTTTCTTTATATAAATAAATGTATTTATTGGTAAAATATATATTTTTTCTTTATTTGGGAATTTTTCAAAAAATATTTTTACACATTGTAATATTTTTTAAAACTTTATTACATTGTCCCAGTATGGGACATCACTATATAAAGTCAGATCGCTGATCTGACACTGTATCAGATCAGTGATCTAACAGGCAGTGAAGGAGTCCGACTGCTCTTAGCAGGCACTGAGAAGCCACCTCCCTGCAGTACCCAGAAGGACCCGGCAGCCATCTTGGAGCTGGGGTCTCCATTGAGACCCTCAGGACAACGTGATTGCATCGCGTTGTTCTGAGGGAAGCGCGCAGTGAGACTCCTCCCTGAGTGATGCTTCTTTATGCTGCTGTCACTAAATACAGCGGCATCAATCGGTGTCCACAATCGGTGATAGCACTGACCGTGGGCATTGCTGCGGGGTGTCAACTGTCACATACAGCTGACACCCACACGCAATTGCTGCTGCACTCAGCATGAGGCCGCGGTTATCGCGGTGCCTTACTAGTACTGCTCTGGACAGAAATGCAGTTCCTGCAGAGCAGTACTAGTACGGCGAAGGTCGTGAAGGGGTTAAAAAGGACATGCATTAGGCCGGAGTCACACTAGTGATGAATACGGACAAATGCTATGCGATAAAACATCGTATAGCACTAGGACCAGTATTAATCTATGGGGCAGCTCCCATCACCATTTTTTGTCGGCTGTATACTAAGTGCAAGTGAAATAGCAGCATGCTGCGATTGTCACCGACACTCAGCCGAGTCTCTGCGCACTCGCATACATATAAGTCTATTAGTGCGAGTGACACAGCGCACATCACTTGGATATCATCAGAGAGCTGTGCAATATAAGCCGACGCCGGCAATGGAGGAGATAGAGAAATTAGTTTCTCTGCCTCCTATCAAGAACCCTGCTGCAGACTTACAGCAGGAGTCTGTGCACGAGTTCTAAGAGGTCAGAGAGTGTGAGAGAAGAGCTGCAGTGAGCTTACCTGATGGAGCACAGGACCTGACGCATGTGACCACCGGGGAGTGACCGAAGGCGGAGTCACATACCGAGTAGCGGCGGTGACCGGTGATGTCGGAGATTAATAAGAACGTGCCGAAGTCTAACCGGAGGTCGATGTAGTGCCAAAGGGTGAGATGCAGAGAGTGGTCAGGACGTAGCCAGAGGTCAGGAAGCTGAAGATAGCGGTGCAGTACAAAGAGGGCAGACGGGTGGGAAGTAAGAGTAATTAAGCCAAAGGTCAGAGCCGGAAATAGACAATATGGTCAGAGTCACAAGGCAAAGCACAGAACGAGAAAACAGACCGGGTCATACACTAAGAGGCAATCGGACAAAACAGTATACAAGCACACCAGGGGTCAGACACACAACCAAGAACGAATGTATCACTGACAATGATCCCCAGACGGGGCGGGTACATATAGCCCTCCCATATCAAAAGGAGGCCTTACAAAAATTAACCCTGAGAGGACAGGGAAGGGAACCTTATCCACACCTCCTCCACAGCTGTGCACCGATCATCTCTGTGCGAGAGGCTCTGAGCACAGTAGCATGACACTCAGCTGCCGCATGCAGCTGAGCAAGAGCCGAGGGTCATTAGCATATCGCATCCGATGCTCTTGCATAGGATGCCATACGCAAGTGTGACTCCGGCCTTAGTAATATAGTAGTGGGGCTACCAGGACACAAATGGTGGAAGAGGATGAGGGGAAAAACAATCTAATAAATGCCTTCCTCTCTACAGTATTTACACAAGAAAAGCCCATGACAGATGACATGATCTGGGATACCATTCATTTTCCATTAAATGTCACCTGCAGTGGCATAACTAAAAAGTTATGGGCCCCAGTGCGAACTCTCAAATGGGGCCCCCATTCCAAAATATTTTCCACTCAAATTCACATTTTCCCTATTCATTTAGCACATTATAGCTTTGTTGCAATGTTGTATATTCTGACCTCAGTGGCGTAACTATCCGGTGCCCTATCCTGGTATATATTTGTCCCCCATACTGCCGTTGTTCTGTAATGTATAAAAGAAAATAAAGTATTATACTCATCAGGGGCTTACATAGAAGTCATGGGGATTAGAGTTGAGCGATACTTTCCGATATCCTAAAGTATCGGAATCGTAATGGTATCGCCGATATCACTAAAATATCGGCGATACCCGATACCGATACCGGAAGTCCCATGTAAGTCTATGGGAACAAAATATCGAAATTAAAAAAAAAACCATTCTTGCCTTGTTGGTTAATTGTACATGAAGGAAAACAAGAAAGAGTAATGTAGAATGTATTGGGGGAGGTTGAGGAGACATTAAAGGCATAGATGTTTGACCCAATCCAATGGAATAGCATTAATTTTTTTTTTTAGGAAATACGTTCGGATTGACGAACAAATTGACAATGTTGTTAACCTTTTTTCTATTTTGTCAAATATGTCTGTTTCACAACTTCCATGGTCTTCACCTTTTTAACTTTTCACACACTTTCTCCTTCATAATTTTCAGCAGCATCATCTTTCTCATCAAATTATTCTTCATCTTCACCTTATTAATCTTCTAAAACTTCTTGCTATTCATCTTTTTGTTAACATTACTTATATTGTTCTTATTAAACAGTTATTATTCTTCATATTCTACTTCTTCATCTTCTTCCTATTCATCCTTTTCATCATATTCTTATTTGTGACAGACATTCCTGTACTTGTAATCTGTAAAACTCTGAATTTTCATCCTTCCGTTCTTGCTGTCACGAAAGATTTTAATTACAACAGTATTTGTCTACGTTCAGTTTAGCCTGCAGCAGCATCAGGCATTTTCCAGGGGCACCACGAGGAGGAACGGACTCACCCCCATACACTGCTTAGTCTTCTTCTGCTTAGAATTTAGAGCATATATTTTGCTCTTCATTTTGGTCTTATACTTAATGTTCTTCTGCTTTTTGATCTTCTGCTTATTGTTCTTCTGTCTCTTGTTCTGTATCTTGTAGTTTGTCTTAACCTTCTTTGTCCTGTTGGTGATGGTACAAAAGCCAATGGAAGTAACGAGGACCAGCTGACTGTGCTGGAACCCGGAGGGTCAGCAGAAGGAAAAGAGCCAATGGCACAACCGAGGACCAGCTGACATTACTGGGACAGGGTTACTAAGCAGGAGGTACCTGTGCTCCAAAGCACTACCAAGGACCAGCAGACGTTGCTGGAACTCGGATACCGACATGGAGGCACCTAGGCCAAAGGCACTGCGGAGAACCAGCTGACGGTACTGGAACCCGGATGGGTAGCAGAAGGTACAAGAACCAATGAAAGTAACGAGGACCAGCTGACTGTGCTGGAACCCGGAGGGTCAGCAGAAGGAAAAGAGCCAATGGCACAACCGAGGACCAGCTGACGTTACTGGGACAGGGTTACTAAGCAGGAGGTACCTGTGCTCCAAAGCACTACCAAGGACCAGCAGACGTTGCTGGAACTCGGATACCGACATGGAGGCACCTAGGCCAAAGGCACTGCGGAGAACCAGCTGACGGTACTGGAACCCGGATGGGTAGCAGAAGGTACCATGGAAATTAAAGTTGAGGCAGCAGGACTGTTTGCCGTTCACACAGCAGGGAACAGCTGACATTACTGAACCCCAGTAACACGGAGCAAGTGTAGACTGTGCTAACAGCACTTCCGAGAAACAACTGGCGGTGTTGTAACCCAGGGATGAGAAGAGAACATGGTGGAGGCAGCAGGCTATTTGCCGTTCACACAGCAGGGGAACAGCTGACATTACTGAACCCCAGTAACACAGGAGCAAGTGTAGACTGTGCTAACAGCACTTCCGAGCTACAACTGGCGGTGTTGTAACCCAGGGATGAGAAGAGAACATGGTGGAGGCAGCAGGACTATTTGCCGTTCACACAGCAGGGAACAGCTGACATTACTGAACCCCAGTAACACAGGAGCAAGTGTAGACTGTGCTAACAGCACTTCCGAGAAACAACTGGCGGTGTTGTAACCCAGGGATGAGAAGAGAACATGGTGGAGGCAGCAGGACTATTTGCCGTTCACACAGCAGGGGAACAGCTGACATTACTGAACCCCAGTAACACAGGAGCAAGTGTCACTGTGCTAACAGCACTTCCGAGAAACAACTGGCGGTGTTGTAACCCAGGGATGAGAAGAGAACATGGTGGAGGCAGCAGGACTTTTGCCGTTCACACAGCAGGGGAACAGCTGACATTACTGAACCCCAGTAACACAGGAGCAAGTGTAGACTGTGCTAACAGCACTTCCGAGCTACAACTGGCGGTGTTGTAACCCAGGGATGAGAAGAGAACATGGTGGAGGCAGCAGGACTATTTGCCGTTCACACAGCAGGGGAACAGCTGACATTACTGAACCCCAGTAACACAGGAGCAAGTGTAGACTGTGCTAACAGCACTTCCGAGAAACAACTGGCGGTGTTGTAACCCAGGGATGAGAAGAGAACATGGTGGAGGCAGCAGGACTATTTGCCGTTCACACAGCAGGGGAACAGCTGACATTACTGAACCCCAGTAACACAGGAGCAAGTGTAGACTGTGCTAACAGCACTTCCGAGAAACAACTGGCGGTGTTGTAACCCAGGGATGAGAAGAGAACATGGTGGAGGCAGCAGGACTTTTTGCCGTTCACACAGCAGGGGAACAGCTGACATTACTGAACCCCAGTAACACGGGAGCAAGTGTAGACTGTGCTAACAGCACTTCCGAGAAACAACTGGCGGTGTTGTAACCCAGGGATGAGAAGAGAACATGGTGGAGGCAGCAGGACTATTTGCCGTTCACACAGCAGGGGAACAGCTGACATTACTGAACCCCAGTAACACAGGAGCAAGTGTAGACTGTGCTAACAGCACTTCCGAGAAACAACTGGCGGTGTTGTAACCCAGGGATGAGAAGAGAACATGGTGGAGGCAGCAGGACTATTTGCCGTTCACACAGCAGGGGAACAGCTGACATTACTGAACCCCAGTAACACAGGAGCAAGTGTTCACTGTGCTAACAGCACTTCCGAGAAACAACTGGCGGTGTTGTAACCCAGGGATGAGAAGAGAACATGGTGGAGGCAGCAGGACTTTTTGCCGTTCACACAGCAGGGGAACAGCTGACATTACTGAACCCCAGTAACACGGGAGCAAGTGTAGACTGTGCTAACAGCACTTCCGAGAAACAACTGGCGGTGTTGTAACCCAGGGATGAGAAGAGAACATGGTGGAGGCAGCAGGACTATTTGCCGTTCACACAGCAGGGGAACAGCTGACATTACTGAACCCCAGTAACACAGGAGCAAGTGTAGACTGTGCTAACAGCACTTCCGAGTAACAACTGGCGGTGTTGTAACCCAGGGATGAGAAGAGAACATGGTGGAGGCAGCAGGACTATTTGCCGTTCACACAGCAGGGGAACAGCTGACATTACTGAACCCCAGTAACACAGGAGCAAGTGTAGACTGTGCTAACAGCACTTCCGAGAAACAACTGGCGGTGTTGTAACCCAGGGATGAGAAGAGAACATGGTGGAGGCAGCAGGACTTTTTGCCGTTCACACAGCAGGGGAACAGCTGACATTACTGAACCCCAGTAACACGGGAGCAAGTGTAGACTGTGCTAACAGCACTTCCGAGCTTCAACTGGCGGTGTTGTAACCCAGGGTCAAGGAGGGTGTAGGCATAAAATATAGAGTTATTGCCTTGTTACGTGGCCATTGCAAATGTATGTACTTCAAACAAGAATAAATGAAGTTTTACTACAACAATAAAATGATAAATTTCAATTACAAGAATATAAAAATATTTATACTTGACAGTCCTCTGTGGTTGATAACGTGTAATGGCTAACTGAAAATATGGTAACAAATTCAAAGCTTTCGAGACTACTCAGGTGTCTTCATCAGGCTAAGAGTAAAGCCAAAAATGAAGAATCACATATTTCTACACACAACAGGACACAGGAATAGCTAAGACAAGTGAGGGAGGGACAAGTGAGGGGAGACCGGCAACAAAAAGGAGAACAAGGATGAATTATCAGCACCACACAATCACAGATAAATTAATGAATTTAGCTGTGGCAAAAGACTTTTGTATGCCCGGTCATAGCATCATGGATATGGAATTACTGTTATTAAAATATAACTTCAAATATGAGAAACGTACAAAGGTTTCAGAATATAAGCTCATCATGACCTTTGACACTGTTAGTGATGGAATGAATAGATCACATGGATTTATGTCATTCTATATCAATTAAGGAATCTGCGTCTATGCCCTTCCAGGGTCATGAAAACCCCAAAAAATACGCCAATGAGAGGGCAATCAAACTTTCTATCCTTATCTAGGAACTGTTCGAATATTTATGTTCATCCCTGTGAGATAATGACAGTTCTGATACACGTCACTTACTTGTCTTACCTATTGCACTATTCCTGTGTCCTGTTGTGTATAGAAATATGTGATGCTTAATTTTTTTAGTTAGTCTTTCCCTGATGAAGAGACGTGAGTAGCCTTGAAAGCTTGCAATTTGTTTCCATCTTTTCAGTTATCCATAAAAAGGTATCAACCACTGCTGACTCTGAAGTCTAAATATTTTTCTATCTACTGGCTAACACGGTACAAAGATACACATGTTTTCTAATTTCAAGAAGGAAAAATAAAGAAAATACAAATATAAACGCATATATGCACATGCCAAAAATAAATGGAACAACACAACACCCAAAAAATTGGTAACAAAATATAGTGTTGTAAATTTAAGAATAAAAGTAAATTTTTTTTTTATGAATAATGCTTAAGGAACGCAATGTTAAACCATAACATAGTGAAGACAATGGATTTTGTAATAGTCACTCATCATCATCATCGCAAATTTTATGTGACAGTCACAGACAATTCAATTATTTAAGTTCATAAAATCGTAACTTTCTATAGCATGTATGACATGTCCAGCATGGACTCATCAATGTGATTGATGACGCAATAATGTACAATAAAAAATAAGCATTTAAAAAAACATTAGGCATTGTTTGTCACAATTTAAGTGTGTGCCTGCAAGTGTAGGTGAAACAAAGGCTACGGATAGCAAAGGTATATTCTATGTCTGTATCACACAGTGGACAGCCTCTGATGGGTAATGCCGATGTTATACTGTACGTCAATAAAGTCTGCGGCTGAAATCATGCATTTTTTGCTTGTAGAGTGTTGAAGAGGGTAAAAGAATGTCTGGTTGCGCAAAGCTTTATCCGTCAACACTACCTTCCTACTGTCACGCGTAGGGTAGGGTAGCGTGTGGCAATTAGCTGACTATCAAATGTGAGGTTAGGCTGCGTTATTGCGCACTAGGGACGCCAAAAAAAAGTACAGCAGTAATAATTTAATGTGTAATACTACACCTATGACAAACCAAAAAATTACGTTCCCTCTTTAACAATGTACAAGACTAACAAGCCTAATGGTTGACACTGACTTAATTGAGATACAGTATTACATCAACATTGTCCATGAGTAACTATGCACTGTGATACCTATATACCAGTATTAATTTATATCTCTTGTGGTTGTTTCAACAGCACTTGCAGGTATAAGTACCTATTGTCAGTATGCATGATGCACTTTCTAGATGTAATAATTTATTATTGGACATTATTACCATGTTTACATGCTGGCCATTTCATATATGGTGTTTGAAGTTACAGTTGGCATCAGTATGTGTATTTTATAATGTCTGTCATAAATAAAACTCGTGATGATGATGATGAGGATGTAATGATTCGTACATCCATTGAGTGCATTATCTTACAGGTACAGATAAAGTTCCTTAAAAAGCATTAATTCATAAGTCTGAAATGTACTTTTATGCATTAATTTAAAAATGTGAAGAGTAGACTATGTTTTATTTTTTGTTACCATTTCTAATAGACATGTGCAGATATGCGCTGTGATGACAAATTATTATTTGTCCATATTTGTCATAAAAATTTATCATTCTAGGCCTGCAAAACTTCACAATTTCATGTTTTCAGCATAACAAGCAGGGTGACGGCTCTTCCCTATTTGGAGCATGTTGGTCATGTGTTTTTCTGTCCATGTGTCGGGAACAGGAGACTTCTTGCCGTTGACACAGCAGGGGAACAGCTGGCGTTACTGAACCCCACTAACAGTAGAGCTTGTGTTTTGTTCTGTGGACACGACACTTCTGAGCAGCAACTGGCAGTGTTGGAGCCCAGGGAGTAGAGTTCAGGTGGTAGAAAGATGAACATAACAGGAGACATGGATAACGTTGCGAACCAGTTATTTAATCTGAAAACGGACAGACAAATTCTGGCGAGATCCATGCCTTGTTCATTTTCAGAAAAGTAAGCCGGTCTACATTATCGGAGGATAGTCGCATGCGACGGTCTGTTAGTACACCACCTGCAGC
Source organism: Oophaga sylvatica (assembly GCA_033576555.1). Taxonomy (NCBI): domain Eukaryota; kingdom Metazoa; phylum Chordata; class Amphibia; order Anura; family Dendrobatidae; genus Oophaga; species Oophaga sylvatica. The sequence goes on along the minus strand of JARQOD010000004.1, from coordinate 366,942,871 downwards.
ACTAAAGACGCGCTCCGATAATACACTGGCAGCAGGGCAAGCCAGCACCTCCAATGCATACTGGCTAAGCTCTGGCCATGTATCCAGCTTAGAGACCCAAAACTTGAATGGGGAAGAGCCATCTGGGAGTACACTGAGAGGCAAAGCCAAGTAGTCTGTCACCATCTGACGGATACGTTGCCTCCCGCTGACTGGAGCCCTCTCGGATGGTGTAGACATTTGTGGCGCTGCCACAAAACTTTGCCACATTTTGAACATACTGGTCTTTCCCTGTGCAGAGGCACTGCGTGTGCTCCCTCTTGTTGCAGAGCTCTCTACACTGCCTCGACGCACAGAGCTGCTTTGTAAAGCAGTAGCAGCAGCAGTGCTCTCGGCAGTAAGGTAGAACATTAGGGATTGCACCAGTGTGTCTTGGTACTCCCGCATTTTACGCTCCCGGTTCAACGGTGTGATGAGGCTTTTGACGTTGTCCCGGTAGCGAGGGTCTAGGAGGGTGTACACCCAATAATCAGACGTCGTGAGAATGTGGGCGATGCGGCGGTCGTTTCTTAGGCACTGCAGCATGAAATCAACCATGTGCTGCAGACTCCCAACTGGCAAAGAAACGCTGTCCTCTGCAAGAGGCGTTATCTCTGCCTGCTCTGCATCACCCCACCCTCGCTCTACATACTGACTAGAGCGTTGTGTACCTCCCTCTGGAGCGATGTCTTCCTCCTCCATTGACTCCTCCTCCTCATCCTCCTCACAAAGTGAGCCCTGCCCAGCCCTTTGTGAGGAACCACGTTGCGCTGACTTTCCAGAAGGTGATGGAATTTGTGACTCCTCATCCTCCACCTCTTCCAAAACCTCATCCCTTATTGCTTGCAGTGTTTTTTGAAGCAGGCAGATAAGGGGGACAGTCAGGCTGACTAGTGCATCATCTGCACTCGCCATCCGCGTTGACTCATCAAACGCACGCAAAACGTGGCACATGTCCTTCATAGTGGCCCACTCATTAATGGTGAAGTGTGGACGGCGCAAATTGCGTGTTGATTGCGCCTGATGCAGCTGATACTCCATAACTGCTGGCTGCTGCTCACACAACCGCTCCAACATATGTAACGTTGAATTCCACCTGGTGGATACGTCACATATGATGCGATGTTCAGGAAGGCGCAATCTGCGTTGCAGAGCTGCAATGCGCGATCTGGCCATGCTGGAACGTCGCAAGTGAGCGCACTCTAGGCGGACCTTGTGCAGCAGTGCATCAAGATCCGGATAGTCCCTCAAAAAACTCTGCACGACCAAGTTGAGCACATGTGCCAGACATGGTATGTGAGTGAGGTTGCCAAGGCCCAGAGCTGCCACCAGATTTCGGCCATTGTCACACACTACCAAGCCTGGCTGGAGATTCGCTGGCAAAAACCACACGTCGCTCTCCTGCTTGATGGCATTCCAGACCTCCTGCGCTGTGTGGCTTCGATTCCCCATGGGAATTAATTTCAGAACGGCCTGTTGCCGTTTGGCCACGGCTGTGCTCATATCGGTCGCATCAGGTAAGCGTCCACGGGTCCATGTGGAGGTAGACCGTGACGGCTCCTGCAGCGATGATTCTGAGGAACTGGAGTAGGAGGAGGAGTCAATGTGGACAGACTTGATTCCGGCAATCCTTGGAGTTGGCAGAACACGTACAGCGCCACTCGCAAGATCTGTACCCGGCTCCACAACATTCACCCAATGGGCAGTGAGTGAAAGGTATCGTCCCTGGCCATGGGTACTGGTCCACGCATCGGTGGTCAGGTGGACCTTGCTACTGACGGCGTTTAGTAGCGCATGTTTAATTTTTGCCTCAACATGCTTTTGCAGACCAGGGACGGCTTGCCTGCTGAAATAAAATCGGCTGGGCACATTGTATTGTGGGACTGCCAATGCCATTAATTCACGGAAACTGTCAGTCTCCACCAGCCTGAATGACAGCATTTCAAGGGACAGGAGTTTTGCAATGACAGCATTCAGAGCCTGTGCTCGTGGATGGTTTGCCGAGTATGGCCGTCTTTTATCCCATGCCTGTGCTACCGATGGCTGTTTTGTGGCCTGGGTGTGTGAGGATGACAGGGAACTTGCACCTGTGGGTGGAATAACACTGTGTCTCTGGACAACAGTGACAGAGGCTTCTTCCATGGCGATCCTTTGAGGAAGCCTTACCAGCTGTGTGTGAACTGGAGGAAGAGGCTCCAACAGGAGCTGAAGATGTAGGTGCTGCTGTAGGTTGGCCTACATCTCCAGTGTGTCTTTGTAACTCAACAAAGTGCTTTGACCGCACATGTTTCCACATATTTGTTGTATTAAGGTTACTGACACTTTTACCTCTTTTAATTTTTTGATTACACAGCTTGCATTTGACATAGCAAATATCATCTGCAACTGTATCAAAAAAGGACCACGCAGAGCAAGTCCTGGGAGCGCCCGGTTTGGCTGTTGTAAGAGAACTGCTCCGAACGGGTGCCAAACTGGAGGCTACAGGCAAGCGAGTCTGCAGCCTACCTCTCCCTACTGTTTGGACCGTTGGTGCAATCTCTTCCTCAGAGCTGCTCCCACCACCTTCCTGTTCCTCACGCCATGTTGGGTCTTGGACCTCATCATCTCCACCACTACCCTCTTCCAACACCTGCTGTTGTTGGGTGGTCTGGCCAGCACCATGCTCAACAGAAACTGGCAACTGAGTCTCATCATCATCAGATGCGTTCTGCGGTGTGCTGACCATCGGCACTGGCTCACCCGCCTCTTCAGATTCAGAGAGACACAGCTGTTGCGCATCACTGCATACTGCCTCTTCTTCACATTCCAGAATGCTGCTTGGCTGGGCCCCTGTTTCCAAGCCAACAGATTCTGAGAACAGAAGCAGAGACTCAGCTGGCTCCTGTACAGAGCTCTCTGACTGCCTGGGCAATTTGGCAGGCGGTGAAGAGACTGATGGTTGTTCAACAGTGCTGTGGTCCTGAGAGGAGGTGGAAGGTATTGAAGTCGATGCATTGGCTGCCATCCAACCAACAACGGCTTCAATTTGTTCTTCACGCAGCAGGGGGGTACGCTGAGCTCCTACAAAAGTGCGCATAAAGGAACGCTCACGGGGAAAACTGGTGGATGCTGTGTCACTGGGTGCGGCAGCAGCCACAGAATCCCCACGTCCTCTCCCTGCTGCAAATCCACGGCCTCGACCACGACCACGTGCCTTACTCACTGACTTCTTCATCTTGGTAGATTGATAAAGAAAGTCAGAAAAGTTAAGGCCTAAGTGTGGTTATTCCTCACAGACTACAGTGAACCCTGCAGACAACTGTTCAGTATCTGTGAAAGGCCCCTTTGTGTACTTCTATAGTGTTTGCAACCAATGTATTGTATACAGATGGAAGCGCGTCACACTAATAGATTAGATTTTTTTCCACTAAAATGGAGCAGCACCAATTAGAGAAAAATGTGAAGGATGAGGCAGTGACACACGCTCAGCAGACTACAACCGGCAGTGGTTGAAGTACAAACTGGAGCGTAATCTGCACTCACAAAATGAAAAGCTCACAGACTACAGTGAACACTGAAACACAACTATTCACTATCTGTGAAAAGCTCCTTTGTGTACTTCTATAGTGTTTGCAACCAATGTATTGTATACGGATGGAAGCGCGTCACACTAATAGATTAGATTTTTTTCCACTAAAATGGAGCAGCACCAATTAGAGAAAAATGTGAAGGATGAGGCAGTGACACACGCTCAGCAGACTACAACCGGCAGTGGTTGAAGTACAAACTGGAGCGTAATCTGCACTCACAAAATGAAAAGCTCACAGACTACAGTGAACACTGAAACACAACTATTCACTATCTGTGAAAAGCTCCTTTGTGTACTTCTATAGTGTTTGCAACCAATGTATTGTATACGGATGGAAGCGCGTCACACTAATAGATTAGATTTTTTTCCACTAAAATGGAGCAGCACCAATTAGAGAAAAATGTGAAGGATGAGGCAGTGACACACGCTCAGCAGACTACAACCGGCAGTGGTTGAAGTACAAACTGGAGCGTAATCTGCACTCACAAAATGAAAAGCTCACAGACTACAGTGAACACTGAAACACAACTATTCACTATCTGTGAAAAGCTCCTTTGTGTACTTCTATAGTGTTTGCAACCAATGTATTGTATACGGATGGAAGCGCGTCACACTAATAGATTAGATTTTTTTCCACTAAAATGGAGCAGCACCAATTAGAGAAAAATGTGAAGGATGAGGCAGTGACACACGCTCAGCAGACTACAACCGGCAGTGGTTGAAGAACTAACTGGAGCGTAATCTGCACTCACAAAATGAAAAGCTCACAGACTACAGTGAACACTGAAACACAACTATTCACTATCTGTGAAAAGCTCCTTTGTGTACTTCTATAGTGTTTGCAACCAATGTATTGTATACGGATGGAAGCACGTCACACTAATAGATTTGATTTTTTTCTAATATAATGGAGCTGCACCAATTCCACTAAATAAAATAAAAAAAAAAAGAGTCAGTGACACGTGCAGATGCCTACAAACAGCGGTGGATGCAGAGCAAACTGCAGCGTCACCTGCACTGTCACACACACACCTTGCACAGAGCTGTTAAAACAACACTGGCAAAATGAAGCTTTACACAGCGGTTGGTAAACTAGCCTGCCTCAAGTACAGTAGTACACAAAATCGCAATATCTAACTGTCCCTCAGAGTGAGCAGAGTAGCGTTCTGTCCCTTACTGAGTTCACAGCACAGTGACGCTAAAATGGCGGCGGCGCCTTTTATAGTGCATTCTGACATCATTTCAGCAGCCAATCACAGCCATGCCATTAGTTAAGATGACCGCAGCATTACAGGATGTGCCCACACTTCGTAGGATTCCTCATTGGCTGACTAAAATCACATTGCCTCTCAAAGAATTATGGGAACTTCCGATTCCGGTATACGATATGGAAAAAGTATCGGAATTAAGTATCGGAATTCCGATAACGCGAATATCGGCCGATACCCGATACTTGCGGTATCGGAATGCTCAACACTAATGGGGATCCATATAAAAAGTATAATGCACACCCATAGTCCTCCATATAATATAATGCACCCCCATAGTCCTCTACACTATGTTCCAAATTATTATGCAAATTGGTTTTAAGTGTCATAGCGTTTTTTTTTTTTTTTGTAACTGAAACCCATTGATGGTATTGTGTCTCAAGGTTCTTTGGATCACTGAAATAAATCTCAGATACCTGTGATAATTAGTTTGGCATGTGAGCCCAATAAAAGGAAAACTAGATGTTCCACACTATTAAGCAGGCCAGAGTTTTCAAGTAAAATGGGAAAGAAAAAGGCTCTCTCTGCTGCTGAAAAGCATCAAATAGTGCAATGCCTTGGTCAAGGGATGAAAACATTACATATTTCCCGAAAACTTAAGCTTGATCATCGTACTGTTAAGAGATTTGTGGCTGATTCTGAGCACAGACGTGTTTGTGCTGATAAAAACAGAATGAGGAAGGTTTCTGCCAGGCAAGTTCATCGGATTAAGAGAGCAGCTGCTACAAAGCCATTACAAACCAGCAAACAGATATTTGAAGCTGCTGGTGCCTCTGGAGTCCCTCGAACCTCAAGGTGTAGGATCCTTCTAAGGCTTGCTGTGGTGCATAAACCTACTATTCGGCCACCCCTAAACAGTGCTCACAAGCAGAAACGATTGCAGTGGGCCCAGACATACATGAAAACCAATTTTCAAACAGTCTTGTTTACTGATGAGTATTGAGCAACCCTGGATGGTCCAGATGGATGGAGTAGTGGATGGTTGGTGAATGGCCACCATGTCCCAACAAGGCTGCTACGTTAGCAAGGAGGTGGAGAAGTCATGATTTGGGCCGGAATCATGGGGATACAGCTGGTAGAGCCCTTTAAGGTTCCTGAAGGTGTGAAAATGACCTCTGTATAGTATATAGAGTTACTGACTGACAACTTTCTTCCATGGTATAAAAAGCAGAAACGTGTCTTCAGGAGCAAAATCATCTTCATTCATGACAATGCACCATCTCATGCTGCAAAGAATACATTGGAGTCATTGGCTGCTATGGGCATAGAAGGAGATAAACTCCCCTGACCTCAACCCTATAGAGAACCTTTGGAGTATCATCAAGCAAAAGATCTGAGAGGGTGGGATGCAGTTCACATCAAAACCGCAGCTCTGGGAAGCTATTCTGACTTCATGCAAAGAAATACAAGCAGAAACTCTCCAAAAACTCACAAGTTCAATGGATGCAAGAATTGTGAAGGTGATATCAAAGAAGGGTTCCTATGTTAACATGTAACTTGGCCTTTTAGGATGTTTTGGAGTTAAGTAGCTTTTTTGTTCAGTGAATGTGACCTCCTAATGCTGCAAATTCCACAAATGAGCATTTTCAGTTCTTTAAAACAGATCAAATGTTCAGAAATTCTACTGTGCCTAATAATTTGGAACAATGCATTTTGAGTTTTTTTCCATTTTGGAGATTATACTGTTATCATTGGGAGGTTTCGTCAATAAAATTCGATATATACTCTAACGGGTGATGACTTTTATTAGACTGTCTGTCATTTGCACCGACCACTTAGAAAAATCAGAGAAAAATAACATTTGCATAATAATTTGGAACATAGTGTATATAACATTCTGCACAGTCCATAGTCATCCATTTAGTATAATCAAATGCACCTCCATAGTCATCCATAAAGTATTAAAGACCCGATAGTGCTTCATAGTAGTATTATGCACCCCATAGTCATATATAGTATAATGCAGCAGCCCCATAGGAGTATAAAATGCAGCAGCCCTATAGCAGTATAATGCATCCTCTTCCCCCCTACCCATAGTACAGTCATGGCCAAAAGTTTTGAGAATGACACAAATATTAATTTTTACAAAGTCTACTGCTTCACTTTTTCTAATGGCAATTTGCATATACTCCAGAATGTTATAAAGAGTGATCAGCTTAACAGCAATTACTTGCAAAGTCAATATTTGGCTAGAAAATGAACTTTATCCCCCAAAACACATTTCAACATCATTGCAGCCCTGCCTTAAAAGGACCAGCTAACCTCTTTTCAGTGATTGCTCCATTAACACAGGTGTGGGTGTTGATGAGGACATGGCTGGAGATCAATCTGTCATGATTAAGTAAGAATGACACCACTGGACACTTTAAAAGGAGGCTGGTGCTTGGCATCATTGTTTCTCTTCTGTTAACCATGGTTATCTCTAAAGAAACACGTGCAGTCATCATTGCAATGCACAAAAATGGCCTAACAGGGAAGAGTATCGCAGCTAGAAAGATTGCACCTCAGTCAATAATCTATCGCATCATCAAGAACTTCAAGGAGAGAGGTTCCATTGTTGCCAAAAAGGCTCCAGGGTGCCCAAGAAAGACCAGCAAGCGCCAGGACCATCTCTTAAAAGTGTTTCAGCTGCGGGATCGGGCTACCAGCAGTGCAGAGCTTGCTCAGGAATGGCAGCAGGCAGGTGTGAGTGCATCTGCACGCACTGTGAGGCGGAGACTCTTGGAGCAAGGCCTGGTCTCAAGGAGGGCAGCAAAGAAGCCACTTCTCTCCAGAAAAAACATCATGGACAGACTGATATTCTGCAAAAGGTACAGGCAGTGGACTGCTGAGGACTGGGGTAAAGTTATTTTCTCTGATGAATCCCCTTTTCGATTGTTTGGGACATCAGGAAAACGCCTCATTCGGAGAAGACAAGGTGAGCGCTACCACCAGTCTTGTCTCATGCCAACTGTTAAGCATCCTGAAACCATTCATGTGTGGGGTTGCTTCTCAGCCAAGGGAATCGGCTCTCTCACAGTCTTGCCTAAAAACACAGCCATGAATAAAGAATGGTGCCAGAATGTCCTCCAAGAGCAACTTCTCCCAACCCTCCAAGAGCAGTTTGGCGATCAACAATGCCTTTTCCAGCATGATAGAGCACCTTGCCATAAAGCAAAGGTGATAACTAAATGGCTCAGGGAACAAAACATAGAGATTTTGGGTCCATGGCCTGGAAACTCCCCAGATCTTAATCCCATTGAGAACTTGAGGTCAATCATCAAGAGACGGGTGGACAAACAAAAACCTAAAAATTCTGACAAAATGAAAGCATTGATTGTGCAAGAATGGACTGCTATCAGTCAGGATTTGGTCCAGAAGTTGATTGAGAGCATGCCAGGGAGAATTGCAGAGGTCCTGAAGAAGAAGGGTCAACACTGCAAATATTGACTTGCTGCATTAACTCATTCTAACTGTCAATATAAGCTTTTGTTACTCATATGTTTGCAATTATTATATTTCTGTCTGTGATAAAAACATCTGTCAAACACACATAAAAACCAGAGGGCAGCAGATCATGTGAAAATATAATATTTGCGTCATTCTCAAAACTTTTGGCCATGACTGTAGTATAATGCACACCCATACCGGTATAATGTGCCCCATATGCGACTTTACAAAAAAAAAGTTTTTCCTTACCTGGCTGAGCTCCAGCAATGTCCTCACCCACAATTTAGAGCGTCGTTCCGGCGTATGACAGTGACATCATACGTCGGCGATTGACCTGTGATTAGCGGCGTCTGTTAACTGTTGCCAGAGGTATATCTAGGTTTTCTGGCCTGCCCTTGCATCACCTGTATCCCCTGCCTTGCTCTGCATGCATCCCCTGTGTTGCTCTGCATGCATCCCCTTAGTTATTCTTCCTGCATCACCTGCCTTGCTCTGCCTGCCTTGCTCTGCCTGCATCCCCTGTCTTGCTCTGCCTGCATCCTCTACGTTGTTCTGCCTGCATCCTCTACCTTGCTCTGGCTTCAGAAAGGCCACAGGCTGGGATCAGTATATGGTCGGCTCAAGTAAAGTAATGGTGGTGGACCAAGGAGCCGACAGCTCTCTATTCTGCTGCAATTATCAAGAATATCCACTTTTTGAGATGACGATACTGTTATGAGTGTTGTCAGACCACCTATCTGTCATTTGCCAGTATTTCTAGATGACCAGTCTGTTGTTGGTTGGAACGGAGCGGCAGTCATTGAATGGAGGAATGACAGTGGCGCAGATGACAAATTGGATGGAATCGAGAGTAGACGCCATGTCGCATTTGGAGTTCCTCTGATGTACCTAAACAGTGGAAACCCCCATAATTGACCCCATTTTGGAAACTAGACCCCAGAGGAACTTATTTGGCTGTGTGGTGAGCACTTTGAACACCCAAGTGCTTCACAGAAGTTTATAACGTAGAGCCGTGAAAAATAAAAATCATATTTTTTCCACAAAAATTATCTTTTTGCCCCCAAATATTTTATTTTCCCAAGTGTAACAGGAAATATTAGACCCCAAAAGTAGTTGTGCAATTTGTCCTGAGTATGCTGACACCCCATATGTGGGGGAACCACTTTTTGGGCGCATGGAAGAGCTCAGAAGGGAAGGAGCGGCGTTTGACTTTTCAATGCAAAATTGGCTGGAATTGAGATCAGGCGCCATGTCGCATTTGGAGAGCCCCTGATGTGCCTAAACAGTGGAAACCCCAACACACCCCTTAGCCTAATACCAACCCTAACCACAAACCTAACCCTAACACACCCCTAACCCTAATTCAATCCGTAATTCTAATTCCAACCCTAATCCTAACCTTAGCCCCAACCCTAACCCTAACTTTAGCCCCAACCCTAACCCTATCCTTAACCCTAACTCCAACCCCAACCATAAGCATAATGGGAAAATGGAAATAAATAATTTTTTTTTTTTATTATATTTCCCTAACTAAGGGGGTGATAAAGGGGGTTTGATTTACTATTTATAGCGGGTTTTTATAGCGGGTTTTTATGTTTGGCAGCTGTCACATGCTGAAAGATGCTTATTTTTGTAAGAAGTTTTTGCATCGCCGCATTTTGAGAGCTATAATTTTTCCATAATTCGGCTGACAGAGTCATGTGAGGGTTTGTTTTTGCGGGACAAGATGGCGCTTTCAGTGATACTATTTTTATTACCATTCTTTTTTTATCGCGTTTTATTCCACTTTTTCCAAGTGGTATGATGATACCACTTGGAAAAAGTATAATTTGCTACTTTTTTTTATGGTGCTCACTGAAGGGGTTAACTAGTGTGACACTTTTTATAGATGGGATTTTTATGGAAGCGGCGATACCAAACGTGTACTTTTTTGTTTATTTAATTTTTTTACATAAAAATGTGTATTAGTAGATTTTTTTAATTATTTTTATTATTTAAATTTTTTTTACATATTTTTTAAATTTTTTTTCCTTTTTTACCTAATAACTTTATGGGACTTTCACTTTTTTTACTTTGATTGCAGATATAATACATTGCAATTCTCCAGCATTGCAGTGCATTATACCTAAGGTGAAAGCTTCTGACACCATGCTGTGAGCATGGTCTCAGAGGCTTTCTGTAGCTTGATGACCCGGGGGTCGTCATGACGACCCCGGGTCATCATGGCAGAAATTGGGCCACGCGATGACGTTGCGGGGACGCCAATCAGAAGGCATAGGGAGCTCCCGTCCCTCTGCCTCCCTACTGAAAGCTGCGATCGCGCTCAATCCCAGCAATTAGGGGGTAAACAGCCAGGGGCGGCTGCTAGTGCTGTGCAGGAGGAATCGCCTGCATGGCAACAGATGTGCGTATGACCTGCCGGGCCCCTGACCCACCGGGCCCGGTCGCAGCGGTCACCACTGATAGTGATAGTTACGCCCCTGGTTACCTGCTTAACCCAGCAGAAATTACAGCACAGCCACAAAAGTAAACTAAAGTAGACCAATCAAAACACCCAGATGACATACACCCCCAAGTACTGCAGGAATTAAAGAAGCACTTCTCCTATGAAAGTTTTTATTCTCTTAATATATTAAAATCATCATCTTATATAGCACTGAAAACTTACAATTGCTAATTTTGATCTTCAACCCTGATAATCCTACTGTTTTGCATTAGGTATTTGATTAAAAACTGTCTAGCTGAATCTTTCTAAGCTCTGTGTAAAACAGGAGGTCAATTTTCTTTGCACAAGTAATGTGTCGCTGCAAAAGTCTATGGCGGATATGGTAGTTCAGCTCACTCATGGAGGTAGAAAACAGGAACATTGTCTTTTTAAATCCCCTGTTGGTTTATTAGACAGATGACATAAACCAACATGAAGGGAGAAATAAATACAGCCCTTTGGGGCAAAACAGGAAAACAAAGAAAACAAACCACTGCAACACAGTCCATACAATTGCGGGGAGTTACCTGTTCTGGAGCAACACTGCCTCTGCAGTCCAGCTATTGAAGCGCCAGACTATGTGACTCCTCCCCATGTGACTGATCACATGACTGGGATATCACATAGGTCATATAAGCATATGGCAGTGTCGGCTGTGCAGGTAGAGATAAGGTGGACAAACTCCCACCCCTCTATGGATGTCCACATGAAATCAGCCCATTATGCAACTTAGCTTAATCCTCACAGCACATATATGCAACTTAGAAAAGAGAATCGTTAACTGGATAGAAAGGCAACAAGCAATTTTTAAGTACACAGTGTTACTTAATACGATAATTGCAATATGTTAAAAGTATAAAAACTGATGGGAATGCTTCTTTAAGTATCGTGATAGACAGATCACTATTTCTAATATTCAATAATTCTATTATTACAGCGTCTAAATCACAGGACTGCTGCTGTCATGGCAGTAACTCACATGCCTCCTCAGCTCTGCCCTACTCAAAGCTGTCACCACACGACCACTGTCTACACTGTCCTGGAGTATATCAATAAGAATAACCTAATTTCCCAATATCAATATATGTTTATGAGGGATCTGTGCTGCAATCTAATCTGATCTATAAGGAGGTAAGCTCTAGATTGGACCAGGGAAACACAGTGACGGGGTAAGGGTTAGGAGTGTGTTTGGGTTAGGGTTGGGGCTAAGGCTGTGTTAGAGTTGGAGTTAGAATTGAGGGGTTTCCACTGTTTAGGTACGTCAGGGGTCTCCTAATGCGACATGGCGCCCGCTATTGATTTCAGCCAATTTTGGGTTCAAAAAGTCAAACGGTACTCCCTCCCTTCTAAACTCTGCCATGCCCCAAAACAGTGGCTTTCCCCCACATATAGGGTATCGCTGTACTCAGGAGAAACTGTACACCAAATTATGTGTCCATTTTCTTCTGATACCCTTGTGAAAATAAAAGTTTGGTTCTAAAGTAAATTTTTTGTGAAAAAAGTAAAATGTTAATTTTTTCCTTAATTGCTTAAGTTCTAGTGAAGCAGTGACGGCTTAATAAACTTCTTGAATGTGGTTTTGCTAACCTTGAGATGCAGTTTTTAGAATTGTGTCACTTTTGCGTATTTTCTGTCATATTGACCCCCAAACTCACTTCGAATGTGAGGTGGTCCCTAAAAAAAATTTGTTTTCTAAATTTTGTTGGCAAAATTAGAAATCGTGGACAACTTTTAACCCTTATAAAGTTCTAACAAAAAAAAATTATGCTCCCAAAATTGTGCTGATGTAAAGTAGACATGTGACATATGTTATTTATTAATGATTTTGTGTGATATGACTCTCTCTGATTTAAGGGCACAAAAATTAAGTTTAAAAATTTCAAAATTATCAACATTTTTGCCAAATTTCTGTTTTTTTCATAAATAAAAGCAAGTCATATCAAAGGAATTTTACCACTAACATGAAGTACAATATGTCATGAAAAAACATTCTCAGAATCAGTAGGATCCATCGAAGCGTTCCAGAGCTATAACCTCATAGTGACAGTGGTCAGAATTGTAAAAATTGGCTTGGTCATTAAGTACAAAATTGGCTCTGTCAATAAGGGGTTAAATAAAATTGCTTTGCTTTGGATACTACCTGACACTTAGCTTTGAGAAAATTTTATTGTTAAAGTGATGTGCAGATTGCATGCATTTTAAGAGCTTTTTCATTATAGAAATGCCCTAAAAATCCATATAATTTTTTTTGCATGCAGATTCTCATCATCTCATTCATGTCTATTGAGAAAATTCGCAAATTAAATGCAGATCTTGCCGATGTCAAAAACTCACTGCAGGTCAGTTTACGCAGTGTAAAAATATACCAAATTCTCTTTATGGGATCTTAGGAGCTTACATTTACAATACACCTTCAACAGTCAAATCCCCACCAATCAGTAAGTTATAACCTCTAAGGCAGATAAGGTCTCATTCAGACATGAGAGTATTGTTTGTTTAATCAGAGATTTTCATTCTTCAGAATTTAATCAGTTTTTCACTGATGAGAGAAAAAAAAGTTTCTCCCTTCTCTCTTTTTTAATTTTATAAGTGATAACTTGTTTTCATTGGACCAGTCTTTATTTCCAATGCTACCTTTCTAAGAGCAGCGTGTCCATACATACAGTAGACTTTTCAATTTCTGTCTGGCTTGTCTTTTTGCACAAAGGCTTTTGGAGCGCCGCCTGGGCAGTGGGAATACTCGGCACCCCTTCTTAAAGGGGCAGTGTCACGGCAGCAGTGACCCGGTCTGTGGCCCTGGGCGTCAAGTAAAAGGGGATAAGATGAAAAAGAGGATAATAAAGAGTTTGTAATAAAGTGTTCGTGATACCACCTGTGGTACTCGGCAATAAAGATGTTAGCTGACACTGCAGATTCAGTTCACTGGGACAGCTGTTGATGCAACAGAGTTGGTTCAGCTCTACACAGTCAGAGCTATGTACCAGGGCACTTACGGTGTTAGAGGAGATGTTAGTAGTAAGTGTGGTGCAGGGCAAGTGACACAGGAATAACTCAGAGGACACAGCAGGGTGCAGTTTCCAACGTTTTACTCACATTCTTCTGTGCACAGATGCCCGCTTAGCGCGTGTCCTCCAGGTGAGGGATCCAGCAAACTCCAAGATAGATCAGGATACACCTTTCCAGGACTCCCTTCTATATGTTCCTATCTTGGCCGTCTAACTGCACTGGCTTCCTCCCTCCAGCCCAGCACCAACAAAATCAGTGTTCCAAGCCAGCAGCCGCGGACCTCCCCTTGTTCCTTTATGGCTGCCTTTGCGGCGAATAATTGTGGATGTGGCTGAGTCAAGTAAAGATACCTCCACCTCCGGCTTGCTAGCTGAGTATTGAAGTCCTCCACTAGGCTTGGAGGCTGGTACAACACTGTAACCTGGTCCCGCCACTATTGGATCGGGCCCCACGGATGGATCGCTCACTATCCATGCCCCTAGGACCCCTTCTGTCCTTCCGGGAGCTTCCTTCAGTCTCTCCCTCTAGACTCTCTCTCTCATCTGGGGACAAGCTCCACACAGTTTGAGCTCCCCTCCTGTTCTGACTAACTCTCTAGTCTCCTTCCCGCTCTCTAAGCTCCACCCCTTTTCTCTACCTTCTCCACCCATTTCCCCCCACACACTTTTCCTAGCCAGCCTGAGATTAGGCCCTCCTCCTTTGGGGTACGCCCAGGTGCCCTGACTGAACTAGTGCGTGATGGGTGCGAGTGTTAAGAGTCCTGGGTAGTGCTCCCTCCTTACCTGAGAGTGGGTTACCACACCTCTGGATGAGGTGCAGTACCTCTGTGGCGACTGGACCCTCAGGGGCACCATATTCCCCCCCTGTTAAATACAGCACGTCCGCGGGCTGGAACAAAGTAAAACAGGTGTTACAAGAAACATGCAAAATTTTCTGCAATGCATTGCAACAGGTAAAACAAACGCATCTTCCCTTTAAGGGAGGCACTTTTTCTTTACCGTTGCATATTAAACAGGGTAGAAAGCATAAATACTGACATTACTTTAAATAAAACATTATTTGGCCATTACTACAGGTAAACATTAGAGTTGAGCGAAACAGGTCGACCAGATTCATAAGTCGCCGACTTTCGCCAAAGTCGGGTTTCGCAGACTGAAACCCGACCATAGCGTGAGGTCGGCCATGCGGTCGGCAAAACGAGCGCCAAAGTCGGATTTCCCAGAATGCTTGCAGGTGCCTTTTTTTTCAGCCAATGAGCAAGGACGTACACTGTGGGCAACGAGATGACATGTGAAGCGTCCACCACCATCGTAGAGAAGGGCATTGCAATGATTGGCTTGCTTTGGGGGGCGTCACAGTGTCTATAAAAGGCCTGACCGCCTACCTCCATTTTACTTCTGCCGATCTTAACAGTAGGGAGAGGTTGCTGTTTATCAGTAGGGAGAGAGTTAGGGCTGGAAAGAGAAGTTCTTCTGTGCTTGTGCTGATAGCAATTGTGCTGTACAGTAAGTGTGCAGTGACAGGGGAGGATTTTCTTGTGTGCAGCAGCGCTGGTTATTAGGCTGCCTGATAGCTGTATTGCTGTGTGTACACTACTGTGCAGACTGCTTTTACACAGCACTAATACTTTTATTCTTTTTTTCTGCACAGCTACCGAGCGTTCATTTTTTCCCACACCGTATAGAGCTGTACGCCTCCATACACACTACCGTGTAACTGCTGGTTTCACGGACAAATACATGCTGACTATCTGTGTGTGACTCCGGAAATATATACGGAGAATACAATTTTTCCCATACCGTATACTGCTGTACACTTTTGATGCAGTACTGTATATCTGCTGTTTGTATTACGGTGAAATCCATACTGAGAGCGTCTGTGTGTGACTCCGGAAATAAATATGGAGCTTTTAATTTTCCCCTACACCGTATACAGCTGTCCGCTTCTGATACAGTACCGTATATCTGCTCTTTGTATTACGGTTAAATCCATACTGAGAGAGCGTCAGTATGTGACTCCGGAAATATATACGGAGATTTAAATTTTTCCCTACACCGTATACAGCTGTATGCTTCTGATACAGAACCGTATTTCTGCTGTTTGTATTATGGTCAAATCCATACTGAGAAAGCATCTGTGTGTGACTCCGGAAATAAATACGGAAATTTTAATTTTCCGCTACACCGTATACAGCTGTCCGCTTCTGATACAGTACCGTATATCTGCTCTTTGTATTACGGTGAAATCCATACTGAGAGAGCATCTGTGTGTGACTCCAGAAATAAATATGGAGATTTAAATTTTACCCTACACCGTACACAGCTGTCCGCTTCTGATACATTACCGTATATCTGCTCTTCGTATTACAGTGAAATCCATACTGAGAGAGCGTCTGTTGTGACTCCGGAAGGATATTTGGAGATTTAAATTTTTCCCTACACTTTATACAGCTGTTTGCTTCTGATATAGTACCGTATTTTTGCTGTTTGTATTACGGTCAAATCCATACTGAGTGAGCGTCTGTGTGTTACTCCGGAAATATATACGGAGATTTAAATTTTTCCCTACATCATATACAGCTGTACCCATCTGATACAGTACCGTATTTCTGCTGTTTGTATTATGGTCAAATCCATACTGAGAGAGCGTCTGTGTGTGATTCCGGAAATATATAAGGAGATTTAAATATTTCCCTACAGCGTATACAGGTGTACACTTCTGATACAGTACCGTATTTCTGCTGTTTGTATTACGGTCAAATCAATACTGAGAGAGCGGCTGTGTGTAACTACGGAATTAAATACGGAGATTTAAATTTTCCCCTACACCATATACAGCTGTCCGCTTCTGATAGAGTACCGTATATCTGCTCTTTGTATTACGGTTAAATCCATACTGAGAGAGCGTCGGTATGTGACTGCGGAAATATATACGGAGATTTAAATTTTTCCCTACACCATATACAGCTGTATGCTTCTGATACAGAACCGTATTTCTGCTGTTTGTATTATGGTCAAATCCATACTGAGAGAGCATCTGTGTGTGACTCCGGAAATAAATACGGAGATTTAAATTTTCCCCTACACCGTATACAGCTGTCCGCTTCTGATACAGTACCGTATATCTGCTCTTTGTATTACGGTGAAATCCATACTGAGAGAGCGTCTGTGTGTGACTCCGAAATAAATACGGAGCTTTTAAATTTTCCCTACACCGTATACAGCTGTCCCTTCTGATACAGTACCGTATATCTGCTCTTTGTATTACGGTTAAATCCATACTGAGAGGGTCGTATGTGACTCCGGAAATATATACGGAGATTTAAATTTTCCCTACACCGTATACAGCTGTAGCTTCTGATACAGAACCGTATTTCTGCTGTTTGTATTATGGTCAAATCCATACTGAGGAAGGTATGTGTGTACTCCGGAAATAAATACGGAAATTTATTTTCCGCTAACCGTATGACAGCTGTCTGCTTCTGATACAGTACCGTATATTGCTCTTTGTATTCGGTGAAATCATTGAGAGAGCATCTGTGTGACCCAGAAATAAATAAGGAGATTAAATTTTACCCTACACCGTACACAGCTGTCGCTTCTGATACCATTACCGTATATCTGCTCTTCGTATACAGTGAAATCCATATTGAGAGAGCGCTGTGAGACTCGGAAGGATATTTGGTAGATTAAATTTTCCCTACCACTTTATACAGCTTTGCTTCTGATATAAGACCGTATTTGCTGTGTATTACGGTCAAATCCTACGAGTGAGGTCTGTGTGTATCGGAAATATATACGGAGATTTAAATTTTTCCCTAATGCATATACAGCTGTACCCATCTGATACAGTACCGTATTCTGCTGTTTGTATATGGCAATCCATACTGAGAGGTCTTGTGAATTCTGGAAATATATAAGGAGATTTAAATATTTCCTACGCGTATACGGTGTAGCTCTGATACAGTACCGATTTCTGCTGTTTGATTTACGGTCAAATCCATACTGAGAGAGCGGCTGTGTGTAACTCGGAATTAAATACGAGATTTAAATTCCCATACACCATACTACAGCTGTCCGCTTCTGATAGAGTACGTATATCTGCCTTTGTATTACGGTTAAATCCTACTGAGAGAGCGTCGGTATGTGACTGCGGAAATATATACGGAGATTTAAATTTTTCCTACACCATATACACTGTATGCTTGTACAGACCGTATTCTGCTGTTTGTATTATGGCAATCCATACTGGAGGAGAGCATCTGTGTGCGACTCCGGAAAAATACGGAGATTTAAATTTTCCCCTACACCGTATACAGCTGTCCTCTTCTGATACAGTACTGTATATCTGCTCTTTGTATTACGGTGAAATCCATACTGAGAGAGCGTCTGTGTGTGACTCCAGAAATAAATACGGAGATTTAAATTTTACCCTACACCGTACACAGCTGTTTACTTCTGATATAGTACCGTATTTCTGCTGTTTGTATTATGGTTAAATCCATACTTGAGAGGGTCTGTGTGTGACTCCTGAATTAAATACGGAGATTTAAATTTTCCCCTACACCATATACAGCTGTCCACTTCTGATACAGTACCATATATCTGCTGGTATTTTTGGTACATTTTCCCAAACATGAGGAAGTATGTTGGAAGAGGCCGTGGACGTGGGCAGGGGGGGGCAGCTGGTATTGATGGTGGTGGTGGTTCATCTGCTGGTAGAGCCAAAAGCACAATAGCACCTAAGGCATGAGGTGTTGAGCCTGCATCATCGTCTGGCTCCAGAAGGCCTTGGAAGGCTCCCTTTTCTGGGAGTAGGTAAACCGCTTTTAAAGCCGGAGCATCAGGAACAGGTTTTGGCTTACCGAAACAGCCTCCAGCTCTATCGCCTCCTCTTCTGAAATTTCAAAAACTGCAAGCACTGAATCGTCAGTGTAGGCTCCTGGTCAGGAACAACACCTTTCCTTGTGTCCTTCACCCCCACCAAAAGTGAAGGATGCAGCAGGCCACACTTCTGATTACTCCCTGGAGCTCTTTTCACATACCATGCCTGAGTTATCAAGTGAAATCCTGAATTCTCCAGTCCAAGATGAATATGACATGGAGTGCACTGATGCACAGCCACTGCTAGATGATTCTGCTGGTACATTCACACAGAGCACTGCATTGCCCTCGCAGTCTACTGAGCCAGATTCTGACCCTGATGAAACTCAGGTGCCCCTTCCCGCATACTATACCACCTTACACGGTGACACAGAGGGAGGTGCACATGAAATTGAAGAGGAGGTGATGGATAACCCAGTTGTTGACCCGGATTGGCATCCATTGGGGGAAGAGAGTGCCGCTTGCAAAAAAGAAGAGGAGGATCCGCAGCAGGCATCGACATCACAGCTGTGGTTATCTGGCAGGCACGTAGCAGTCCAAAAACGTGTTAAAAAAACAAAAGAGTTGCAGGACAGCTTGGCCAGACGGTAAAATTTGCACAGTGTGCAAGCCCTGAAAATTTATCCCATAGTAGGAAGAGTGCAGTGTGACACTTTTTTGACCAAAATCCTATTGATGAGGCAAAGGTTATCTGTAAGAAGTGCGGAAGGACCTTTAGCCGAGGGAAAAATCTCTGAAATTTGAATACCAGTTGCATGCTTAGACATTTAAACACCATGCACTTGCAAGCGTGGACGGACTACAAAGCCTCAGGTAGCACAAATGCACCTGCTCCGACTGAAGGTAGCCAGCAACCCTACATCGCTTCCCCCACTGTAAGCCCACCGTTAGCACACCACCAGCTAGAAATGTTGAGGTGTCGTCGCAAGGCCAAAGCAGTCAGGGAATCACAATGTTTTTCCAATGAAAGACTGAATCTAGGCCATCACCACCACCACCACCATCACCATCAACAACCCCCTCTCAGTCCGCCATGTCCACCGCTAGTTCCACCATATGCAACTCTCAAGTCCAGCTCACCCTAGCAGACACTCTGAGTAGGACAAGAAAGTACTCATCCTCTCATCCGCGTACACTTGCTTTGAACGCCTACATTGCCAAACTGATCTCATTAGAGATGATGTCCTTCCATTTGGTTTGAAGCGCAGCGTTCCGAGAGCTCATGGCCTACACTGTCCCTTGCTATGACCTACCCAGTCGGCAATTATTTTCTAGAAAAGCCATCCCTGCCCCCACCTGCATGTGAAAGATCGCATTGTCCATGCACTCAAACAATCAGTGAGTGGAAAGGTGCACCTCACAACAGATGCATGGGCCTGTAGGCATGGCCAGGGCTGTTACGTGTCCATCACTTCGCACTGGGTTAATGTGGTGGATGCATGGTCCACAGGGGACAGCGGCGGTGGGACAGTGCTGCCTAGCCCATGCTATAGGCAACAGTTGGCTGTAGGCGTTCGACCCTCCTCCTCCTCCAGAAGCGAAAGCTCGTCGACAGAGCACAGTCACACAAGCACTCCATCCGCAGCTGCCAGTGTTGCACACGAGGTGTCCCAATATCGAACAGCTAGTGGTAAGCGTCAGAAGGCTGTTTTAAAGATGATGTCTTTGGGCGACAACAGACACACCGCGGTGGTACTGGCCGACTACTTGCAGCGAGAAACTGAGTCATGGCTGGGCAGTTTACATCGTGAGCCAGGCAAGGTAGTCAGTGATAACGGCCGTAATTTTGTGGCGGCCATAGCCCTGGCAAAACTCAGACACATACCTTGCCTGGCTCACACCTTGTACCTGGTGGTGCAGTGCTTCATAAATAATTATCCGGAGTTACTAGCCCTGCTCCATAAGGTGCGAAGACTGTGCTCGCACATCCGTCACTCGCCCGTAGACTCCAGTCGTATGCAGAGGCTGCAGCGATCGCTCAACCTCCCCAAGCACCGACTAATCATAGACATTGCAACAAGGTGGAACTCCACCATGCACATGGTTGAGAGGCTGTGTGAACAGAGGCAGACTGTAATGAATTTGTGGGAGGATACACGGGCAGGCAGTTTGAGGGCAGACATCGAGTTGTCGGGTGTGCAGTGGTCAAAGCTGAAAGACCTCTGTAAAGTCCTTCAGTGTTTTGAGGAATGCACATGGCTGGTAAGCGTAGACGACGCCATCATAAGCATGAGCATCCCACTTATGCGTCTGATCATGCAAACTTTGATGCACATTAAGGATCAGGCATCTGCAGCGGAGGAGGAGGACGAGGAGGAGGAGGGAAGCCTTGATGACAGTCAGGCATTGTCTACTCAGAGAACTGTCCTGGACGAGGTTGTGGAAGAAGAGGAAGAGGAGGAGGATGAGGGGGATGATTATTTTGGGGAGAAGGATGCTTCTCAGGGGGCAAGAGAAAATGTTGACTTGCCAAGGTCAGGTACAGGGTTTTTGTGTGACTGGAGGGATGTGTATTTGGCAGAAAGTGCTCCTCCACCCACCACTGGCAGTGCATCATTGACACCTGGTACATTGGCCCACATGTGTGATTATCTCTTGCGGATCCTAAAAAGGGACCCCCGCATTGCCAAAATTATGAAGGATGATGACTAGTGGTTGGCCAGCATCCTCGATCCACGCTATAAAGGCAAATTACAGAGCATCATGCCACAGGAGAACTTAGAGCTAATATTGGCGAACAAACAAGCAACTCTGGTAAACCGTTTGTTAGAGGCATTCCCAGCACACAGCAGCAGTGCAGGTTCTACCACGAGCCATACTGGGCAACATGGAAGAGGTGTTCATGGTGCACACAGCCAAAGTGGTGTTGGAGACAGGGGTTTCATGACCATGTTGTGGACTGATTTCTCGAGTACCGCTCACACGACTGGTAATACTGAATTGATTGCAACAGACAGGAGACAGCAGTTGTCAACTATGGTTTAAAATTACCTCTCCTCCCCTATCGATGTTCTCCCTCACAGTTCATTCTCCTTTGACTACTGGGCCTATAAACTGGACACCTGGTCTGAGTTGGCACAATATGCCTTACAGGAGCTCGCTTGCCCTGCTGGTAGTGTGCTATCAGAAAGAGTCTTCAGTGCTGCTTGATCAGTCCTGACAGAAAGAAGGACCCGGCTGTCGACCCAAAATGTTGGTGATGTCACCTTCATTAAAATGAACCATGCCTGGGTTTCAAAGGATTTTGTACCACCTTCTCCTGATGACACATAGGTTGCCAGCAAAATGGCTCGCTTTGTCCTCCTCTTCCTCCAGCCTACACCTCAACATATGCCAGTTTTTCCACCTCCCTAACTGGCTGTACCCCCCCCAGGGCTGGCGTCAGCACTTGGCGCACCAGGGCAAGTGCCAAGGCCTTGAGCAGGTGGGGGGGCCCACTCATCGTTACCGGCGTACCATGAGGGGCTCTGTACCAGTGCCGGCACCCATGAGTGGTCCCCCCCTGCTTGCTCAGGGCCCCAGCACTTGCAATACTTACCTCTCCAGCTGTGACGTCTTCCGTGTTTCCTGACAGTGACATTCAGGTCAGAGAGCGCGATGATGTCACATCTGTGCGCCCTCTGCCTGAACAGTCACAGTGCAGAGAGCTGGAAGATGTCGATGCTGAGGAGTCCAGAGTAGAGCAGTGCCCAGCGAGGAGAGGTATTTAATTTTTTTAAATGTTTGGAGCAATATATGGGGAGCATTATACACTGGAGAATTATATATGGGGCCCATCATACACTTGAGCATCATAGATAGGGCACATTATATACTGGAGCATAATATTTGGGGCCTATCATTCAGTGGAGCATTATAAATGAGGCCCATCATACACTGGAGCATCATATACGGGGCACATTATACACTGGAGCATCATATAGGGCCCATTATATATGGAGCATTACATAGGCCCATCATACACTGGAGCATCATCCATGGGGCACATCATATACTGGAGCATCATATGGGTCCCATTATATATGGCGCATCATATAGGGCACATTATATATGGAGCATCTCATGGAGCCCATTATATATGGAGCATTATATATGGGGACCATTATATTTGGAGCATTACATGGGGCTCATCATACACTGGAGCATCATATATGGGGCCCATCATATACTAGAGCATCATATGGTGTTCATTATTTATGGGGCATCATATAGGGCCCTTTATATTATATATGGAGCATGATATGGAGCACATATGGGGCCTATTCTGTATGGAGCACTATATGGAGCCCATTCTGTATGGAGCAATATATGGGGCCCATCATATACTGTATGGAGCTTTATATGCGACTCATTATACTGTATGGAGCAATATGTGGGGCTCATTATACTCTATGGGGACCGTCCTATACTGTACGGCACATTATATGGGGACCATCATATACTGGAGCATTATGTGGAGCTCATCATATACTGTATGGAACATTATATGGGACCAATTATGTATGGAGCAATATATGTGGCTCATTATTCTGTATGGAGCAATATATGTGGCTCATTATACTGTATGAAGCATTATATTGGGCCCATTATTCTGTATGGAGCATCATATATGGGACGCATTATTCTGTATGGAGCAATATATGGGGCTCATTATTCTGTATAGAGCAATATATGGGGCTCATTATTCTGTATTTCGCACTATGTGATGCCCATAATACTGTATGGAGGACTATACTGTCTGGTTTTTGAGCTATTGTAGAATTTACAATAGATATCACTCATGTAATGTAAGAAGTGAAGTATTTGGCATTACACTATACCTATATTTCTCTGCCGTATCGGAGCATCATGAATTGTGATATGTGTTAAAGGGGCCCACTGAGACTCTTTCACCCAGGGCCCACGAAAACCTGAAGCCAGCCCTGCCCCCCCCCCACTACTTTAGCCAAATAACCCCAGTTTTCAATGCGTTATTACTATTATTATAAAGTAAATTAATGTTGACAAGCTTAAGTTGATGTAGTTGGCATTGAAATGGGCACTGTAGGTGTGTTTACTGTCCTCTACTCACTGTCCTCCACTCACTGCCGACTTTTCTTCCTTGCATTGGGGTCAGGTCGGGTTTCAGTTGGAACTCTGACTTTTTCCGATAGTCGGCCAATTTCGTTCGACTTGACTTTTGATAAAGTCGGGTGGTCCGAAACCCGACTCGACCCTCCCGGAGGCAAAGTCGCTCATCTCTAGTAAACATTTTACTTTAAAGTGCTATTAAAACTTTCTTCACAAACATTCACTTTAGTGCAGTCAACATTAAGTGCTACAAGTTCAACATGTTTCAGCATAACCCTGAACTGAGGTATTCTTCAATATGGAGGACCCGTCTCAAACCCCCATGTAGGCCTTGGGCGTGACTACAAGGCATTGATGGCCTCCACGTTGGACCACTTCTTCGGCCATGCCAGACGGTTTTAGTTCTTTGGTCATTAGTGCAGAAGGTATAGAGTGCCAGACGCACTCTAAAGGTCTAATGTAAAACCAAAAGGGAGCACATTAAGAAGTGCTAACTATTTACAGGGGAAATTTGGATCAAACATTTTTCATGATCTCTGAGTTTTTGAAACTTTTTGCAGGAACCCTACTGGGTTTACTTTAACTTGAATTTTCAACTATATACAATCATTAAAATAGAATTTTAATTTGCTTCTTTTCTTGAGGCTGCATCTGGTGCTAGCTGTTTCCTGGCAAGGGAAAAAATCGTATATAAAGGTCTCCCTGGTCATACGAACAGTTCGTGGCTGATGTAAGCATGCACAGTCAGGTTGTGTCCTGCCACGGGTGTCTGTGTGCCCATATTCCAGGCTGAAGTGGGCTCTGTGTGGACAATGTGGGCTGGTGCAGGGCTGGATGTTGCCACAGGGGTGTCTTTGGCCTGTGATGGTATGGGCGTTAGCTTTTACCCCTTGCCAGTGGCTTCCTGGTTGGTGGTGGTGGGTTTGAGTTTCTGCACATTCAAGGCAGACCAGCCCTTTGTACCCCAGTATCGGGTGTAGATGACACGGTCTCCGGGATAGAGATCCCTATCCGGGTGTCCCTCCAGGAGATGGGATTCGACATCCTGCCGGTTTACAAAGACCTCCGCCAGTAGATTGGGCTCCTTGATGAAGCCCCAGCCTCCCTTTAGCCTAAAGGCCACCACCGTTCCCTGTCTCAGTGGCCCCTGGTCTGTTCCTTTAGCCTTATGGGCTTGTCTCTTGGCCTGCAGATTCTGCTCCTCCTGAGCTCTACGCTGGGCCTGGTGTTCTTCCTCCTCCTTCTCCTACCGGTGAGCAATCTGCTGGCTGTACTCCCTCCTGCTGAAGACCTCCATACTGCTTCCTTCTTTCTACTCCTCGGTGAACCCCATAATATCTGCTCCCTGGTGAGTCCAACGGTACACTACCCACTCAGCGTACACCTCCCCCGCTAGACTGGTGGTGGGCTGAAGCAGGACCCCAAATCGATCCTCTAGGCCGGATGCCGGTCCCAGTCCAGGGACACACGAGGCCGGCCGGGTTCTCGGGCTGGGGATGTGGGTAGTGGGCCTATCAGGAATTACTTGGCTACCGGGGCTGGGTTGGTGTTATTACCTGCGGCGGGTATCTTTCCTGTGCTGGTTTCCTCTACCTCCGCAGGGACTGGGGTCGCTGGCTGCCGAATTGGATGCTGCTGCTCCAGCTGCTGTATTTCCGGCAGGGCTGCCTTCCATTTCTCCTCCGCAGCCAGCTGCACGCCCAGGAGCTGGTGGCTCAGCTCCACCACTTGTGCTCTTAGGAGCTCCGGGTTCATGGCTGCTGGTGGGTCCTGGTCCGGAATCTGTCGGCTGGGGAAGCTCTCTCCTGCTCCTCCACACCCCGAGTCACTACTGCTCGCCATCTTGTCTTCCAGCTCTCCTGCTGCATGCACGTGGCGTTCCCTCTCTCTCCTCTGTGGGCGGGCCTTCTTTTTCCTCCTTTTCCCACCATCCTGGATCAGGAGGTGGATCTTAGTCGCTGACTGACAAGTCCTTAGAGTACAGTAACACTTGGAATGGGCGGCCATGATCTTCGCGCCCTTCCTCTTGTACTGCCCACAATGACATGCCTCTCAGTGCACCATGTGGGACGGCAATTGCAGTCATTAAACAATTTAGCAGTCTGTGGCGCACAAGACCCTATTTTTCTGGTCGGTTTATCCTGATTGTGACGCCAAGTTGGAGTGCCTGCCAGGGCAGTGGGGATACTTAGTACCGGGCCACTTCTTAAAGGGGCAGTGTCATGGCAGCAGTGACCCGTCCGTAGCCCTGAGCGTCCAGTAAAGGTGATAAGATGAAAAAGGGGATAATAAAGAATTTGTAATAAAGTGTTCGTAACACCACCTGTGGTACTCGGCAATAAAACTGTTAGCCGACTCTGCAGATTCAGTCCACTGGGACAGTTGTTGATGCACCAGAGTTGGTTCAGCTCTCCACAGGCAGAGCTATGTACCAGGGCACGTAGGGTGTTAGAGGAGATGTTGGTAGTAAGTGTGGTGCAGGTCAAGAGACGCAGTAATAATTCAGAGGACACAGCAGGGTGCAGTTTCCAACATTTTACTCACACTTTTTGTGTGCACAGATGCCCGCTTGGTGCCGTGTCCTCCAGGTGAGGGATCCAGCAAACTCCCAGGTAGATCAGAATACACCTTTCCAGGACACCCTTCTATATGTTCCTTTCCTTGCCGTCTCACTGCACTGGTGTCTTCCCTCCAGCCCAGCATAACACAATCAGTGTCCCAAGCCAGCAGCCAAGTACCTTGTAGAGCGACATTCTCTGAGTCCCCTTGCTCCTTTATGGCTGCCTTTTCGGCGAATAATTGTGGATGTGACTGAGGCAAGTAAAGATACCTCTGACTTGCTAGTTGAGTCTTGAAGTCCTCCACTAGGCTTGGGGGCTGGTACCCCACTGCGACCTGGTCCCTCCACTACTGGATCGGGACCCACGGATGGATCACTCACTATCCGTGCCCCTAGGACCCCTTCTGTCTTTCCTGGAGCTTCCTTCAGTCTCTCCCTCTAGATTCTCTTTCTCTCATCCACAGACAAGCTCCTCACAGCATGAGCTCACCTTCTGTTCTGACTAACTCTCTAGTATTCTTCCCGCTCTCTAAGCTCCACCCCTTTTCTCTACCTTCTCCACCCACTCCCCCCAACACCCTTTCCTAGCCAACCTGAGATGAGGCCCTCCTCCCTTGGGGTACACCCAGTTGCCCTGCCCTGACTGAACTAGTGCGTGATGGGTGCAAGTGTTAGAGTCCTGGGTAGTGCTCCCTCCTTACCTGAGAGTGGGATACCACACTTCTGGATGAGGTGCAGTACCTCTGTGGCGACTGGACCCTCAGGAGTGCCACATTTTTCTATAAGACTTGACAATTTTGAGAAAAATGGACATGTAAAATATGTACAAAAAAATCCACAAAACTAATTGTACGAAAAAACACATTGAAAAATGTGTAAAAATTTTAGAAATAAAAAAAGTATATGCAAAGGTAGTGTACATGTTTTATTTTGTTTGAATATTAATTACGGCAACATAGACATCAGGAGCATCTGACCCCTCATGAATTTTATTGCTGGTGTGCTGGAATGTCAGAGTTCCTGTAGTAGTGAGCAATGGGGAATTTTGAGTCAGAGAAACATGAGCTGTTGATCATGTTCTTTACCATGAATCAGCAGTAAATCATCGAAACCGGCAAGACAGGAGGATTTCCAGAAAATATGCTTTTTACAAGATATCAATGGATCATTATTTTTTACTGAACCTTTGACAATCTGCAAGAGTAAAATTAAGGCATGCTCTATTAAATATTGTAGAGGTATTCTTCTTTAGAAGCAATGTTCCTAGGGGACAACACATTGCCTTATTGAGGCATCATATGGCTGTAAGAAAAAAATCAAGCTCCACGATAAAGTGAAAAAGTAGATCTTTATTCACTTGATATATCAAGCATAGAGGATAAAAGTATTAGCATAGATAACAGCAAAAAAATGCGTTATCAATGCGTTTCTGGTGTCGCAGCACCCATAGTCATGACGCGCTGAAAGGAAGAGGTGCAGCAGTGGGCAGGGCTTGACGGAGGAAGTATGCAGCCCTCCGCAGCCCTGCCAAATGCAAGTGTGAAACTAGCCTTGTACATGCTGACTGCAGATCTGCAAAAATGCAACAAGCACCTGCAATGTGATCTCAGGAAGGTACTTTGACTCTGAAACACTGCATTATTTCAGAGAAAAACATACTTTAAAAGCAGCAAGGGACAGAACCACATGGGAGACTAGTCAGTCAGGCAAGTCCCTGGCAGCTTCTCTCCTCCCGCTGTCCTGGATTAAAAGGTCTGTCCCTAAATGCAATATAGGGGGAAGGAAGATGGATTCCAACAAAGGACAATTGACACATAGGATAGTGAAAAATGAATACAAAACTTTATTATATAAAAATATATAATGCTTACATCATACTATTAATGATATAAGTTACCTTAGATATCAGTGGATCAATGTCTAATCCCACAGGGCTGGCCTGCCACCCCTACGTACATTTCGGATGAAAACTCCTTCATCACGCCTTTTTATATCATTTGCGTTTATTTATGAAAAAAATGGAAATATGGCGAAAATTTTGAAAATTAACAATTTCAAACTTTACATTTTTATGCCCTTAACCCCTCTGCCATCAGACGTACTATTTCATCCATGTGACCCTGGACCTAATTCCCATGGACGGAATAGTACGTCATGGCGATCAGCTGCGCTCACCGGGGAGCGCAGTGTCGCCCCGGGTGTCAGTGATTATCACAGCTGACACCCGTACATGTGTGTCAGGAGTGGTCAACGAACGATCCCGGCACATAAAAACCTGACACACTGCGATCAAACATGATCGCGTGTACCCGGGCACAGGGGAGGATCGCGCAGGTGGGGCTCCTGAGCGCACCCTGAGACCATCAGAAGCAGCGCGATGTGTCGCGCTGTATCTGCGGGTCCGTACCCCTCCAGGTCCCCGGATCCAAGATGGCGCCAGGTCTGAGGAGGCGGCTTCCTCAGTGCCTGTGAGAGCAGGCATGAGAACCGCGACTGCCAGAGCGTCGCTGGTGTGACAGGTGCTTGACACTGTCACACAGTGATTGTAAATACGTGTGTCCCCCTGGGAAAAGTAAAAAAGTAAAAAAAAAAATAAAAAGTGGTAAAAAAAAATCATAAAAAAAAAATATTCCCCAATAATTCATTCTTTCTGTAAATAAAAAAAAAAACAATAAAGTCACATATTGGTATTGCGCGTCCGTAACGCCCCCCTAAAATGTCCACTAGTTAACCCTTTGTGAACCCTTAAAAAAAAAAAAGAAAACGAAGCAAAATCATGCTTTATCTATACCGTGAACAAAAGGGAATAAACGCGATCAAAAAGACCGATTAATAACATGGTACCGCTGAAAACGTCATCTTGTCCCGCAAAAAACGAGCCATCATACAGCATCATCAGTGAAAAAATAAAAAAGTTATAGCTCGCAGAATAAAGAGATGCAAAAATAATAATTTTTTATATAAAATTGTTTTCATTCTATAAAAGTGCCAAAACATAGAATCATAGAATCATAGAATGGTAGAGTTGGAAGGGACCTCCTAGGCCTTCTGGTCCAACCCCTGCTCAAAGCAGGATTCTCTAAATCATCCCAGACAGATGTCTATCCAGCCTCTGTTTGAAGACTTCCATTGAAGGAGAACTCACCACCTCTTGTGGCAGCCTGTTCCACTCATTGATCACCCTAACTGTCAAAAAGTTTTTTCTAATATCTATCGTGTCTCCTCCCATTCAGTTTCATCCATTGCTTCTAGTCTTTCCTTGTGCAAATGAGAATAAAGATGATCCTTCTACAATGTGACAGCCCTTGAGATATTTGTAGACTGCTATTAAGTCTCCTCTCAGTCTTCTTTTTTGCAAGCTAAACATTCCCAAATCCTGCAACCGTTCCTCATAGGACATGGTTTGCAGACCGGTCACCATTCTGGTGGCTCTTCTCTGAACTTGCTCCAGTTTGTTGATGTCTTTTTTAAATGTGGTGCCCAAAACTGGACACAGTATTCCAGATGAGGTCTGACCAAAGAGGAGTAGAGGGCAATAATGACCTCACGTGATCTAGACTGTATGCTTCTGTTGATACATCCTAGAATTGCATTTGCCTTTTTTGCTGCTGCATCACACTGTTGACTCATGTTAAGTCTGTGATCAATTAGTATACCCAAGTCTTTTTCACATGTGCTGTTACTTAGCCCTATTCCTCCCATTTTGTATATGCTTTTTTCATTTTTATTGTCCAGATGTAGTACTTTGCATTTTTCCCTGTTAAAATCCATTCTGTTAGTTGCTGCCACTGCTCCAGTTTATGTATATCTTTTTGAATCCTATCTCTCTCTTCTCTAGTATTAGCTACCCTCCTAGCTTTGTGTCATCAGCAAATTTGATCAGTTTACCCTCAATTCCTTCATCTAAATCATTGATAAAGATGTTGAACAATACAGGGCCCAAAACAGAGCCTTGTGGTCCCCCACTTGAGACATTCTTCCAACTGGATGTGCAGCCATTTACAACCACTCTTTGGGTCCGATCACTAAGCCAGTTATGAATCCACCTAACAGTTGCCTTGTCCATTCCATACTTAGTCATTTTTTCAATAAGGATTGTGTGAGATACTTTGTCAAATGCTTTGCTGAAGTCAAGATATACTATATCTACAGCATTTCCCTGATCCACCCAGTCAGTGATTCTGTCATAGAAGGAAATTAAGTTAGTCTGACATGACTTATTAGTTACAAACCCATGCTGACTCTGTTTAATCACTTCATTCTTATCCAGGTACTTGCATACATGTTCTTTAATAATTTGTTCAAAGATCTTTCCTGGTATAGAAGTCAGACTCACCGGCCTGTAGTTCCCTGGGTCCACCTTCTTCCCCTTTTTGAAGATAGGAACAACATTTGCATTTCTCCAGTCTTCTGGGACTTCTCCTGTTCTCCAAGAATTTTCAAAGATTATGGACAGTGGTTCAAGAATTTCTTCTGCTATCTCCTTCAGTACCCTGGGGTGTAATTCATCTGGACCTGGAGACTTGAATTCATTTAGGTTAGCTAAGTGTTTCCTCACTGTCTTTCTGTTTATAGATATCCTGGATTCTTCTATTCCTTTAATAGGACAGTGAAGATCAGTTGATGTTACATTTCCTTTCTGAGAGAAAACAGATGCAAAATAGGAATTTAAAAGTTCAGCCTTCTCAACATCCTGATTACCATTTCATCATTTTCATACTGTAAAAATCCTATAGCATCTTTGACTTTTCTTTTACTTTTGACGTATCCCCAAAATCCTTTTTTGTTGCTTTTGACGTCACTTGCAAGCCTTAATTCATTGTCAGCTTTAGATAATCTGATTTTGCCCTGCAGGTTCTGCAGACGGCATTATATTCTTCTTTAGATATGCCTCCCTCTTTCCATTTGATAAACATTTCTTTCTTCCTTTTTAGCATGTGTTTAAGTTCTATGTTCATCCATCCTGGTTTCCTTAAATGCTTCCCATTCTTCCCTCTTTTCGGAATTGTTAACGATTGTGCTTTGAGAATCTCATTTTTCAAGATTTTCCATCCTTCCTGGACATTTTTGTCCTTAAGGATATCCAGCCATTGGATCCCTCCAATTCTCTTTCTGAGTTCCTTAAAATCTGCCTTTCTGAAATCTAACCTTGACGTCTGAGTCTTCACAGGTCTTCCTCCTCTTGTTATCCAAAATTCTAAAATAGCATGGTCACTACCTCCTAGAGTCCCAGCCACTCTTACCTCCTCCACCATTTCCTCCTGTTTATGAGGATTAGATCCAAGGTAGCAGATCCCCTTGTTATCTCCATTACCTTTTGGAAGATAAAGTTGTCAGCAAGAGAGGATAAGAATTTCCTGGACCTGTTAGTTTTGCCTGAGAGAGATTCCCAACAAATGTCTGGATAGTTGAAATCTCCCATGACCACTATGTCATATTTTTTGGAGAACTTGGCCATTTGATGCATAAAGAGTTCATCCATATCTTCAGCTTGCACAGGCGGCCTGTAGTAAATACCTACAATGGTGTCCTTTCCATTGTTCTGTCCTTGTATTCTTACCCAAACAGTTTCCACAGAACTCCCAGTCTCTGAAGCATCAATCTCTGTGCAGATATACGCTTTTCTAACATACAATGCAACACCTCCTCCTCGTTTATCAAGTCTGTTTCTTGCAAATAAGTTGTATCCTTCTAGCCTTGTATTCCAATCATGTGTATCGTCCCACCAAGTCTCAGTGATTCCAATGACATCATATTTCTTCTCCTGCGTTAGTAGCTCCAGTTCTCCTTTTTTGTTGCCCATGCTTTGTGCATTCGTATAGAAACACTTTAGTTTGTGATTGGTTTCTCTTCCTTCAATATTTTTATTATGTAAATTTTTTTGTCTTTGTTCTTCCCCTTCACTTCTAATAGCAGAAATCTCAATAGTATTTGTCAAGTGTATGGCTTTTGCTGGCGTTTTGCTTCCCTTCCCACATTGTTCTAGTTTAAAGCTCTCCTGATGAGTGTAGCAAGGCGACTTCCAAATACATGTTTTCCAGTCTTCGTAAGGGCACCCCATCTCTAGCAAGTAGTCCATCGTATAGGTAATTCACTCCGTGATCCAGAAATCCAAATCCTTGCTGACGGCCAGTTGTTCACCTGCAGAATCTTATTCCACCTCCTTGTTCCATGGCCATCCACTGGGAGGATGGAAGAGAAGACCACCTGCGCTCCCAGTTCTTTCACTTTCTTACCTAAGTTTTCAAAGTCACTGCAGATGGTTTCAAGGTCGTTTCTAGCGGTGTCATTTGTCCCCACATGTATTAGCAGGAATGGGTAGTCATCTTTAGGTCTGAAGAGTCCTGATATCCTGTCAGACACATCTTTAATTTTTGCACCTGGAAGACAGCACATTTCTCTTAAGGTTATATCCGGTCTGCAGATAGCGGCCTCTGTTCCTCTCAACAGGGAATCGCCCATGACAACAACTCTCCGTTTCTTCTTCACAACAGTTTTCTTTCTCCATTCAGGAGGACTCTGAGGGCGTACAAGGTTGTTTGTGGGCAAAGTCTTATCCTGATGTATTTCTTCATCGTTCTCCTGTGTAAGAGCCTGGTATTGGTTCCTGAGCAGAATTGGTGCTGACTGCCTCCTGATCCTCCTGCTTCTCTGGGTCACATGCTTCCATTCCTCTGTTTCTTCAGTTGCACTTCAAATTTCTTCTCTTTCTGTACCATGAAGAGATAATTCTGCTCTGTCTAAGAACTCTTCACCTTCCTTAATGGTCTTCAATGTAGATAACCTCTCTTCCAGATTTTGCAACTTTTCCTCCAACAGGGACACAAGCTTGCATTTCTGGCATGTGAAGTTTGGCTTTTCCACTGGTAAGTCTATGAACATGTAGCAAGAAATGCAGCTCACCACATGGCTCCTAGCCTCTTCCATGTTCTTATTGTTCAAGAGATAATCAAGCGGTGAAATATAAGCCAAAACTGATGTCCTCCTTTCAGCTGCAACAGCCAAAATCCAGTGTTCCTTGAGCTCGCGGAGACTTTCACTTATCCCAGAAGGCACTGGGAATATGCAAATTATCTCCTCAGGACTCCTCCCCTGGTTTACTGATGTCCTCCTTTCAGCTGCAACAGCCAAAATACAGTGTTCCTTGAGCTCGCGGAGACTCTTCACTTATCCCAGAAGGCACTGGGAATATGCAAATTATCTCCTCGGGACTCCTCCCCTGGTTTACTGATGTCCTCCTTTCAGCTGCAACAGCCAAAATACAGTGTTCCTTGAGCTCGCGGAGACTCTTCACTTATCCCAGAAGGCACTGGGAATATGCAAATTATCTCCTCGGGACTCCTCCCCTGGTTTACTGATGTCCTCCTTTCAGCTGCAACAGCCAAAATACAGTGTTCCTTGAGCTCGCGGAGACTCTTCACTTATCCCAGAAGGCACTGGGAATATGCAAATTATCTCCTCGGGACTCCTCCCCTGGTTTACTGATGTCCTCCTTTCAGCTGCAACAGCCAAAATACAGTGTTCCTTGAGCTCGCGGAGACTCTTCACTTATCCCAGAAGGCACTGGGAATATGCAAATTATCTCCTCGGGACTCCTCCCCTGGTTTACTGATGTCCTCCTTTCAGCTGCAACAGCCAAAATACAGTGTTCCTTGAGCTCGCGGAGACTCTTCACTTATCCCAGAAGGCACTGGGAATATGCAAATTATCTCCTCGGGACTGATATAAATAAGGTATCGCCGTAATCGTACCGACCCAAAGAATAAAACTGCTTTATCAATTTTACACACGCGGAACGGTACAAACGCCTCCCCAAAAGAAATTCATGAATTGCTGATTTTTGTTCATTCTAACCTCCCAAAAATCGAAATAAAAAGCAATCAAAAAATGTCACGTGCTCAAAAATGGTACCAATAAAAACGTCAACTCGTACCGCAAAAAATAAGACCTCACATGACTCTGTGGGCCAAAATATTCAAAAATTATAGCTCTCAAAATGTGGTGATGCAAAAAACTATTTTTGCAATAAAAAGCGTCTTTTAGTGTGACAGCTGCCAATCATAAAAACCCGCTATAAATAGTAAATCAAACCCCCCTTTATCACCACCTTAGTTAGGGAAAAATAATAAAATTAAAAAATGTATTTATTTCCATTTTCCCGTTAGGGTTAGGGTTGCGGCTAAGTTAGGGTTAGGGTTGGCGCTAACGTTAGGATTAGGATTAGGGTTGGGATTACGGTTAGGGGTGTGTTAGGGTTAGGTTTGTGGTTAGGGTTGGGACTAGGGTTAGGGTGTGTTGGGGTTAGGGTTGGGGTTAGAATTGGAGGGTTTCTGCTGTTTAGGCACATCAGGGGCTCTCCAAATGTGACATGGCGTCTGATCTTAATTCCAGCAATTCTGCGTTGAAAAAGTCAAACGGTGCTCCTTCACTTCTGAGCTCTGCCATGCGCCCAAACAGTAGTTTACTCCCGCATATGGGGTATCAGCGTACTCTGGACCACAAGAGTTATTGTGCAATTTGTCCTATTTCTCCTGTTACCCTTGGGAAAATAAAAAACTGGGGGCGACAAAATTATTTTTGTAAAAAAAAAAAGATTTTTTTTTTTACGGCTGTATGTTATAAAACTTCTGTGAAGCACTTGGGGCTTCATAGCGCTCACTACACTTCTAGATAAGTTCCTTGTGGGGTCTATTTTCCAAAATGGGGTCACTTGTGGGGGGTTTCCACTGTTTAGGCGCATCAGGGGCTCTCCAAATGCGACATGACTCCCCAGACCATTCCATCAAAGTCTGCAATCCAAAACGTCACTACTTCCCTTCCGAGCCCCGACGTGCGCCCATACAGTAGTTTACTTCCACATATTGGGTATCAGCGTACTCAGGACAAATTGGACAACAACTTTTGGGGTCCAATTTCTCCTGTTACCCTTGCGAAAATAAAATATTGGGGGCGAAAAAATCATTTTTGTAAAAAAAAAAAGGATTTTTTATTTTTACGGCTGTATGTTATAAACTTCTGTGAAGCACTTCGGGGTTCAAAGTGCTCACCACACATCTAGATAAGTTCCTTGTGGGGTCTATTTTCCAAAATGGGGTCACTTGTGGGGGGTTTCCACTGTTTAGGCGCATCAGGGGCTCTCCAAATGCGACATGACTCCCCCAGACCATTCCATCAAAGTCTGCAATCCAAAACGTCACTACTTCCCTTCCGAGCCTCGACGTGCGCCCATACAGTAGTTTACTCCCACATATTGGGTATCAGCATACTCAGGACAAATTGGAAAACAACTTTTGGGGTCCAATTTCTCCTGTTACCCTTGTGAAAATAAAATATTGGGGGCGAAAAAAAATCATTTTTGTAAAAAAAAAGAGATTTTTTTATTTTACGGCTGTACGTTATAAACTTCTGTGAAGCACTTTGGGGTTCAAAGTGCTCACCACACATCTAGATAAGTTCCTTGAGGGGTCTAGTTTCCAAAATGGTGTCATTTGTGGGGGGTTTCCACTGTTTAGGCAGATCAGGAGCTCTCCAAACACGACATGGCATCCAGCCAATTCTGTGTTGAAAAAGTCAAACGGCGCTCCTTCCCTTCCAAACTCTGCCATGCACCCAAACAGTGGTTTACTCCATATATGGGGTATCAGCGCACTCAGGACAAATTGCACAATAACTTTTGGAGTCTTGTTACCCTTGGGAAAATAAAAATTGGGGTGAAAAGATCAATTTTGTGGAAAAAATATGATTTTTTAATTTTACGGCTCTACGTTATAAACTTGTGTGAAGCACTTGGGGGTTCAAATTGCTCACCAAAGATCTAGATAAGTTCCTTAGGGGGTCTAGTTTCCCAAATGGGGTCACTTGTGGGGGGTTTCCACTGTTTAGGCACAGCAGGGGCTCTCCAAATGCAACATGCCGTCCAATCTCAATTCCAGCCAATTTTGGTTGGAAAAAGTCAAATGGTGCTCCTTCCATTCCGAGCTCTGCCATGCGCCCATTTTTTTTTAGGAACCACATCACATTTGAAGTCACTTTGAGGGGTCTATATGATAGAAAATACCCAAAAGTGACACCATTCTAAAAACTGCACCCCTCAAGGTGCTCAAAACCACATTCAAGAAGTTTATTAACCCTTTATGTGCTTCACAGAAACTGAAGCAATGTGGAAGGAAAAATTAACATTTAACTTTTTTTGCAAAAATCAATTTTTTTTATTTTCACAAGTGTTAAAAGAGAAAATGAACCACAAAATTTGTTGTGTAATTTCTCTTGAATACGCCTATACCCCATATGTGGGCATAAACAACTTTTTGGGCGCATGGCAGAGGTCGCAAGGGAAGGAGCGCTGTTTGACTTTTTTAACGCAGAATTTTCTGGACGCCATGTTGCGTTTGGCGAGCTCCTGATATGCCTAAACAGTGGAAACCCCCAATAAGTGACCCCATTTTGGAAACTAGACCCCTTAAGAAAGGGTTCCTCAACTCCAGACCTCAAGGCCCACCAGCAGGTCATGTTTTCAGGATTTCCTTTGTATTGCACTGGTGATGCCAGAAAGTTAATGTAAATAGTTAATAATCAGGTAACCTGGTTAGGTCTGTTTGTTAAAAGGTTCAAAGACACTGTGGTCATGGACAGTGAATGACCAGAACTTTCATTGTAAATAGTTAGCACTTAATGTGCTCCTTATTGGTTTTACAGAAGACCTGTGGAGTGCGAGTGGGACACTCTACATTTTGCATCAGACCAAGACCAAAAAACATCTGGCGTGGCCGAAAAAGTGATCCAACAGTTTAACCGGTTATGCCCTGTAGCCATGCACTGGGCCTACATTGGGGGTTTGAGACGGGTTCCCCCATATTGCACTTAGGACTGTGAGAAGAATACCCAGGTTAGGGATCTCATGGAAACCTGCTGAACTCGAATGAAGAAGTTTTAGTTGAAACGTTATGTTTTATGCTGCTGTTATTAAATGCAATGTGTAATTGTAAAGTAACTTAATTGAAAGAGCTTTTATAGTACTGCTATGCTTTATATTTACAGTGTTTTATATGTAACATTAAAGTGAAAAGAGCCTCCCAAAAAGAGAAGAAAGAGTTGCTTGTTTAACCTGTTGCAATGCATTACAGAAAAAAAAATTTTTTTTGCATGTTCTTAACACCTGTTTTGCTCCATTCTAACCTGGGAACGTGCTGTGTTTAACGGGGGGGAATGTGGCGCCCCTGAGGGTCCAGTCGCCACAGAGGTACTGCACCTCAGCCAGAGGTGTGGTACTTAGCTCTCGGATAAGGAGGGTGGCACTACCAGTACTCGCATATTTGCATCCAACACAGATCACATGACCTCAGGCTCAGAGGGAGGAGCCCCAGTTAGAGTGGGAAGACAGTGTGACAGTTGGAGGGAAAGAAGGGAGTTGGAGCTCGGGAGGAGAGCTAAGAGAAGCTGTGGAGAAGCTGGGTGGAGGTGGAAAGGATAAGCTCCTGAGGCGAAACAGAAGGAGTCCTAGTGGCCAGGGAAGTGAGGAATCCACCCGTGGCGCTGGTATCTAGCTTGACCAGTGTAAAAGGAAGAACCAGGTTGCAGTAGGGGACCGGCCCCAGACTAGTGGAGAATCTGTAAGACTCAGCTAGCAAACTGGAGGCTGTAGTAACTGTATGTGCGATAGCCAAATCCACACACATTCACTGAAAAGGTAGCTGGATAGGATCATGGAGACCAAGAGGATGTTGCCCGACAGGATCTGAGGCTGCTGGCTTTGTACACTGTGTGTGAGGCTCAGGGCAGGAGTGGAGGGAGAGATGAATAGAGAAAGGAACATAAAAAGGGAGTTCTGGCAAAGTGTTCCCAAACTACCGAGAGCTGGCTGGACCTCAGACCTGAAGAACACAGCACCCCGGCTGGGAATAGTAACCTAAGAACTGTGAGTAAAGTGTAAAGACTGCACCCTGCTGTGTCCTCAGATTAATTTACTGTGTCACCTACCCTTCACCACAACCGTTACCAACATCTTTAACCCTATAATTGCCCTGGGGCCTAGCTCTGCCATTGGAGAGCTGTAACATCTTTGCTGTGTCACCAACTGCCTCAGTGGATCTGAATGACAGTGTCGGCCATCTTTTTTATTGCCGAACACCACCCGTGGCATCACAAACTAATTCCCCTACAAACTACCCCCATTTTCAACTTTATTCATTTTTATTGGATGACCAGGGCCACAGACTGGGTCACTGCTGCCGTAAACTCCCCTTTAAGAACTGCCCGGCCCAGTTTCGAGTGCCCCATGGCCCTGGCGGGTGCTGCATGTGTCACACTTGTGGCATACATGTGGCACATGTGCCACATCAGTACCACATATATCGGCACCTGGGAAGCAGTGGTACCGTTAGCACTGTTCCCCGGCGGCGGGTGCTGAAGACTGCTCTCATCATTCTCCTTTGCTCTGCCGGTGATCAGCGTGAGCAGGGGAGAATGTTGAGAGTAATATTCAACTGATAACAGCGAGAGCAGGTGGTGACTGATGGAAGAATTCATCAGCCGCTGCCTGCGCTATAAATAAATAAATTTAAAAAATGGCGTTAGTTCCTCTGTATTTTTGATAACCAGCCAGACAAAACTGACAGCTGGGGGCTGCAACCCTTAGTAGTCAGCATTAACAAGGCTAGTCATCAAAAATAGAGTGGTCCCCTCACAATTTGAAAAATGTTTAACCCCAGACATGGATTACGGCATGGAATAGAACGTCGGACAAGTGAGGGATATGGTTGATTTTTATTTTTGCTTTATTACAGGTAATGAGGGCTTCAAGTGAATGAGCGTTAGGTGATTATAACTGTGTTTATTTTTAAATAAACATGGAAAACTGTGTTTTGTTTTTATTTCAAATAAAAGACTTTTATTCTTGTGGTGTGTTTATTTACCATACAACTATAGGATTAGTAATGGATAGGTTTCTTATAGACGCCTCTCCATTACTAACCTGTGGGCTTGATGTCACAGGACAATAGAAAGGTGACATCAACCCACAAATATGAGTCCCACTTGCCATGGCTACAGGGAAAGTGGGAAGAGCCAGGCAAAGTTTCAGAATTGGCACATCTAATAGATGTGCCTTTTCAGGGCAGCTGTGGGCTAGGGTTAGGGATGTGTTGGGGTTAGGGTTATCCTGTTACCCTTGGGAAAATATAAAATTTGGTGGCTAAAAAATTGTTTTTGTGAAAAAAAATGATTTTTTTATTTTCACAGCTCTGTGTTATAAACATCTGTGAAGCACATGGGGTTCAAAGTGCTCATCAAACATCTAGATAAGTTCCTTTGGGGGTCTAGTTTCCAAAATCGGGTCACTTGTGGGGGTACTGTTTAGGCACATCAGGGGCTCTGCAAAGGCAACATGATGCCAGCAGACCATTCCATCAAAGTCTGCATTTCAAAACGTCACTATTTCCATTCCGAGCCCCGATGTGTGCCCAAACAATGGTTCCCCCCACATATGGGGTACCAGCTTACTCAGGACAAACTGGACAACAACTTTTGGAGTCCAATTTCTCCTGTTACCCCTGTGAAAATAAAAAATTGCGGGCTAAAAAATTATTTTTTGAGGAAAAAAATGATTTTTTATTTTCACGACTCTGCGTTATAAACTTCTGTGAAGCACTTGGGGGTTCAGAGTGCTCACCACACATCTAGATAAGTTCCTTGGGGGGTCTAGTTTCCAAAATGGGGTTACTTGTGGGGGAGCTCCAATGTTTAGGCACACAGGGGCTCTTCATACGCGACATGGTGTCCGCTAATGATTGGAGCTAATTTTCCATTCAAAAAGTCAAATGGCGTTCCTTCCCTTCTGAGCCCTGCCGTGCGCCTAAACAGTGGTTTATGACTACATATGAGGTATGGGTGTACTCAGGAGAAATTGCCCAACAAATTTTAGGATCCATTTTATCCTGTTGCCTATGTGAAAATGAAAAAAACTGAGGCTGAAAGAAAATTTTTTGTGTGAAAAAAAATATACTTTTTCTTTTTATGGATCAATTTGTGAAGCACCTGGGGGTTCAAAGTGTTCACTGTGCATCTAGATAAGTTCCTTGGGGGGTTTAGTTTCCAAAATGGGGTCACTTGTGGGGGTGCTCCAATGTTTAGGCACACAGGGGCCTCCAAACGTGACATGGCAACCGCTAAATATTCCAGCATATTTTCCATTCAAAAAGTCAAATGGCGCTCCTTCCCTTCTGAGCCCTGCCGTGCGCCCAAACAGAGGTTTATGACCACATGTGAGGTATCAGTGTACTCAGGAGAAATTGCCCAACAAATTTTAGGATCCATTTCATCCTGTTGCCAATGTGAAAATGAAAAAATTAATGCAAAAAAAAAATTTTTGTTGGAAAAATTAAAATGTTCATTTTTTCCTTCCACATTGCTTTAGTCCCTGTGAAGCACGTGAAGGGTTAATAATCTTCTTGAATGTAGTTTTGAGTATCTTGAGGGGTGGAGTTTTTAGAATGGTGTCACTTTTGGGTATTTTCTGCCATATAGACCCCTCAAAGTGACTTCAAATGTGAGGTAGTCCCTAAAAAAAATGGTTTTGTAGATTTTGTTGTAAAAATGAGAAATTGCTGGTCAACTTTTAATCCTAACAAAAAGAAATTTTGTTTCCAAAATTGTGCTGACATAAAGTAGACATGTGGGAAATGTTATTTATTAACTATTTTGTGTCACATAACTCTCTGGTTTAAGAGAATAAAAATTCAAAATTTGAAAATTGCAAAATTTTCTAACTTTTCGCCAATTTTCCATTTTTTTCACAACTAAATGCAAAAATTATCGACCTAAAGTTACCACTAACATGAAGCCCAATATGTCACGAAAAAACAGTCTCAGATTTGCTAGGATTCATTGAAGCTTTCCTGAGTTATTACCTCATAAATGGACACTGGTCAGAATTGCAAAAAATGGCAAGGTCATTAAGGTCAAAATAGGCTGGGTCATGAATGGGGTTAAACGGATATGTCAGCGTATTTTGTATTTTGCCCTCGGACATACTGAAAACACACTGACATGTGCACAGACCCATTCACTTGAATGGGTCTACTTGTGTATGTATCTCCAATACGTGTGAAAACTGTCTCCACACATACCAAACACACTGATGTCTGAAAGAGCTCTAAGGGCTCATTTCAAGGTCAATTTTTTACATCCTAGAGGTATCTGTGTTTTTCACAAATAATACTCATGCCTATTATAGTTAATGGGGCCACCGTTTACATGTCTGTGATTTTTTGGAAACTGAATGTTCCATGCAAAATTGTGGAGAAATGTCCGATATTAATACAAGTGTCAGATCAAAACCAGCAGTCAAGTCTATGGGTTCATGCAAAAAAAAAATCAGAAAGTACTTAAATGCTTGCTAGATAGGAAAATATAAACTTTTTTGTTTGTTTGTCATCCAAGAATAATGATGAAACTCTGACCAAAATCGGATGATTAAAACTAACACAGGGACCAAATTGATGGCACTGATCACAAAATTACTGATGAAACTGATACAAGAAAATCACTGCTGTCAGAATGAGCCCTATTAGTCTATAGGAGTCTGCTACTTACACTGACATCATGTTCCCCATGCTTGTTCTCCTGGCACAGATCACTAGAATATTCTAGCTGTATGCAGCACCTGTGTTCTGTCAACAGAGAGAGGGAGTGTCATCCTGGCGGTCAGCGCATTATTGTAGCCTCTCTGTTTTGCTAATGGCATGATTCGGATGTAATAAACATTCTTTATAATTTCTCTGGTTTTAAATTGACCAAATCACTTCCACGTCTAACCAGAGGAATTCAGAACCTTCACTATAAACATAATCATAAAAGCCCTAATAGAAGAGGTAAATTACAAGAGAAAAACACAAAGAAATGACAATACAAATATTCTTAGAAATTAGAAAAATAATGGAAAGCCTTTCATATAGTAACATTTTTGCCTTTGAAAGGTGCTTTACAGTACAGGATATACTAAAAGCATGACTTACACAGGCTAGTGTATTTCATTGCTGCCTGACTGTATCGATCAGATGATACGGAATAAAATAAGTACCTTTTATTTAGGAGCTTTCTAATTAGGGTGAGTTTCCACGGTCAGGAAACGCTGCGTGTTTGGCGCTGTGCGCTGGCGCAGCGCCAAACACGCAGCGTCCAGATGTTACAGCATAGTGGAGGGGATTTCAAGAAATCCCGTCTCCACTATGCGTAACAATACGCAGGTGGCAGACCTGCGTAAACGGACATGCGGCGCGTCTTTTTAGACCGCAGCATGTCCTCGCGTATTGCGGCGACGGTGCGTCGCCGCAACATAATTAACACAGGGCTATGTAGCCCTGCGTTCTTTCCGGAGGTGTTCCGGAGGTGTCCTGAACACCTCCGGAAAGATCGCGCGTCATAAAGGGGGCGGGGCTTAGACGGAGCGGAATTTCCGCTCCGTCCAAAGCGCTATGGTTCCGGACCGTGGAACCATAGCCTCACAAACTGGTTTTCAGCTTTGGACCTGAGTCTTCATCAGGTAGTACCTGCTGAATGATTCAGTCCGGAGCCAAAAATCGGATTGTTATTTGAAAACTGCTCAATAAAAGTACTTATTTTATTCCTTACCATCACCATTCCTAGTGGCACCACACCTACATTACTGTTCACTTGATGTCTCTTCACGGTTTAATGAATTAGACCTTGGATTTGTTTGGTGCTGCGCCTTACTGCCTTACCACAGCATGTAGAACTGCACATTAAAGGACTTATTGGCCACATCAGCGCTACCTATAGCTTCATAATCTCAGTATAGCACACATCCTATACACTTTGTGAAGAAAACTCTAATGGATGTTTCATCATTTTTAGTATTTTGTATTGTGCTTTTCCAGTTTGAAAACCTTGACATGCACATTTTTGTTGCAATATACAAAAGATATGAACACACATTTAAAGGAAACCTGGCATGTTAT
The DNA here is from genome assembly GCA_033576555.1 of Oophaga sylvatica. NCBI lineage: Eukaryota > Metazoa > Chordata > Amphibia > Anura > Dendrobatidae > Oophaga > Oophaga sylvatica. Next base: position 366,899,611 of record JARQOD010000004.1, on the reverse strand, counting down.
ACATGTACCAACAAATAAAGTTGCACTCCATAGCGCTATAGTATGCAAACATGAAATATGAAATTTGAATTGCATTACTGCATTAGAAAATTTTAAAAATTGAGAAAATTTAGGGCATAAATTGGCCAATTCATGTGTATCCGGCAGCCATGATAAGGCGATTCTTGTTGCTGGGGACCTATTTAATGTGAATCCTCTCTTAGACCAAAGTCTGCATTTCTATGGGAAGGTAGCATCCTGTTGTATTTAAAAATGCCTGAGGCTAAGAGGTGAAGTGTTCAGTCAGAGAGCCAATGTACACAAATATCAAAAGGCTGACTGTTAAGGTACTGCCACACTAAGCAATCCCGCTAGCGATCTCGTTAGCGTTGCATACTAATGAGATCGCTAGCGGGATTGTTTCTATATCGCTAAATGCTGCCGCATTTAGCGATATAGTTAACGACGCTATCGCCGTTAGCGATCTTCTTAACGACTTTAGCGGTACAAAAGTACCGCTAAATCGCTAAGAAAAGGTGCCACACAGCGATAACATACTTACCCAGCGGGAGCTCCAGCGATGAAATAGGGTCCGGAGCGATTCCAGCGACGAGCGAGATCACAGCAGGAAGCTCGTCGCTGGAAGCTGCCGCACTGAACAATATCGCTAACGGGATCGCTAAATAGTGACGTTTTTTAGCGATCCCGTTAGCGATATTGTTTAGTGTGGCATACCCTTTACTTCCAAACAGAAATTTAGTGTGAACAGGTGCTTACTAAAATAGCCATCTACATGCAGAACCAACAAATAAAGTTGCACTCTGTAGCGCTATAGTATGTAAACATAAAATATGAAATTTGAATTGCATTACCACAACTAAAAAATTGAAAAATTGAAAGATACTTTAGTCCATAAATTTGGCAAATTCCATGTGTCCACGGCAAGCTACATGATAAGGTGATTTCTTATGGGAACCTATATATGTGAATCCTTCTTAGACTAAAGTCTCATTCTTGGGAATGTAGAATTTGCTGAATTAAACATGCTTGACATGAATTGTGGAATGTTGCAATCAACATATAGTAGTGATGTTCGTATAGATGAGCTACAGAGTGAACATAGATTGTGGGGAAGTCAGTACTTGTCATTTATCATGAGACCATGTTTTTATCATGGGGTTCTATCTTGCAATGCACACAGTCATCCAGGGACCACTCACTGGACTCCTATGCATGCAAACACCAGTGACTTCCATGAATAAAATGCAAGTTTTACTGAAACTTTTCTCACAAAAATGTATCAGTCTGATCAGCTCCTCCTGCCCTATAACATCCTGCCTGAAGGTCAGATGCTATTTTCAACATGACAGGTTTCCTTTAACTTATTATTCCAGAATTAGACTGATATGAAATCAAGTTGAAACATGAAGCTCTAGTCCTCCTCCGTATACACAGGAAGGTGTCTTTCATACCTGTGATGTCATTATAGTTGGGGGTTGTGCAATACCTGAATTGTATTAATGGCATTAATTTAGTTTTTGTAAGAGTGGGTGTGAGATAACCTTCCCGGACGGCTGCTGTGTACACACTAGTAAGCAAAAAGCCCTGATTTAGACGGCAGGTAGCAGTAAGGAGAGAATATTTATGGCTTGACTGAGGCTCCTTCACCTGGAGACATAAGCTGTAAATTCCAGATTTACTGTATAAACCATAAGACGTCTACAACTGGATTAACATCAATACGGTAAGTATTTCACATAGCAAAATTCCCTATATGTTCGAAATTATAGTGAGGACTTATATTTATATATAAAAATAGCTGATATTGTAACTACAAGTTACAGGTCTTTAATATAAGATATTCCATAATGGCGTGAATATATTCACCAGCTTTTAGACAATGTGTTACATTATTCTTGCCTATAATTTTTTATTTCCTACATTATTCCAACATCTGTATGTTATTATATCTAACATAGACATGTAAGAGAATGTAGATCGGACATGTAGAAAGAAGAGGAAAGTAAATATATTACTATGTTATTAGGCTGTATTACTTTTTTCTATTCTTTGTATATAACAAAGTTTAGGATTTTTTCTGCTCTCTAGACTGATGTCAAAGAGAAATACATGTGTATCTCAGTGGCATGCATCAGTTTTTCCTAACACCTTTTTCGCTTTGTAACTGATTTTTATGGTTCGGAAATATATTTTTAGTTTTTCTTCAGTTTATTTTTCCCATTAGTCACTTGTAATTGATTTACCAGATTTCCTCGGTCCATACTGATGTTCTTGTATGATGTATAGCTGTTGATAATCATGTGTTTAGAGAAAAATAAATGAGTCAACAGATTCCATTCATTTTTATGGGACTTAAATGAATGCATCATTTAATAAGTAGGAAATAAGATGATAGTGTGGACACTGACCAATCTGTGGTTTTGGGTCCTGTAAATAGGGTCTATGAGGGAATATTTCTTTTTCTGAAGAGTGCTAAACTGGCATAAGAAATCTTATAGAATATTTGTTTAGGAATTTATATGAAAATAGCCTCTTCAGAGAGGAAGTGGACAGGGACACTAGAAATTTTTGACATTATGGTTTTTTCAAGCACTCGTGAGGCACAAATTGTAATCAGTTTTTCAATTGTTGTTTAACCCCTCCGCTACATATGACATAGACTTACATATGTCATGTACTCAACTTTGATGCAAATTCCAACGCTGAACTCACATCTTTTCCCACAAATAGCATCCGATTTAATCAGCTGTCATGTGCCTTTAACAGCCGCGGGTGGATTGGTGCTCCACCCGCAGCTGTTAATCAGTTGAATCCCACTGTCAATCTGCACCCCCTGGACACATGAAAAGGGTTGTCATGACAGCTGGAGGTCTGCGAAAGACAAGACCCCCATGCCTGTCATTGTAATTCTCCTGTGAAAGCCGGCTCATGGACGCCGTTCCTAGGAGATCGTGATTTCTGCTGTACATAGCAGTGCTAAAGACCTGCTATGTGTAGCACATGCGATCGGATAATTGCAGCTTCAAGTCTCCTGAGGGAACTATTAAATAAAATAAAAAGTGAAAAAAAAATAAAAAACACAAAAGTTCAAATCACCTCCGTTATGCCCCACTGAAAATAAAACAATAAAAAAACACATATTTGGTACTGATATGTTCAGAAATGTCCAATCCTCCAAAATATAAAGTAAAAGGCGCAACAAGAAAAATAATCGAAACACCATAATTTCTGGGCCGCCTCAAAAGTGTAATAAAATGTATTAACAGGCAAATGAATAAAAACATTGTACCTATCCCAAAAAGGTATCACTAAAAACATTTACTCAGGGCATAAAAAATAAACCATCACACAACCCCAGATCTCAAAAAATGAAAATGCTACGAGTCTCGGAAAATGGCAACAAATGCATAAACTTTTTTCATATAAATTTCGGAATTTATTTCCACCATTAATAAAAAATAAACGATATATGTTTGGCATCTATGTACTTGTGCAGACCTGGGGAATCATATTGTCAGGTCACTTTTACCATATATTGAGCATGGTAAGTAAAAAACCCAAAAACTATTATGAAATTGCACTTTTTTTTGCACTTTCACCCCACTTGGATTTTTTTCACGCTTTCCAGTACACTATATGGTAAAATCAATGGTGTTGTTCAAAAGTACAACTCATCACGCAAAAAAACAAACCCTCATATGGCTATATTGAAAGAAAAAAAAAGATACAGCTCAGGGAAGAAGGGGAAACGAAAATGAAAAAATGGAAAATGGCCTAATGAAAAACCCTAGTTTATGGAGACTGTATAGTGGTTCATTGTGTTCCTATTGCTTTGTATTAAAAACTGAAGACATTGTATCTTGTGCAGTCATTTGATGCATCTTTATGGAACCACATAATAGATTCATTCTGCCCTATTAGAAAAGCTTCAAGGAGAAAATATTTTTGTGATACAATAGAGAATGCACCAATTATTTGTTTGGAGGCTTACAAAGCCAAAAAACAAACAAACAGTAAATTATGGATGCAATATTATATCTCTGTACTGTTCAGGGGTTAAATGGACAGGTAATATGGTTGTGTGTATTTTCCCCTAAATTGGGTTTATACCACCTGATCTGTGGTAGTAAATGACTGGCAGTTGTGTAATAGCCTGTTTGCACTGTCAGACCATGGTTAATGATGTGAACTGAACAATATGTAAAAGATCAGAGTGCATAAGTTGCCTTTATACACAGGAAGGGAAGTTGCACTGCTCTCAATAATAATCTTTTGGGCAACACAAAAAATCATTTTACCCAATGAATGAGAGTTTTGCTCATTCATCTCGTTTTGACTCTAAGGCCGGGGTCACACTTGCGAGTTTGATGCGAGAAACTCGCTTGAGTCTCTTGCATCAATACCCGGCACTGCCTCCGACTGGAGCGTTCATGCAGCCGCACAGAAATACATGCAGCCGCACACTCCAATCCGAGTGCTGACGGCAGAGCCGGGTATTGATGGTATTGATGCGAGAGAATCGCGCGAGTTTCTCACATCAGTCTCGCAAGTGTGACCCCGGCCTTAGATTATCATCCTAGGAATGCTCGTTTACAATCATTTTGCAGTGTAAATGGACACATAGGGCCAGAAACATCACTTGTGATTTATAAAAGTCACTTTTCTTTTTTGTCTTCTGGTATTCACTGACTTTTTTGTGCCAAATTCTTCAAAAGGGTGCAAGTGGTTCATGTATTTAATACAAAATTAAAAATGCTCTTTATATTGCCTTTAACCAGTTTTTGCAAATATTTACTACCAAAAGTCACAAAAATTAGCAAAATAGAAAACTCCTTCAGAAACATTACTCCAGGCATTGACTAAAGTGCGATGAGCCCCACAAAAAAGTGACATCTTGTAAAAGTCAAAGTTCATTAATCTGAACAACCAAAATTATTCAGGAAAAATTAAAAAAAATACAAAATAAAAACAAACAAATTACTCCTGAAATGTGGAGAAACAGAAGTTTGGTTGCCGTAGACTGTGAGCCTTCCCTAATAATGAATAATTATGAGGCAAGAGACATATTATATGATTTAGCCATCCTAGAAAGAGAGTCTTATGTCTTTTCAAAACTACAAAACTATAAGAATACTTTGCAAGATGGCATAAGTCCATAGAGTTCAACATATATCAATCTGCTCTTCTAAAGACTTATCACAAGAGATGGTAATCATGTGTCAATTATTACCTTTTCTTGAATTTGATTAAGTACTTCAATATCTCAGAAGACAAATTCCATACAATATTGATATATGCTAAAAATTACCAAGAGCAGACTGCATTTCACATCGTAATCACTCGATGGTAACAAAGACTCATTTAGCATTGACAACTCTTGACAGAGTATTTCAAAATCAGGTTGCTATTTTTTTTTTTACTACAGTAAAACACATCATAGGATATGTTGATCCAAGAGGAAAGATAAGAAAGTGCACATCTGTATATTGCCTACTCTGGTCTTATGAACACAATACGAATATTATCAAACCATTAATTTCAACAGTGCATATTGTAGGATTGAAGTTATGTTTAAAGAAAAGCAGTTTAAGGACAAGGATTCCTGTTTATGCTTTTTTTGAAGGTAGTAATGACTGAGATGAGTTCCTTACCATGCAGTAATGAAAGGAATATTTGTAGCATTATTCATAATACCTGTGGATTCACTGTTATAAATATTAAAATGTTTTGAAATTTGACAGGTTTGGCAAATTTAAGATTCAATTTGTTAATTTATAATATTTGCCCCAAATTGCAGGAGCTACCGTTGTCTTGAAACATTAAATATAACACTATGAGGTTTACTCGGTCTGTATCCAACTCCTTTAACACACTGCCTTAGTAATTTCAAAGTCACCTCACAGTGGAAACAAATAATAACCTGGTAGTAACCATGCACTTTGACAGACTTTTCATGTTAAAATTAATTAAGCTGCCCAAAAATTATCCCGTAATTATTTGTGACTTAGTCATTTGACAGACTATTTTGTGAAGTATGCTGACATAGTCTGATGGTGTCGATGTTGGAGGTAAGATTGTAACGAATGGAAGCGGAGGCAGAGGTGGTGAAGTTCACATTCGTTTTTATTTTTTAATGTGGAACCTCGAGACCGCGGTCCGGGGGGCTCCGAAGGGGGCGTAACTAGTGAGCCCCGGGTACCCGTAGTAAGGCCCCTCGAACAGGACCAGAATGGAATACCCGGAGGACACAGGTGCTACCTCAGTTAGACCCCGGACACGTGGCAGCTGTCCCAGAGGGACCAAAAGGGTAACAAGTATTTACAGAGTCCGTGGAAAGTTCTTGACGGAGAAGGGTAAGGTCCTGGTCCAGAACGGATGGTAGAAGGCTGGCTTCAGTGACCTTGTCACGGTCCACGGGTACGGATGGCTGATGGTGGAACGGGATGACACTTGCGCCAGTAATAGCCGAGATTGTCCAGATTAGCCAGATACGGGTTAGCAATGATCTGAGGAGACAAACAGTATCAGCGAAGCACAGAGACTGCAGACGCAGCGCAGACAGAACAGGGACAGAACCGGATGTAGCAATGATAGAACACGTTGCTCCGGCACTCCCCTAATGGTGGAGTGACCAGATATAGTACTGAGTGCGCAGCCATTGGATAATTAGCTATTTCAAAAGATGCACGCTGCCCCTTTAAGAGAGGCGGTGGGCGCGGCCTCGCGTCCTAAGCCGACTGTCTGGAGGCCTGCCAGCAGCGTGCCAGGAAGTGGAGGAGGACTCAGGACGCCGGAGAGCAGATGGGACAGGAGACCCCAGCCCACGCACAGACCGCCGCAGAGGGACAGCCCGAGGAACAGGTGAGTGAGCAGAACGGAGTGCAGAGGCAGCGCTGGGACCGGGTGTAACAGTATCCCCCTCTTTACTCCCTCTCTTTTTCAAGCCTGCGTGAAATCTTTTAAGAAGAAGAGGGGCCTGGATGTTCTCTTTAGGCTCCCAAGACCTCTCCTCAGGACCAAAACCCTCCAGTCCACCAGGTAATAGATCCTACCTCTTACTCGCTTAGAGGCCAAGATATTTTTTACCTCAAAAACATCATCCTCAGAGACCGGATCAGGAGTGGTACCCGGGTCCTTAAAAAAGGAGCTCAACACTACTGGTTTGAGGAGGGAAACATGAAAGGAGTTAGGTACTCTTAGAGAATTAGGCAATTTCAGTTTATAAGAGACCGGGTTGATCTGTCTCAAAACTTCAAAGGGACCAATGAAACGAGGACCCAATTTGTACGATGGTAACTTCAGACGGATGTACTTGGAGGAGAGCCATACCTTGTCTCCTGGACGAAAGATGGGAGCCTCCAAACGTCTTTTGTCCGCATGCGTTTTCATACGTTGAGAAGCTTTCTCCAAAGCCGACCTGGTCTCTCTCCAAATGTCCGAGAAATTCTTTGACAAGGTATCGACTGCCGGAACATCCGACAACCCCGAGACATGAAGAGGAATTCCGGGTTGCAGTCCAAACACAATCTGAAAGGGAGACTTTCCAGAAGATTCACTTACTTGATTGTTGTAGGAGAATTCCGCCCAGGCAGTAATTCTACCCAGTCATTATGATGAGCGTTGACGAAGTGACGCAGGTATCCAGCCAGGATTTGATTGATCCTCTCCACTTGCCCATTAGACTGGGGATGATATGCAGAAGAAAAATCTAGTTCAATTTTTACCATTTTACAGAGTCCTCTCCAGAACTTAGAGGTGAACTGGACGCCCCTGTCGGACACGATGTGGAGAGGAAATCCATGTAGACGAAAGATGTGCTGGATGAAGTGTGTGGCCAGTTCTGGAGCAGACGGGAGGCCAGATAGCGGAACGAAGTGAGCCATTTTAGAGAAGCGGTCCACCACAACCCATACCACTGAGCAGCCAGAAGAGATGGGAAGATCCGTGATGAAATCCATCGCGATGTGCTGCCAGGGAGCGGACGGAATCGGAAGAGGCAGAAGCCTGCCGGCTGATAGATGTTTAACAGTTTTGTTACGAGCACATGAAGGACATGCTGCGACGAACTCCTGGATATCCTTGACCATGGTAGGCCATCAGTAATACCGGGAGATGAGTTGCTGCGTCTTTTTCTGACCAGCATGGCCAGCCAACTTAGAAGAATGACCCCAGCGCAGAACACGAGTACGGTCAGAAGCAGACACGAAAGTCTTCCCAGGAGGAAGCCGGGCCAGATCAGTGGAGGCAACAGAGACTAACTTAGAAGGTTCAATAATGTGCTGAGGTTCCTCCTCCAGTTCAGGAGGCAAGAAGGCCCTAGAGAGTGCGTCTGCCTTGATGTTCTTGTCAGCTGGACGGAAATGAAGTACAAAATTGAAACGGGCAAAAAATAACGCCCAACGGGCCTGACGGGGATTCAGTCTTAAAGCAGATTGGAGATAGGCAAGGTTTTTATGGTCGGTGAATATGATTACCTGGTGATGAGCTCCTTCAAGAAGATGTCTCCATTCCTCCAGAGCCAATTTGATGGCCAACAATTCGCGATCACCGACAGAGTAGTTCCTTTCTGCAGGAGAAAAAACCTTGGAAAAAAAACCACACGAGATCATCCGCCCGGTAGACGACTTCTGGGTCAGAACTGCTCCTGCACCTATGGAAGAAGCGTCAACTTCAAGAAAAAATTGCTCACTTGAATTAGGACGATGGAGAACGGGTGCAGAAGCGAAGGCTTTTTTGAGAGAAACAAAGGCCTCTTCTGCCTCGGAGGACCATTCCTTAGAGTTTACACCTTTCTGGGTTAAGGCTGTGATTGGAGCCACTCGGGTGGAAAAGTGTGGAATGAATTGCCGGTAGTAATTGGCGAATCCGAGGAACCTTTGTATGGCTTTTAGCCCAGACGGACGAGGCCAGTTGAGAACTGCAGACAACTTCTCCGGATCCATCTTTAATCCTGTGGAAGATACAATGTACCCAAGGAAAGGCAAAGAGGACTGCTCAAAGAGGCATTTCTCATATTTGGCATAGAGCCTGTTCTCTCTCAGTCTTTGTAAGACCAGGCGTACTTGCCTCCGGTGTGACGTCAAGTCAGCAGAAAAAATCAAAATATCGTCCAGGTAAACCACGACACAAGTATAGAGCAAGTCCCTGAAAATGTCATTAACAAATTCCTGAAAAACCGCAGGTGCATTGCTTAGGCCGAATGGCATTACCAGGTATTCATAGTGGCCGTCACGGGTGTTGAAGGCTGTTTTCCATTCGTCTCCCTCTCTGATTCGGATCAGGTTGTAGGCCCCTCTGAGGTCCAATTTGGTGAAGATCTTGGCCCCTCGGAGACGATCAAACAGCTCTGAAATAAGAGGCAATGGATACCTGTTTTTTACCGTGATTTGATTTAGACCCCGATAGTCAATGCAGGGCCGCAAGGATCCATCCTTTTTCTTCACAAAGAAGAATCCAGCTCCTGCCGGTGACGATCACTTTCGGATAAATCCTCTAGCCAAATTCTCTTGAATGTAGTCCGACATGGCCTGAGTCTCTGCCTGTGAAAGAGGATAAACTCTCCCGCGAGGGATGATGCTCCTGGAAGAAGCTCTATCTGACAGTCATACGACCTGTGTGGAGGTAGTCTCTCAGCCTCTTTTTTCCCAAAGACGTCAGAGAAGGACCAATAGGCGGAAGGCAACCCTGGCAGGGTATCAGGCTGGACTGGAGGCGAAACAGGTTGAATCCGGGTTAAGCAACGATTCATGCAGGTATCTCCCCAACGCAGAACTTCTCCAGTTTTCCAATTAAGGACTGGTTCATGCATCTGGAGCCAAGGTAAACCTAGAAGCATGGGATGGGATAAACCAGGATATACATAAAATCGCATTCGTTCAGTATGCATTAGACCTACCCGGAGTTCCACCAACTCGGTTTGAAACTGGACGGGCTCGGTCAGCGGTTTGCCATCCCCGGCGGACACCTGTAACGGATCAGGAAGACGCTGGACTGGTAAGCGGTAATGATCCACAACCGCCTGCTGGATAAAGTTCCCTGCAGCTCCAGAATCCAGTAGACAGTGTTCGGAGAATTTTATTGCTCCATAGGACACGGTGACAGAGATGTGTAAAGAGGGAGAGGACTGCTCTTTACCTATGTTGGCCCCTCCTACCGGACCTAGGCACTGGAGTTTCCCGACTTTTTAGGACAGAAATGAATCAAATGTTCAGAACTACCGCAGTAGTAACAACTTCCCTCCTTGCGACGTGCCTCCCGGCGGCGGGTGGCCAAACTTACATGGTCCACCTCCATGGCGTCGGAGGCGGAGGGTGAAGTACCTGTTTTGTACAAACTAGAGTCCAGGTGATAGGACCTTTTGTCCCGCTTGATCTCCATGGAGCGCTCCTGAAAACGCAGGTCAATTCGGGTTGCCAAGGATATTAGCTCTTCCAAGAGAGTAGGTCTGTCCCGTCCCGCCAGCTCATCCTTGATTCTTCCGGATAGGCCTTCCCAGAAGTTAGCAACCAGGGCCTCATTGTTCCACGATAATTCAGACGAGAGGGTGCGGAATTTAACAGCATACTGAGCTACCGTGAGAGTACCTTGGCGCAGGCGGAGCAGAGCTGATGCAGTCGAAGTGGTACGACCAGGTTCATCGAAAGTCCTGCGAAAAGCCTCTAGGAAAGATTGAAGATCGTTAACCACCGGATCCCTCTCTCCCATAGCGGGTTTAGCCAGGCGAGGGCTTCTCCTCCCAGGTGTGACATGATGAAGCCCACCTTGGCTCGGTCAGAAGCAAACATATGCCCCAAGATTTCGAAGTGTAGAGTGCACTGATTGAGGAAACCCCGCCACAGAGTAGGATCACCCTGGAAACGGGTAGGAGCCGCCAGACGGGGACCTTGATTTGCCATGGGAACTGGTACCTGATTATTGATAGAAGAGTCAGGTGCAGACGAGGACCCTAGGGAATCCATGCGGGTAGACAAGCTGCGTAGATAAGTCGTGATCTTGTCCTGTTGAACTCCCAAACGGGCCACCTCCTGGCACAGATCCGTGGTCGGAGGTCTCTGGGATCCAGCGGGTTCCATGGCCGGAGCAATCTGTAACGAATGGAAGCAGAGACAGAGGTGGTGAAGTTCACATTCGTTTTTATTTTTTAATGTGGAACCTCGAGACCGCGGTCCGGGGGGCTCCGAAGGGGGCGTACCTAGTGAGCCCCGGGTACCTGTAGTAAGGCCCCTCGAACAGGACCAGAATGGAATACCCGGAGGACACAGGTGCTACCTCCAGTTAGACCCCGGACACGTGGCAGCTGTCCCAGAGGGACCAAAAGGGTAACAAGTATTTACAGAGTCCGTGGAAAGTTCTTGACGGAGAAGGGTAAGGTCCTGGTCCAGAACGGATGGTAGAAGGCTGGCTTCAGTGACCTTGTCACGGTCCACGGGTACGGATGGCTGATGGCGGAACGGGATGACACTTGCGCCAGTAATAGCCGAGATTGTCCAGATTAGCCAGATACGGGTTAGCAATGATCTGAGGAGACAAACAGTATCAGCGAAGCACAGAGACTGCAGACGCAGCGCAGACAGAACAGGCACAGAACCGGATGTAGCAATGATAGAACACGTTGCTCCGGCACTCCCCTAATGGTGGAGTGACCAGATATAGTACTGAGTGCGCAGCCATTGGATAATTAGCTATTTCAAAAGATGCACGCTGCCCCTTTAAGAGAGGCGGTGGGCGCGGCCTCGCGTCCTAAGCCGACTGTCTGGAGGCCTGCCAGCAGCGTGCCAGGAAGTGGAGGAGGACTCAGGACGCCGGAGAGCAGATGGGACAGGAGACCCCAGCCCACGCACAGACCGCCGCAGAGGGACAGCCCGAGGAACAGGTGAGTGAGCAGAACGGAGTGCAGAGGCAGCGCTGGGACCGGGTGTAACAAAGATCATCCTGCTGTAACTGAGATGAGTGATGTGCCACATCACGTAATGACTCCTGATTCTGCAGTGTATAAAGTGGTGATGAGTGAATCATGTGAATTTATTTGATAAATTTCAGAATTCTTCAGCAATTCATACAGCTGTGCGCATGCGCCGGGAAAAGTCAAAGAGCCCCGGCACGTTCACACTGTAGTACTTTACATTACACCATAAATATAATGTCCCAAGAAAATAAACTATGGCACTTCCGTTCAGAATATACATGCAATCCCTTATTTCATGATAAGAAAAGGAAATAATAGAAGCAATCCATAAAATTAATATACTTTATTGAAAACAAGTTTTAAAATTATTGGTGAAATTTAAAATAAGCAGAAAAATACCTCCAAAATAAGGACAAGGGATATCCACATAAATGTATATAATCAGTATGTATATATATATATATATATATATATATATATATATCTCCACAGTTATCAATTATAAACAAAAAAAACGTCTCATTGAAAAAATAGGTAGTTTAGATGTAATATATTTGGTGCAAAAAATAATATTAGGCAAAAAAACATATTTAATGTATATGCATAATAACTCCCAATATTATATGTATAATTAATAACTCCCAGTGGGTAGATGTTATATTAGTTACAAAATAACCATAACAAGGTTCTCATAAGAAAGCAGTAATACAAGAATAAATGGGGCTATAGCAAATACTATATGCAATGCAGCTGATAGACAATCGCAAGTGCTAAATATTTAAGAACTGAACCCTAATTAAGCTCCCGAAGCCGAGCGGTGAAACGCGCGTCGGGGTTACAGGACGGGCTATTTTATCCACATCAGGTGAATCGCTTTTACACTTTTGAGCTGGCACTTGCCTGTATTTAATACTTTATGATTGAACAGCGATATTTTTTCACCTCCTCCCTGTTTTCTTATTAACGTCCATATGTATTCATTCCGGTGATAAAATAGGTTCATTTTGGCCATGCACTACATATCAGCTGGCTTTGCTCCCTGCACTTAGCAGTTAATTTAAGTTTCACCTCTTATTGAATTCCTTGATTATTTCTCAAGCACAATGCACTTTGATTAATGGTGTTAGAGCTATTTATTTATTGCACTAAATTATTTCCAGTTATTTAACTGTTAATTTGGGCTTATTTATTGCACCATATTATTTTTAGCTACTTAGCTGCTAATTAGGGTTCAGTTCTTAAATATTTAGCACTTGCGATTGTCTATCAGCTGCATTGTATATAGTATTTGCTATAGCCCCATTTATTCTTGTATTACTGCTTTCTTATGAGAACCTTGTTATGGTTATTTTGTAACTAATATAACATCTACCCACTGGGAGTTATTAATTATACATATAATATTGGGAGTTATTATGCATATACATTAAATATGGTTTTTTACCTAATATTATTTTTTGCACCAAATATATTACATCTAAACTACCTATTTTTTTCAATGAGACTTTTTTTGTTTATAATTGATAACTGTGGAGATATATATATATATATATATATATACATACTGATTATATACATTTATGTGGATATCCCTTGTCCTTATTTTGGAGGTATTTTTCTGCTTATTTTAAATTTCACCAATAATTTTAAAACTTGTTTTCAATAAAGTATATTAATTTTATGGATTGCTTCTATTATTTCCTTTTCTTATCATGAAATAAAGGATTGCATGTAAGTACTTTACATTAGTATGATGTATATAAGGGTTGGAAGGTGATGGCAGTGCAAGGCGGCCAGGGCGGTAGTCGTAGCAACGAGCTGTAGTGTTCCCACACCCTGGTGCCTCGCAGAAGAAATACACAGTCCCTTGTGTAGTGTATGCGGTGTGTGCAGCAAAGTACTCACTGTCACTGCCAGGTTCCTCTCAGGCTCTGTCACTCTGGCTTCACAAAACGTTTCAGAGTCACAAGTCTTTTCGAACAACATAACTTTGCTGGACAGCAATACTTTCATCACATAGGCAGCACACGGCAAACACAGAGTCATCTTCATATCTGTCCCTGTCATCCTGACAGGCTCTATCTTCTCCTTCAGCTTCTCTCTCCTGGCAAGCTCATCTATGTCGTTGGACAGTCCGAGTCCCACTTGTATCCCTGGATAATCTGTGTCCCAACTGTATTCTCGGACAGTCCATGTCCCATTTGTATCCTTGGACAATCCGTGTCCCACCTGTGCCTTTCCTGTTATCAGCTCTTTATCAGCCCCTTGTCCGGCTCCAATGGGGAGAGGCACCGGGAACACCATCTCCACTGCTCCTGCCCTGGTCCTAGACCCCGGTTCCTAACAAGGGGTGATTCTGTATGGCTGATGCCAGTCGGCACTCTTCTCTGGCCTGGGGTACCTTACTGCTGTCATGGAAATATATATGTGTTCCATATATTCAATGTATATTCATATATATGCATTTACAGTTAGATAGATCTCACTTGCTAAAAATCCTGTGCTCACACATATCTATGCAAAAGCTGATGCCAGCTATAATCAGTCGTTTTAAACGACCCTGGCCTTCATAAGAAACAAGAACAGAAAGTCTTAATAGATATCTTTTGTTTTCTTTACTAGTCATGCAAGAAAGCTAGGGCAAAGAACAAAAACAATAAAGCTGCAACTTCAGCCCTTTTATCATAATTATCATAATTATCATACTTACACTAGAACAGCCAATAATCTAGCAGCTTTTAATTGTATGTTAATTGACTAACCTGCCCCTTTTTGTAAACGTATAAAACCTTGAATGAATAATAAACTGGGGTCTTGACGAACTGCTATACTGACACTTCCGTGTGGACAGTTTTCATTTCGTTCTGAGCGTTCAAAAAGACATTTAATAGAAAATTGGGAACAGCACCAGCAAACACTTCAGGATAGATTTATCCTAATTAAATTTCCATAACACTGCTACAACAGCTTTATCCCCACAGTCTGCAAGACTCTGTTCCATTACTGCTCACACGTCCTGCCCTTGGGCAGGCTGCCCAGGCCCTCTGCCCTCATCAGGAAGTATCCTGATTATTCTTTTACTGCTATTTGCTGCTCCTCCCACTAACTTAA
Source organism: Oophaga sylvatica (assembly GCA_033576555.1). Classification (NCBI taxonomy): domain Eukaryota; kingdom Metazoa; phylum Chordata; class Amphibia; order Anura; family Dendrobatidae; genus Oophaga; species Oophaga sylvatica. Next base: position 366,884,595 of record JARQOD010000004.1, on the reverse strand, counting down.
CCCCTGCGCTGCCTATCTCCTATTCTATGCTATTCCCTATCACTAATGTTCCCCCTTCTATTCTCTCCCACTATTATCCTATACTACATAAATTCCTATTCTAGCCCTAATCTTATGAACAATACATTTTAACACATGACATTACAGTATATGAACAGTGAGGTGCCACTGGTGAATGTGTGAACATGATCCAGGAAAGAGGAGGCTCGTGAGGTGTCCTGCCACCTCCTTACACTCCTCCCTCCTAGAATATGGTCATCTCCAACCATGTCGGCACTTGTATAACTTTAAAACAACACATATAAAAACATCAAGAATGTTACTACAGTCTCATTTCAATGTCTCTGGTGGGTCAACCGTGACCCCCAGAACAAAATTTCAAGTTCCTTGAGTGTTGGTCCATCTGACCCTGGTCCCCTGGCCCCTGGGATCCATATTAACAATAGCTCAAGTCCATGGGTTGGTCCTTCCCTACTTCAGGTATCTGAACATAGGGAACTGGAAAAACAAACACACTGGCCCGACAGCCACCTTGACAACAGTCCATTTGGTCTTGACCCTGCTCACTCCACGGGTCCTCCTGTGCAAAGTCTCCCCCTCCCTTCTTTTAGTGGATCACGTGCCCATTAAAACAAAAGTGGGCTGCTTTCAAAAGGGGACAGTTCAGGGTTAAAATAGGTAAAGTTCAAGGGTAAAACCTTCCACTTTTTAAAGCAGCCGCACACACAGTCCTTAGTGATTAACCCTTTTAGGGTTTTCGTCCCGTAATCCAGCAGGGGATGCGCAACATGTGCAAATAAACTTGTATGAGGAATGGGGGGAAATAAACAGTCCTTTATTTGTGACAGTACGGGTCATCTTACGGCACTCAGTCCTGGTGCCGTCCAGGGCTTCCGTCCCATCCAGAGATGCGGAACAGTCTCTTCACACTCTCCTAGGTGGTGCAGCCAGCATAACTTTCTTAAAGAGACCGCTTCAGTCAATACAGGGCTGCTGTGTAGCATAATGGGCTGCATTCTGGCCCTGGATTACTGTAAAGGTGTGGCCTGAAGACCTGCTGGAGGAGGACTCTTCCCTATTTCTTCTACTCCGTCCCTCTACCAGCAGCCGACCCATTGCTCCTGGAGCTTCCTGCTCCTGTGGCCCAACTGCAGCCACTGTATCCAATTAAGGCACCCCTACCCCCTGGCTGGCTACTGGGGCCGCGGACATTGTAGGCGGCCACACGCAATACTGGGCCTGTCGTGCCCGCCTCTCCTCCAGACTAGAGGCCATTCTTACAGCCACCACATATGTCCCCTGAGGCCCTTGCTCCTTTATAAAAGTGACTCGGTCCCATAATTGAAGGGGAGCCTCAAAGTCGATAGACCTGGCATTCACATACACTTTGTCCCCGGTGTCAGCCTCGTGGATTAACCTGTACCCCCTTGTGGGGTATCTGATTAGGCCACTGGTCATCCGGTCAGACATGGCTCCCCCACCGGGGCGCCGCAGTTCCTTCAAGATTCAGCGCTTCCGCCACTTCTTTTCTTCAATAACCCCTCTGATCCACCGGGCCTCCTCGGCAACTGGCACCAGGGAATCATCCAGGTATATGCCACTAGGGGCAGCAGAGGCCGGGGAAGATGGCGGGGCCAAAGAAGGTGGCGGAGCTGAGGAAGGCGGCGGGGACGAGGTCAGTGTAGAAACTGAAGGGAGCGCAGGCCCCTCACTCACCAAAGCTGCCGTCAATGGTGACGATCTTCTAGGGCAGCTGCACGAGCAGATAGGCACAGCTACAATGACTCCTCTCCCGACGGCCTCCAGCTTTTCTCCCGCCTCTTCCGGATCCGATTCTTCAGCACCCATGGTATCTTCATCCTCTATGGCTCTCTTCTCCGACCGCCTGAAGGGAAGCCACTCCTCCAATTGTCTCATCCACCAGTCCGTGAAGCACGGGCCCGTCTCAGCCTGAGTCACAGACCTCTCCCAGTCCTGACGTTCAATGCCTCCATGAAAGGACATGGTCCTCCTCTGCATCACGACAGGTAATGATGTCTCTCCTTCAGACACGCTGGCTTGTTCTTCTAGGCAGGGCCGGCTACAGGTTTTTATGGGCCCCGGGGGAAAGAGTCTCAGTGGGCCCCCTTAACACAGACCACGATTCATGATGCACAGATACTGCAGAGAAATATGGGTATAGCACAATGCCAAACACTTCTCTTCTTCCATTACATGACTGATATATATTGTAAATTGTACAATAGCTCAAAAACTGCCAAATCCTCACAGCGCACAGTACAGATTGGACAGTACAGTCCTCCATACAATATTATGGGCACCACATAGTCTCCCCCTCATCACCCATATAATACCCCATGCAGGATGTTACCCCGCCATCCCCCATATAATGCTCCATACAGAATACTGGACCCAATATAATGCTCCATACAGAATACTGGACCACATATAATGCTCCATACAAAATATGGAGCTCTCCTCTACACTGTGCTGCGTTCTGCACTGTTACGGCTCAGGAAAGGGCACTGTGGAAAGACTCACCATTATCATCATCATTGCTTGCCCATTATCATCATCATTGCCTCCCCATCATCATCATTGCCTGCCCATTATCATCATCATTTCCTCCCTTCATCATCATTGCCTGCCCATCATCATCATCATTGACTCCCTATCATCATCATTGCCTCCCCATTAATATCATCATCATTATTGCCTTCCCATTATCATTGCCTCCCCATCATCATCATTATCATTGCCTCCCCATTAATATCATCATCATCATTGCCTTCCCATTATCATTGCCTCCCCATTAATATCATCATCATCATTGCCTCCCCATTATTATCATCTTCATTGCCTTAACATTATCATTGCCTCCCCATCATCATCATTATCATTGCCTCCCCATTAATATCATCATCATCATTGCCTTCCCATTATCATTGCCTCCCCATTAATATCATCATCATCATTGCCTCCCCATTAATATCATCATCATCATTGCCTTCCCATTATCATTGCCTCCCCATCATCATCATTATCATTGCCTCCCCATTAATATCATCATCATTGCCTTCCCATTATCATTGCCTCCCCATCATCATCATCATCGCCTCCTCACCACCATCACTGCCTCCCCCCACCACCATCACACATACAGCACCGCAGGCAGCTCTCTCTCACATACACACACACAGGCACACACACACGCCTCACCTGTCCGGCGTCCGCACGCTCTCTGCCACAGCCGGCCGCTGAATGATGACGTCATTCAGCGGCGCTGCTGTGAGACAGGAAGCGCCGGCGCAGGCGCCCCCTGGAGCTCGAAGCTGTAGCAGCGGAGGCACGGGGAGAGGTGAGTATTGCGCCAGCTGCTGCCGGGGTCCTGAGCAAGCGGGGGGCCCAGTGGTGGCGCTGACACCGCTAACGGGCGCCGGGGTGCCCGACAGCGAGTGGGCCCCCCGCCTGCTCAGGGCCCTGGCACTTGCCGGGGTGTGCCGGGTGCTGACGCCGGCCCTGCTTCTAGGCCCCACCCATCCATGGGTGGAGTCCCGTTCCTTTAGATTCTGCTGCATGGGTCGGATCCTCTTTTCCCACCGCACCCATCTTGGGCAGACACCAGTCACAATAGGTCAAGGCCTCATCTCAGGCCACTGTTTCTTCCATCTACGTACCCTTTCCTTCTCAAGATGCCCATGATGTGCGGCATCGCCCTCGGTTTTGGCGCCACTGACATCCAACTTCTGGTCAGTGTTCGGCGCCATCTTTAAGTTGCCAACAGCTGACATTTTTACCTCTTTCAAGACTGTTACCTGTAAAGCTCCTCCGCTTTCTGCACGCAAAGTATTGGCATTCTGCCGACTACGCCAGTTCTGTAAGGCGGCCAGGATGGTAGTCGTGGCTTCAATGGGGAGAGGCGCCAAGGCCCCTTATTGCTATGACAGCTTTATCCCCATGGCCTGCAAGACTCTGTTCCACTACTACTCACACGTCCTGTCCTTGGGCAGGCTGCCTGGGCTTCTGCCCTCATCAGCAAGTATCCTGATTATCTTTTCCTGCTCTGTGCTACCCTTCCCACTAACTTAACCCTTGCGTTGCCTATATCCTATTCTATGCTATTCTATATATAACTAATGTTCCCCCCTCTATTCTATCCCACAATTATCCTATACTATGTAAATTCCTATTCTAGCCTTAATCCTATGGACAATACATTATAGCACATGACATTACAATATATGAACAATGAGGTGCTGCAGATGAATGTGTGAACAGCATCCAGGAAAGAGGAGGCTCGTGAGGTGCCCTGCCACCTCCTTACGGCCATATCTCATATGAGACAAACCTGGTGACAGATCCCCTTTAAAGGGAACCTTTTATGTAAAAAAAAAACGCTGTTAACTGGCAGATATGTGGTTAATCTGCAGATTAATAGTGTTCTATAGCTACCCGGCACCCACACTGAGAGCCCCGCTGCAAGGAGGAAATACGTTTTTTTTACCTTCCAACTGCCCCAGCGTTCAGTCAGATGCACAGTCAGCGCGGCTTCAGTCACCACTCAGTACATAGTAAACAGTGGTTGTACCACACTTGGCACTGACTGACAGCTGGATTTGCATTGATGCATTGCTGATCCAGCTGTCAGTCAGTGCAAGTGGGGTGGTTACAGCTGCCACTCACTGTGTAGCCTCTGTGATTGAAAGTTGGAGGCTAGAAGTAACAAAGTTCATTTCTTCTCACTAGCTATGTGGTGTCTGCACAGCTTTGAAATTCCATTAACCTGCCCCATGTATGCAGATTAACAGTATTCTTTTAACATGAAAGGTTCCCTTTGTGTAAAGGAGGTTAGAAGTGAGCCATATGTTGGTGGTGCTCATGCAAGCTGACATTATGACTAGCCAGGCACTGAAGCTCAGACAGTGGGAAAGAGACAGTAATGGAGGGTGAAATAAAAGGTTGGTAAAATGGAGGATAGAACTCATGGCACCATGCATAACAAAGGTCACACATTTGAAGACACAAAATAAAGTTCTTATCATCACACAAGTTAGTGAAACAGTGAAGTGGTTACATTTTTACCATAGATATGATTTCATCAACCACAGTAATAATAAGGAAGAAGTCCTTGTACATTACTCAATTCCATATACAAAAAACAAGTCCGTGCGCTTTGTGGCTGGTAGGGAGACAGTGGAATTTGCTGGGATGAAAAAAATGTGCTCCAGCTGAAAATGTAACAGGAACTAGGGGCTAAAAGGAAAGCTGAAATGTACATGGTTAGAGGAGAGTGAGTGGACACTTTTACTGAGATGGAAATGGAATCTCAGCTCAATGTCTCACTCAAATCATACTTCCCAACTTTTGAATAGCAGAAAGAGGAACAGATCATGCTGCACACTATGCGTGCCATGGCACATTTTGACCTTAGTGTTGCTCGATTGAGTTCCCCATATGGCATGTCACGTATGGTGTGATGGGGATGTGAGGAAGTAGAAAGTAAGACTGTCTTTTAGGCCATTCAAAAAAAAGGGTAGCATACTGTAGCACTATCGCTTGCAGACACAAAATATGAAAAATGAATTGCATCACTGCCTTAGAAATATGAAAAATTGAGAAGTCTTAGCGCATAAAATCCCCAATTTATGGAAGCCACGTTAAGGCTCTTCTCGTATTCCAGGTCCTAACTAATGCCAATCCTCGCTTAGAAAAGTCTGTCTGCATGGGAACATATGAATCCACTCTCCAGACTAAAAGCTACATCTCTGTGGAGGGGTGATGAACCTGTTGTAATTAAAAAGCCTGCGACCACCAGGTGGAGTGCTCAGGTGGTCACAAGCGTTTTAATTATACCAGGTTCATTACCCCTCCACAGAGATGTAGATTTTAGTCTGGAGAGAGGATTCATATGTTCCCATGCAGACAGACTTTTCTAAGCGAGGATTGGCATTAGTTAGGACCTGGAATATGAGAAGAGCCTTAACGTGGCTTCCAGGTACACAGAAATTGGTCATTTTATGCGCTAAGACTTGTCAATTTTTCATATTTCTAAGGCAATGATGCAATTAATTTTTCATATTTTGTGTCTGCAAGCTATAGCGCTACAGTGTGCTACCCTTTTTTTCTTGAATGTGTATGAGTTGGTGACTCTAGGTTTTAGCACATGTTCACACTAGGTCTATGTTTGGATGTGCCGGTCAGTTTTTTGATATGTCTTTTAGGCCAGTCTCACACATAAAGATATTTCCGGTACCGGAAAAGTCGGTACCGGAGAGATCCGTGTGCTTGTGTCCATGTAAAAATGTGATATATCCGTGTGGCACACGTGTGCTGCATCAGGACCACATGGTCAGCACGGACAGCTACAGTAAGCGCTGTCCCACTGCCTGTGGTGCTGAAGCTCCCTCACATAATTCTCCCTGCTCTGCCGGCAACAGCGAGCAGGAGAATCAATGAAAAACCCGATGTGTGGTCCCCCTTAGGTTTTCAACCAACCCGGCAAAACTATACAGCTGCGGGCTGCTATTCTAAGGCTGATAAAGGGCCATGATTATGGCCCCCCCGGCGATCAGTCAGGTCCCACGGTGTAAATCCATCTCAGGGGTCAATCACTTTACAGCAGGAGCGACTGCTAATGCAGCCACTCTGGCTGTAAAGCACTGGGGAATGAATAGCAGCAGCGGTGATGTCACTAACTCTCTGCTCACATTCATTCCCCAATTCTTTACAGCCAGAGCGGCTGTGTGTAGCCCAGTTGCGCTTGGAGCCACATTTCCCAGGAGGATGCACCAAAGGTAAACCCACAAGTGACCAGATATTCATTCACAGCTTCACCAATCTCTAGAGCCACCAGAGGGAGCCCTTTTAGAGTATATATATAAGGATGGTGAAGCCACAGCAGTTAGTTAGTCTAGCTGAGAGCTGAGAGAGACCAGAACAAGCGTAGTTTGTTGCTGTTACCTCAGAAAGTTGAGAAGCTGTTAGTTCTCTTGGAGTGTGGAGAGTCAGCTCCTAGAAGTGTGCACAGACCAGTAGACGGAAGGTCCTGATAGCTGCTTCAGAAAGAAAGAAGGAAAGAGAACAACAGTGAGTGAGAGAACCTGAAGACTGCAGCTTTGAGCTTAGTTCAATGTGTGGAGGCTAGTACGAGTGGAGAAAGATAGCCACTTCAGCCTGGTCAGAACTGAGTCAACTGAGGGCAGTTTCAGTGAGCAAGCGTGCCGACGCTTTGAGAGCGGTGAAGAGAAAGAAGAATCAGCTATCTACTGCTAGTGTGCTTATGTTAAGGGTCGGAGTAGGACGAAAGGCGAGTGGAAGAGAAGAAGAGAATAACGGAGGTTGAAACAGCATTGATAGCTTACCTCTACTCTGAATACCGGACACCGGGTCCGAGCTTGCTAGCATCTACACGACTAGTAGGAGATACCGGAGACCCTGCGGGACCTCAAGTCGCAGGGGACCACAAGTGCTGATACGTAACGGGGGTCAGGAAGACAGAGTCTAGCAGGGCCCTGCATACAGAGACACTGTTCTATCCAAGAGAAGGCTTCACCACAAAGTCAGCAGGGTGTATAAGTGAAGACAGAGTTAGACTTCGTTTCATACAGGTCAGAAACTCACACTACAGGAGTAAGGAGGCCCTACACCTACTCAGTGGGAATACTGGACGTGCATCCTCCACCCTGCCAGCATCCCGGGACGTGCCTGCAACTACACCAGTAAAGGTACAGAAAGAGACTTTTGTGTGTGTGTCTGCATTATTGCTCCTGCGGCTGAAAGCCCCCTTCTCCGTCCTGCACCCCAGCACCGCCATTTACCCTGAGGGACCCAGTCTTGCCTGTGGAAGACTTAACACCTTACTGCCCAGTAACAATCCCTCAGTGGATCTACACAGCAGTGCTGGTCACCCTGACCAGGTACCACGGGTGGCGTCACGATCAAACTGTAAATACTTTAATCCCCTGTAAATACGTCCCCTTTTAAAGTGAGCGCCCAGGGCCACGGACCGAGCTGCGCTACCCGTGACATCCCCATTGAAGTGAACGGGCTCGGTGCCGAGTACCCCACAGGCCCTTAGCTGGGCGACTCAGCTGCATTAGCATATCAAAAAACTGACCGGCACATCCAAACATAGATTCAATGTGAACAGGTGCTAAACCTAGAGTCACCAACTCATATATATACAAGAAAAAAAAAAAGAAAAAAAGGTAGCACACTGTAGCGCTATAGCTTGCAAACACGAAATATGAAAAATATGAAAAATGAATTGCATCATTACCTTAGAAATATGAAAAATTGAGAAGTCTTAGCGCATAAGATGGCCAAATTATGTGAGCCTGATAGCCACGTCAAGGCTCTTCTCGTATATCAGGTCCTAACTAATGCCTATCCTCGCTTAGAAAAGTCTGTCTGCATGGGAACATATGAGTCCTCTCTTCAGACTAAAATCTACATCTCTGTGGAGGGGTGATGAACCTGTTGTAATTAAAAAGCCTGTGACCACCAGGTGGAGTGCTCAGGTAGAAGGTAAATGAATACATATCAAAAAACTGACCGGCACATCCAAACATAGATTCAGTGTGAACAGGTGCTAAACCTAGAGTCACCAACTCATATATATACAAGAAAAAAAGGTAGCACACTGTAGCGCTATAGCTTGCAAACACGAAATATGAAAAATATGAAAAATGAATTGCATCATTACCTTAGAAATATGAAAAATTGAGAAGTCTTAGCGCATAAGATGGCCAAATTATGTGAGCCTGATAGCCACGTCAAGGCTCTTCTCGTATATCAGGTCCTAACTAATGCCTATCCTCGCTTAGAAAAGTCTGTCTGCATGGGAACATATGAGTCCTCTCTTCAGACTAAAATCTACATCTCTGTGGAGGGGTGATGAACCTGTTGTAATTAAAAAGCCTGTGACCACCAGGTGGAGTGCTCAGGTAGAAGGTAAATGAATACATATCAAAAAACTGACCGGCACATCCAAACATAGATTCAGTGTGAACAGGTGCTAAACCTAGAGTCACCAACTCATATATATACAAGAAAAAAAGGTAGCACACTGTAGCGCTATAGCTTGCAAACACGAAATATGAAAAATATGAAAAATGAATTGCATCATTACCTTAGAAATATGAAAAATTGAGAAGTCTTAGCGCATAAGATGGCCAAATTATGTGAGCCTGATAGCCACGTCAAGGCTCTTCTCGTATATCAGGTCCTAACTAATGCCTATCCTCGCTTAGAAAAGTCTGTCTGCATGGGAACATATGAGTCCTCTCTTCAGACTAAAATCTACATCTCTGTGGAGGGGTGATGAACCTGTTGTAATTAAAAAGCCTGTGACCACCAGGTGGAGTGCTCAGGTAGAAGGTAAATGAATACATATCAAAAAACTGACCGGCACATCCAAACATAGATTCAGTGTGAACAGGTGCTAAACCTAGAGTCACCAACTCATATATATACAAGAAAAAAAGGTAGCACACTGTAGCGCTATAGCTTGCAAACACGAAATATGAAAAATATGAAAAATGAATTGCATCATTACCTTAGAAATTTGGCCATCTTATGCGCTAAAACTTCTCAATTTTTCATATTTCTAAGGTAATGATGCAATTCATTTTTCATATTTTTCATATTTCGTGTTTACGAGATGTTGTTGTACTGTGCAATTTTAGTGCGTTTTTTTCTCTATATGTAGGCTTCTATGTGAAGCTTGAAAAAAAGCACATTGAAAAAAAATCGCAGTTTAATTTTTAAGTACAGAAACAAAGCTTTTCGATACTGTTAAAAAAGAATTAAAAACACTGCTTCACATCTGCACGCAAAACGCATCTAATTTAAGGAAAAAGACTAAAAGAAATGCAGCAATAATCAGAGAAGATCGTTATTGCCCCATGTGGTGCGGACACCTGCATAAAACATGCAGAAAAAAAGCAGTAGAAAAAAAGTAGCATTAGCACTACATATGAACACGACCTCAGAGTTACATTTTTATTAATTTTTTATGGGTTTTATAGAGAAAAAAAATCAATCATGCAATTTTTTTATTCCATTTACCAATCCCCATAAATAATCTGGTCACTGTGTTGTGCGGATCGTTACGATTACAGGGACACCAAATATGTTATTAGCTTAAACTGTACAAAATTCTCCCAGTGATCTCAATGGAGCCTCTGGCTCATAGCTATAGTTCTTTATTATTATGCATTACTTATATAGCACTATCATATTCCGCAGCACTTTACACACATTATCATCCACCAATGGGACTCACAAACTCTAAACTCCCTATCAGTATATGGAGCACCCGCCTTGGTCGTGGGGTACCTGGTACCAGGCCACTTCTTAAAGGGAAAATGTCACGGCAGCAGTGACCCGGTCCGTGGCCCTGGGCGTCCCTTGAAAAACGAGTTTAAAAGGGGAAAAATAAAGTTTATGATATAATGGATTAAATGTTCGTGATGCCACCCATGGTATTCGGCAAGGGGTAGCCGACACTGCAATGCAGACCCCCTGGGATGATGTTAGGGCAGCAATGATCGTAAAACTCTCCATGGGTAGAGCTGTGTTTCAAGGCAGTTAGGATGTTAAAAGTGATGATGGTGGCTGTTGTGGTGAGTGCGGTGCAGGCCTGGTGAGGCGTGAGAGCCTCAGATGACACAGCTGGGTGCAGTTTCCAATGCTTTACTCACAGGTCACTTGTGCACAGATACCCGCTTAGTGCTGTGTCCTCCAGGTGAGGGGCCCATCAAACTCCCAGGTAGATTGGGATGCACCTTTCCAGGACTCCCTTCTATGTGTTTTCCTCCTGGCCATCTCTCTGCACTGGTTTCCTCCTCTCCTGCCAAGCACCTTCACAAACAGTGTCCCAAACCAGCAGCCCCTTGCTAAAATACAGCTGCCTTTTCAGCAAATGATTGTGGATGTGGCTGAGGTACATACAGCTACCCCAGCCTCCGGCTTGCTAGCTGAGTCTTGTTGACCTCCACTACTGTAGTCTTAGGGGCCAGTTCCCCCGCTGCGACCTGGTCCCTCCACTTATGGATACGGGCCCCATGGGTGGCTTTGGCACTTCCCGTGTCCCTAGGACCCCCTACTTTCTTCCAGGGAGCTTCCTTCAGACTCTCCTCTCAATTCTCTCTCCAGCTTTTCTGCTGCACTTCTTCTACTTCTCCGTCTGGGGGCAAGCTCCTCACAGGTTGAGCTCCCCTTCTAGACTGTTCTCTCTGGTCTCACAGACCACTACTCTCTTCCCACTTCATAAGCTCGTCCCCCTATTTCTACCTTCCCCACCCACTCCCCAACACTCTTTTCTACCCAGCCTGGGATGAGGCCACCCTCCCCAAGGGTACACCCAGGTGCTTTGACTGAACTGGTGTATGTTGGATGTGAGTGTTAGAGTCCTGGGTAGTGCTCCCTCCTTACCTGAGAGTGGGATACCAGACCTCTGGATCAGGTGCAGTACCTCTGTGGTGACTGGACCCTCAGGGGCACCACATGTTTCTTTGGAGTGTGGGAGGAAACCCACACAAAGGGAGAACATACAAACTGAAAAATATATAAATTACTTGAAGATGTTGTCCTTGGTGGGATTTGAACCCAGGATTGACAGTGCTGCAAGGGTGCAGTGCCAACAGTGTTAACTGCTGAGCCACCATGATGTGTTTGTCTGAAAAAATGTAGGCTGTGGGTTAAATTTCCATGGAGACTCACAAAAGAGAGAAAATTACATTTATGTAATTGTTTTTCATTTTGTTTAGTAGTTTAGTAGGAACAAAAAAATCAGACTTTTATTTTCCCTTTAGAATACAGGCACATAGAAATACACTGCTATGTACAGATATAGTTCTATGTACCATCATAATCTGCTTCTGAGTTCACTGCCTCCTATCCAGCTTCAAGTATCCTAAATTCCCCTACAGTTATGAGTGTAGGCTATGGCTCATAGCAAAGATAGAGGCTGTGAATTTGGCTCCCAGGGAGACCTGATCTCCTGCTTATTTAATGTTAGAATCTATTCAGTTTGACCATCCGCCATCTTGTGTTTTCTGGCTGCTAGTCTGTTTTCCCCCTGGTGCAGGGCTTGTTGTTGGTCAGGTGATTGTATCACCCTTTATTACTCTGCACCTGTCTCCCAGTCCTTGCTGGACATCAGTGTTAATCTGCTTGAGTTCTGGCTAGGAGCCTTGATAGCTTTGTGCTATACTATGTGCAGTCCTGGAACTCTAGTTCTGCTTGCTTAGTCTTTTTGTTTCTGCAGCTTCCTCTTTTTCCCTGTTAGGAGGTTACCAGTGTTTTGTTCCCAGTCCCTAGATCTTTCAGGGATCCCCTTCCCCCACCTTCAGGTGTTCGCTTGAGTCTAGACTAGGATCATTGATGGGTCTATTCGCAAGGTATAGGCCGCCCGCTCCATCGTAGGGATCGAGTCTAGTCCTAGTGCAGGGTCAGATTCACCCCCTGCTCTATTCCTGAGGTGCAGACCCACAACATTTAATTTATGTAATTGCAGGGAGATACTGTCCTCCCACCCAGGAAGAGGAGGAGCAAAGGAGAGAAATCATCACATGGAGAGGGAAGCGAGTATCGAAAGTTGGGACAAAGCTCTGAAGTAGTCGGACAGTCCTGAATCTTGGATGGTTGGGAGGTATGCACTAAGAGAATTCTCTTATCCACGTACAAAAACAAATGATTATTTTTCATCATAAATAGTAAACAATAAATAAAACTATATAAATTTGGTATCGTCATAATCATACTGTCCCACGATAGGTGGATTAGGTGAAAAGGGGAGTATTATGGTGTTTACTATTTTCTGTTTTTATTCCTGGGAACATGAGCTTCAATAGATTAGGCATAAAGGTGAGTATAACTTTGCTTTTCCATTTTTATTTCAAATAAAGGTGTCTGTGTCATTATTTCACTTAAACCACTTTATTTTGGCTGTGTTTTTTTCTTACAATGTTACTATGGCAGACCCGAGCAAAGTGTGGCCTGCAGGCCACATCAGTCCCTCTAGCTGCAGTCAAGGGTCTGATAACAGTAGCACATGTGCCGCACCATGCTGTCCCCAGCCTATATGTCATCGCCCACTGTCACAGCTATTTGTATCCTTGGGATGCAGATATGGCCTCATGCTGGATATGGGGAGGCAAAGTGGGTCTCATGCTGGACAAGAAGAGGTTATGGGGGTTTCATGCTGGACATAGGGAGGTTATGAGGCTCATGCTGGAGATGTGAAGGCTATGGGGCTCTGATGCTGGACATGGGGAGGCTATGGGGTCTCATACTGATAACAATGAGAGCAGTCACCGCTGATTGGAGTACTTATATAAAAAAATTATGTGGGGCCTCTTCTATTTTGATAACCAGCGAAGGCAAAACTGAAAGATGCGGGCTGCAACCCTCAGCTCTTAGCTTTATCATGGCTGGTTATCAAAAATTGATAGGTCCCAGCGCCATTTTTTAAAATTATTTAAATAAATAATTTAAATAAACCGCATGGGGTCTCTCCCATTTTTGACAACCAGTCAAGCTAAAGCAGTCAGCTGAGGACTGATATGCTCAGACAGGGAAGGGGCCATGGATATTGACTCCCTCAGCCTCAAATAGCAGCCTTCAGCCACCCCAGAAAAGGCACATCTATTAGATGCGCCAATTCAGACCGAGACTGTTATGGAAGGCCAATCCAATAGGCTGAAATTATTTCTGCTCAATATTAACAGTAACATATTAATTATTATTTAAAATTAATATTAATTGCATCACTTTAATATTGAGCAGAATTAAAGGGAACTTGTCACCCCTCCCGGGCATTTTTAAGTAAAAGAGCCACCTTCAGCAGCACTAAGGCAACAGTCTGTAAAGGTGGCTTTTTTTTTTCTGGTCCCATGCAACGCTGAAATATAGAGTTTTAAACCTAGGTCCCCATACCTTAATTGCGTCCCTGAGGTATGGTCTCTTCCCCTGACTCACCCTCCCCCCAGCCGTCCATCAATCCCCTTCAGCGTCACTGTGCCTCCTCCAGAGTTGTTTTTCTTTCAGTTCGGTTCTGTGTGGCGCCTGTGCTGTTGTAACAGTCCTCGGGCATGCGCAGTGCGCGCTGCCCGGGAACTGTCAGAAGACTATTGCGCCTGCGTCTTTTTCTTTCCCCAGATCCCTTCCCGCAGTGTGTTATCATGTATTCACACTGCGGGGCTGGCAATCTGGTGCCTGCGCAGTCTACATGTTTAGCTGTGCCTGCCCCCTTCTTCCAGTCCCTCTACTATCATTTTCATACCCTGTGCGGCGTCGGCTGGGGGCAGGTGACAAGTTCCCTTTAAGTATGCTGATAATGGGAAGGCTATGTGGGTCTCATGCTGATCATAGAGAGGCTGTGTGAGTCTTATGCTGATCAAGAGGAGGCTATGTGAGTCTCATGCTGATCATAGCGAGGCTACGTGGGTATCAAGCTGATCATGGGAGGCTAAGTGGGTCTCATGCTGATCATGAGGAGGCTTAGTGGGAACTCATGCTGTATTTAGGGGGCTGAGTGATGGCTCTTGCAGTATGTAGAGGGCTGTGTGGGGTGTTATGGTATATAGGTGCTGTGTGGGGGTTCTAATGGTATATAGGGGCTATGTGGGCTCTTACGGTATATAGGAGGAAGTCAGGATACTTAATTATGCTTAATATTAAGTTACACAATTAATAATAACATAAAATAATTATAATTAATATGTTAATATTAATATTGAGCAGAATTAATTTCAGTTCGGCCCTCCACATCAGTGATGGTCTCTCATGTGGCCCCTCGGGAAAATTAATTGCCCACTCCTGTTATATGGAGTTAGTAATGGAGGTGTCTTATAGAGGCTCCTACATTACTAACCTGTGGTCTTTATGTCAGCAGCCATAAAACAGCTGACATCAGCCACACGCACATTACCCCACTTGCCAACGCACCAGGGCAAGTGGGAAGAGCAGGGCAAAGCGCCAGAATATAGATGCAACTTTTCTGGAGTTGCTGCGGGCTGCTATTTTTAGGCTGTGTGGGGCCAATATCTATGGCCCCTTCTTAGTCTGAGAACACCAGCCAGAATTCTACTGTAAAATATTAATTTACGTTTAAATATCCCAGAAATTAGAGCTAATCTGGCAAAACTGAAGACATTGTTGGCACCGAAATCACTGTATACCAATGTAATTTCTGACTATACAAATATATAAAGAATCCGAGCAGCGCTTTTATTTCACTATCAGTGATACGTGCAGTATCAGATAATACAAACCTGTTTGGAGAAATTCATAAAAATAAACATTTAATGTGAAAAATATAAAGACTTCCTTGTCAGACATATACCACAAAGCCTCTTTTGTAATGCTACAAAATTATTGCTGGGGAAGCAACTGTTTATATGGTTGTCTGTGCGTAGGTAGGAGGGACCCATTCATTGCCTGAGATAAAATAGACAAAACCTTCCCAGAGAAAATCAATTGAGAACTAAAGGTCCAACTGTTCTTATCGTAGGGTAAGCTGCAAGTAGAAACACATATCTACTGTTACAAAAGTGTAGTATTACAAGGAACCTATTTGTGTAAGGTCCTACAAAGTAGAGGTCCAAATTAGGGATGAGCGAACCCAAACCGGAAAGTTTGGGGTTCGTACCTAAGTGTTTGGTACCAAACACAGACATTTTACTGTATGTTTTGTGTAATTTTTAAGGCCTGTAATTTTTAAGGCCTGGTGTGTGTTTTCTAGTACTTTTGTAAATTAATATATTGTTTCAGCCTTCTCGTTGAAATTTCTAGACCACAAAAATATTTTTTAATGCTTGGTGTGTGTTTTCTACTACTTTTGCAAATCAATGCATTGCATCAGCTGTGTTGTTGCCATTTGTAGGCCCCAAAAATAGTTTTTAAGGCCTGGTGTATGTTTGCTAGTAGTTTTGCAAATCAAAATATAGCATCAGCCTTCTCATTGCCATTTCTAGGTCCCAAACTGAAATTTTCAGAGCTGATGTGTGGTTTTTGTGAGTCTGGGAAATAAATAATTGACATCATCCGTCTACTTGACATTTTTAGGCCAAAGACATAAGTTTTCAGGATTGCTGCGTTTTTTCTAGAACATTGCAAATAAACAAAGCTACTCTTCTGCCAACTCATTGCAAGTAGCGTTTACAAAATCAATTTTCACAAATGAGGAAAGCATTAAATAAAGGACATGGATGTGGTTGTGGTGGTGCTGCTGTAACTGCTGTGTAAAGGTTGGTCAGGGCAGTAGTCGTGGCCAAGTATTGTGAGCATTGTATACCCTGGCCTCTCTCTACAGACACACCACAATCTTTATGTAGTACACTTGCCTCTTCATTCTGGGGGGCTGATGAGGTTCTCCTTCCTTCTTGTGAAGTTACCCTTGCCTTTAAGAGAATGATTGGAGACACAATTGAAGTAAAATCCAAAATGCAAAACTTTACTCTCAGAACTTCGCAACACATCCAGATCCAGGACAGCATTTACAGCAGCTTTAACATCACAAATCACATCTTCCTTCCTTTCCTCCCTTGCTCTATCACATGGCTCCTTTACCCGACATCAAACATTTTACTCCCATCCATTAATATGATTTTGTAGCCATAAAAGATAAGACAGTCAATCCCTTTATGACTCCAAAGTGCTACTCCAGCAGCAAGAAATGGTTTTGTAGTTCAGTCTGGAAGCGCATTTGGGGAAATGATGTACTTACAACTCTTTAGACTCCACACTATTCCCAAACTAGCAGAACCCTCCCCTCGCTGATTGACAGGCCTTTGGTAAACTGGCCACTGACCTGTCAATCAGCGAGGGGAAGGTGCTGTTAGTTCACGGATATGGTGGAGGATAAGGAAGTGTAAGTGCACATATGCCAAAATACACTTTCAGACTCAACTTAAAAATGCAATTTCTCGCTGCTAAAGCAGCACTTGGTAGTCTCAGATGGATCAACTGACTTTTGTTTTAAAGGGCTACTCAGTCATTTAATGGTTTGAGATGGAATAAGGTTTCTAACAGGTTCCCTTTGAGTTCAGACTGATGTTCTTTTGACCAAGCCGATATCTAAATCTAATCTGTTCACAGGTTATTGCTATGTATATACATCCCTGGAATCAGGTCTTCTACCCCTATATTACACTGCACTCAGATTAAATGGAAAAAGCCTGCTGACTGATTGGTTTTATACACCTATATTTGTTTAACTATGAGTAAGAATGGCCAGGTACCTTCAATAGCTTCAGTGCTCCCTACCCACCAGCTTCCCATACACATTTATGCTCAGTTTTACCAAGCCCTGATCTGTTCTTTAGCATTGGGAGATGATAGAAAGTTTTTGTCAGGTGCTTTAAATGGTGGTTTATCTCCTAGAACAATAAAAACAATGTAATAAGCCCGATGCTTCTCTTTCCTGATGTCATCTGTTGGAGTGTTTGGAAGCCCACAGACACACAAGATATTGGGCAAGTTCTGGTAAAATCTGCAGCTTCGGCTCTCTTTTCTCTATGACACCAGAACTCCCTTTGCTATATACCATGTGAACAGTGAATAGATAGCATTCATGAGTAGTGTTGAGCGATACTTTCCGATACCCCTAAGTATCGGAATCGGAATGGTATCGCCGATACCATTAAAATATCGGCGATACCCGATACCGATACCGGAAGTCCCATGTAAGTCTATGGGAACAAAATATCGGAACTAAAAAAACCCATTCTTTCCTTGTAAACACTAAATATACACACATAGAATACATATATATATAAATACATGTCATTGTGACATATATATATACATATATGTATAGTTTATACACTTCTACATAGTAAAATATCCTCTGATTCAATTGCCGGGTAAAGCCGGCTTCAGTGAAAAGACAGAAGCACCCGACATGAAATGACACTTGGTGTACATAGGGTTAACCATGTCTTTTCATGTCGTTTGCTATCTGATTTGCACAAACAATTAAATCAGTCTATGTTTGCAAAATTTCACACCTGTAGGGGTTAATTAAAGGTGTAAATTCGTTGTAAAAAAAACGGACTTTTTTGCTACGAATTTACACCTTTAATTAACCCCTACAGGTGTGAAATTTTGCACACATAGACTGATTTAATTGTTTGTGCAAATCAGATAGCAAAGGACATGGTTAACCCTATGTACACCAAATGTCATTTCATGTCGGGTTCTGCATTTTCACAAAAGCCGGCAATTGAATTAGCGGTTATTATACTATGTAGAAGTGTATGAACTATAAATATATATATATATGTGTCACAAACTCAATGACATGTATATATATATATGAGGTGTAAAATTGCTGAAAAAAAATGCGTGGGCTCCCGCCCTATTTTCGCAACCAGACAGACAAAGCCAGTGAGTGGGGGCAGATAATAATAGCCCAGAGAGGGACCATTATTTTTGGCCCCCCCCGGCTACTAACATCTGCCCCCAGACACCCCAGAAAGGGCAAATCTCTAATTAGATTTGCCCTTTCTGGCACTTTGCCCGTCTATTCCCATTGCCCTGTAGCGGTGGCGAATGGGTTAATAAGGGGTTAAAATGACCTTGCAATTGAAAGGTCACTTTAAGCCAGGTTAATAATTGAGAGCTGTCAATTAGACAACTATCAATTATTAATCCTATTGTATGAAAGAAAAATCAAACACACACACTTTAATAAAAAAGAAGTTTAATGAAATAATCACACAGTTTTTGACCATATTTTATTTACCTGCTAAAACCATTTCCTGTAATAAAAATAAAATAATAAAGCAAAATTATTCTTACCAATCCGATGCACAGTCAGGTCCCACGGTGTAATACTTCAGAAAGGGTTAATGTTTACTGCAGGGACCGCAGCTAATGCTGCAGCCTCACAGTAAACCCCCAAATGAATGAGTTCCTCTCCTGGCTGACAGGAGAGGAAGTGGAAAGCTTAATTGATTGCTTTCCACTTTCACTTCAGGTCAGCCAGGGACACCATCAGTGACGTCAGAGGGAACTGATTAACAAAAATAGGGGTTCCCTTCGAAAAAAAAATGGCGTGGGGTCCCCCCTATTTTTGTTAACCAGCCAGATGAAGCAGACCGCTGAGGCCTGGATTTTCAGGCTGTTAAGGAGCCAAGATCCATGGACCTTGCCAGCCTGATAATACCAGGCCACAGCAGTCTGCATATCTTGGCTGATTAACAAAAATAGGGGATCCCCTCGAAAAAAATTGGCGTGGGGTCCCCCCTATTTTTGTTAACCAGCCAGATGAAGCAGCCCGCTGAGGCCTGGTTTTTCAGGCTGGTAAGGATCCAATATCCATGGACCTTGCAAGCCTGATAATACCAGGCCACAGCAGTCTGCTTAGCTTGGCTGGTTAACAAAAATAGGGAATCCCCTCGAAAAAAAAAAGGCGTGGGGATCCCCCCTATTTTTGTTAACCAGCCAAGTAAAATGCAGACTGCTGCGGCCTGGTATTAAAAGACTGTCAAGGCCCATGGATTTTGGCCCTCAACAGCCTGATAATACCAGGCTACAGCAGCCCCACATTTGGCGCATCAAAAGATGTGCCAATTGTGGCACTTTACCCGGCTCTTCCCACTTGCCCTGTAGCGGTGGCAAGCGGGGTAATAAGGGGTTATTGTCACCGTTGATTGCACGGTGACAATAAGCCCGGTTAATAATGGAGAGGCGTCAATAAGACACCGATCCATTATTAATCCCAAAGTTATTAAATGTTTAAAAAAAAGACACAGCAAGAAAAAAGTCTTTTAATGAAATAAAAGAGACAACACAGTTTTCATTTTTTTTATTACTCTCTCATTCCTGCGACGCCATCGATCTCCTGTAAAAAAATAAAAAAAACAAACCAACAGTATACCACCTGTCCGACGCAGTCCATAGTAACGATTGTCCCACGACGATCCAGCTCTGCTACATCGGAATGACAGGCAGAGCCTGTCATCCCGGCGCAGCACAGCTGCTTACCAGCTTCCCCGGCGGTGACGTCATCGGACTGCTTTACGGCCGCGATTACCCAGCAGTCACTGCAGTTATCGCGAGATACTGCATGTGACCGCCGGGGAGAAGAGGATGGCGGCCATTAAGCAGCCCGGGATGTGACGGCCGGAGATCTTCTGCCAGGTAAGTACCACTGACTCCTGACAGACCCGACCGACGGACACTGACAGTGACAGTGACAATTCCGATTCCGGTATCCGATATGACGAAAATATCGGAACTCGGGATCGGAATTCCGATACAGCCAATATCGGCCGATACCAGATATTTGCAGTATCGTATCGCTCAACACTATTCATGAGTAGTTCTCAGTGATCAATAAACTTTTCTGAGCAATCTAAGGTCAGATCATTGTAAATTATCAAAGACCTTGTCTGATCCCCGCACAAAAATCTACCTACAAGGACAAGTTCTTACTTGATTAAAAGTAAATACCAGAGAATTGTGGCTTATGGACTCATTGTGCTGGGATGACAGGATATACATAAATGACGGAAGTGGTGACAGTTTATAGAAAACATTCCTGAAACACAGCTCAACATTTTCTTATGAAGGATTTCAATGTGGGATCACAAAAATTAAACATTGTATTTATGGAATTATAGTCACTGATACTGGTGTGTAGTACAGGAAATTTGCCAATATCTTTGCCACGTGCCAGACTGAGCCACAGGAGATACACCCTAATGACTATTCTCTGAGTAGTCTGAACACAACAACAGGCAGGACCTGGTAGTTTAAGGATTTTTCAATATCCACAAATAATTTAATTGGAGCTGTCCAAGCCTGGCTCTGCAATGAGGATCAATGCATGAGAAGGCAATAAAGGTGAAAAAGGGGCCAGATTAAAAAGGGTTTGCACGCTTGCACATTTATGGCATATCCGCAAGATAAGGGTATAAGATGAACCACGACCGGAGGAGAGATGGCAGCACATGCACAGCTTTCTCCACTTATTTCTATAGGTGTTTGGAAAAATCACTCTTGTTCAATTTTTGGAACTCCTGAAGAAGTGAATAGAGATCAGTGTTGAACTCTTTGTAATACAATTACACTTGATATCGTCTAGTCTAGATTAAAGGAAGGATAGCAGATAAGGCATTGTCTTAATTTCTATATAAAAAACATAAAAACTATTTTTCGATTGATGAAAAGCAATTGATGAAATTTTATAAATCACTCACAAAAAATTTCCAAAACATTTTTCAGTTTTTGTCAGTTGGAGATCTGTTAAGATAAAAGCTGATTTCATCGCTATCAGTCACAAGAGGAATAGACCAGTTTCGTTACACATAAACCTCCTAATAATGAAATCGCAAATTAGTACAGCAGTTATGGCACAAAAAAATTAAGTATTTTCGAACATTTTATTGTTTTAAACTTGTTTAATTGAACAATTAAACAGCATTAATAGCCTTACTTCTAGGCTTAAAGGGATTTTCATCTCTCACTTTTATCTCCCCAAACCCTAGTAAAGAATGTACTGAAACCGGCCATACACATTTGGTCATCAGCCAAACGATGATTTGATCAATCATTTGGTCTACAGCTATTTCAGCCGACTCTCCCATACACACTGGTGCTCATTCCACAAATGCCTTGTGTTATCTATGAGAAAGACGCTGGCAGACATGTCGGTCGGCAGCTTCTTTACGGGACAACAATGTGATTGAGATTGAACATGTGCTATCCACATTTCTCCCAACCATCACCTGGATGGGGCCACCATGCACATTACACTGTCGACATTAATTCAGACATTGGTTTGGATCCACAGAAATAAATGGGATTTTCATTTCAAGCTACATCAGAACATACTTCAGTGTAAACACCAGAATATACGTTACTGTAAAACAGATGCTGCTAAAATGCCTGCCAAACAACGACAACATGCACTTTTTGCGCAATCATGTTTTACTGACAAGTCAGAAGAGAATTGTGGAACATGGTGCATGGTTTCGACTGCTAACAAACAGATATAATGTACTAATAAAAATATACAGTGGTGAGTGACATCTAGGGTTATTTAATTTATGGTTTTGTTTGATTTTTCATTTCAGTTTGTTATGAATCTTTCTAAAGTCTAAGAATCCTGGAGCAGTTCAGGACATCCCCAGTCCTCACAAAATAGGTGAGAAGTTTTTATATGAACTTATACATATTAATATAAATTGGAGCATTGTTCTTATTTTTATCATACATAGCTCCAAATCCTATTCATAGACACAGTTCTAATATGACATGCTGGCTGCCTGCAGCTTCTACTAGAGAACATATTGTTGATTTCAATATATAACAGTATGCAATAAGCTCGCATGCCCCCCATTTTGGTGGCTTCTTGCAGCCAAAAGTTAAGTTCTGCATGTACAGTCATGGCTGAAAGTGTTGGCATACTTGAGATTGTTCTGGAAAAAGAATTATTTCTCCTAGAAAAATTATTACAATTGCACATTGTTAGGGGCCTGCGGAACACACCTAATAGATATTAAGGAGAGGTGCGTTCGCAGCCCGGGTCCACCGTGCAGGCAGAGCCTGCTGCTAGTAAGATGGCGTAAATAGGCAGTATGAGCGAACTCTGTTATCCCGCAGAGTCGCAGATGTAAACGCCGTAGCACTATATGGCGGTATAAGCGGACTCTGTTAATTCACAGAGCCGCTGAAACAAAGACTGTGTCCTGTTAGACTCACAGGGAACACAGATGACTGCTAAGCGGATTGCAGTCTGTGGTCATGCAATCAGAACCCAAGCAATAATCTCCTCACCGGAGTAGCCGGTATTCTAATGGCGTTTTCAGCCGAGCCCTGAACATGTGCATACAATCTCCTCAGCCTTTTATAGCAGCCATGAGAAAAAGACCTTCCAAGAAGGACCAATGGGAAGCTGCTTCAGAACATCAACAGCCACAGGACCTTCCTGAAGGACCAATAGGAGTGGCAGCTGTATCTGAGCATGTGACCCCTGATCTCCAATGGGAGATCTTGCCCTGGGCATGCTTAGATGAAGCAACAAAGGACTTAGTCCCAAAACTGCCTGCTCCAACACTGGTTGCAGCAGCAAGTCTCTGCACAGTACTGGGCCGGGCAAGACGCTGGGACCGACATCTCTGCTGAGCAGGAACCACTGCAGCCGGAGGCGGATGGGGGACCACAGCGGGAACAGCTCGAGATTCCCCCTGTGCAGGAGTGGGAACTCGAACCCTAGCACACATGTTTTTTTCCTTTGTGTGTATTCAAACAACACAAAAAAAAACACAGAGAAAAAAGGCAAATTGGACATAATTTCACACAAACGCCAAAAATAGGTCCGACTAAGTTGTTGGCACTTTTCCATAGTTGTGGGTAAACAACTTTGTTTCAAACATGTGATGCGCATTCAGGCAATGTGCACACGTATCAGTATTGCTGCGGTAATTTACGTGGCAATCCCGCACCTCCCTGCCGTGGGAAATACACACTTAATTGATATGCGTATTCCTGCTAAAAACTAGCGTTTTGCAAGCGTAAATAGCTTGCAGAATGATAGCATTTTCCAAGCGATCTGTAGCATCACTTGGAAAACTGATTGACAGGTTGGTCACACAAGTCAAACATAGTGTTTGACTCGTGTGACCAACTTTTTACTATTGATGCTGCGTTTGCAGCATCAGTAGTAAAAGATATAATGTTTAAAATAATAAAAAAATAAAAAATCATGATATTCTCACCTTCCAGCGGCCCCCGCAGCTTTCTTGGTCCTCGCGATGCTCCTGTTCCCAGTGATGCCTGGCGACAATGACCCCAGTTGACGTAGCATCACGCGAGACCGCTAAGTCATCTGGGGTCATTGTCGCAAGGCATCACTGGGAACGGGAGTTGCCGGGAGCGTCGCTGAGGAGTGGGAAGGCTGCAGGGGCCGCCGTAAGGTGAGAATATAACGATTTTTTATTTTAATTATTGTTTTCACAGGGATATGGTACCCAGGGCCTGGAGGAGAATTTCCTCTCCTCCAGGCCCTGGGTACCATCCGCACATGAACAGCTCACTTTGCGCATGGTGGGCATAGCCACATGCGGAAAGTAAGCGGTTCAATGCATTTCTATTGCGGCAAAATCGCCGCGATTCCAGAAAAAGAATGAACATGCTGCATTTTTTTCCACGATGCGTTTTATTCGCGAAAAAAATGCAGCATGTGCACTAAAATTGCAGAATGCCTTCTAATGATAGGATGCTTAATGCATGTGTTTTTTCAGCGTTTTTGCACCTAAAAACTGCCGCAAAAACGCTAAAAAAATGTGAAAAATACTGAACGTGTGCACATAGCCTTAAACTCATCTGTGGCATGTAACAGTTGTGGGCAATATGAAAATTTACACTTGAAACCAGATAAAAAAAAGGGAACAAGTTGACTCAATCTTTGCCTTGTGTGTCTGTGTGTGCCACACTAAGCATGGAGAACAAAAAGTGGAGAAGAGAACTGTCTGAGGACTTGAGAATGAAAATTGGTGAACAATATAAACAATCTCAGGGTTAAGAAAGTGAAAGGAAAGCAGGTGTAGCTCACAATTAAAATCTTACCTGTGAAGGATGTGTAGATAGAGGTTTTATTGTAGTATACATTGGGCTCAGCATCCTTTTATACAAATCCTTCCCAGACAAGGTCAGTATTACAGTATATAGGACTGGAAGTGACTTATATCACAAACAGTGCAGTTGCAGAAGCAAAACTATGGCCATTGGGTATCAAAAGTCTACGATGATGATAACGGTGGTGGTGGAATTATGTTCTTCGTTTGATGTGAAGGCCACAGCTAAAGCTTTACAGATCAGTTTGGAATATTGAACATACAGTGGATTTTAAAATGTGCACCATGTGCATTATTTGGACAGATTCTATGCAGAGAAGCCACAGATTAACCCCGTAAAATTACAGTGGGGCTATTCCATGGGTGGATTTACCAGTATATCTGTGGCTGCAGTGAGGTTTTAGCCTCAGATTTCTACCACAGATTCCATATTGGTTTCACCATAAGCCAATCTTGATAATGTGAATGTGGCCTTAGTGTATTTTAAGACAAAGAGAGGAAAAATAAAGTATTTTTGTGGCATAAAATTTTATTGACCTGCATTACTAAAGGTAATAATGTGCTCAAGGGTGTAATTACCAATGGTAACTTACACAGCAGTAGGTACTAAGCCCATCAAGTGGGGGGGCACACATTTGGGAGCCTGGCCAAAGCTATTGTATGAAAAGCAAAAGCAGGAGGCTATGTTTCCATACAAATATCATGTGTCTACTCTGAAGGACATTTACTGAGCAAGTAAACCACATTTGTAGATCTATGGGTCTGATTAATCATTGCATTTGTGTCTTTTCTAGTTAGCTTCTGGTATTTTGGGCTTGTGTTTCATTAACTCCTAATTCTTCTATTAATAATAATATGTGCCCTTTTTAAACTCTATTTTATATGTGGTTACCTGTTTTGTATGTTCAATATTATGGGTGAGGATTAGAGTTTCTGGATGTTTTCAACTGATTCATCATTTGTGACTTTTCTAAAAATCACACATTTTTGCACAATTGTAATACTGTTCCTCCAGGAGATAAATTTTTGCACAATTTTAACAACATTTCATGAAAAAAGTCGCAAACAAGGTTCAAGACAAAATAAGGACCCTTATTTACTTTGTACATATTTCATGAACAGCATGCACCATGTCGAAGACGAAAAGAAAAGTGGCTTAAACAAAAGTGCAAATGATGAATCAGGGACTGTCTTTCAAATTGATGTTGATTGAGACAGAAGTATCAGTTACAATAAATAGACAGCAAGGCAAAACTAGAGCGCTATTCCCTACAGTAAATGTGGACCTGTGCCAATGTCATATTAAGGTTGTGCTTTTCATTTTACTTATAGGAATAAGAACATTGACATTCCCTGCAAAAACATCACATCTTTGGAAAGTCTAAGCTTCTCTCTTATAAACTCATCATGGCTGAATCAGGAAACCTTTCCACCAACGGTACTCATCTTTCCGACACACCCGATAATGTCACTTACGCCATTGTGGCTTGTTTTGCCATCATACTGAGCCTTCTTGGAATGATCGGAAATGCTATAGTGGCCTGGATTCTTGCATTTAACATAAAGAGGACCAAATACACAGTGTATATCCTTAACCTTGCCATGGCTGACTTTACCTACCTGCTCTTTGTCACTGTCGTCTTGCTGTTGTTGGTTGATACAATGTTAAATGGCAAACGTCAATCAAATACGGCATTGCTTGCGTTAGAAATAATGTATGATCTTGGATACAATGCCGGTATGCTCTTCCTTACATCAATAAGTATAGAAAGATGCATTTCTGTTCTCTTCCCAATATGGTATAAATGTTACCGGCCAAAACACTTATCATCCATAACCTGTGGGTTCATCTGGCTGCTGGGTGCTCTCCTGTCACTTCTGGATAACTTTGTCTGCCCTCCACAGTCCTTCATGGCCTCGACTAAGGAGTGCAGCGGAATCCAAATATTCTCAACAGTCCTGACTTTCGTCATTATCATACCTTTGATGCTTTTGTCTAGTTTCATTTTAATCTATATCATTAAAACATCATCCAGTAAATCCAGACCGCCCAAGATCTATATTGCCATAATAATCACAGTTCTGGTTTTCCTCATTTCGGTGGCACCCATTAGATTATTATGGTCTTTGCTCTTTTCAAGGCATTCACAAACAAAATGTCTGCCTTGGCATTCTTTTTTGCCACCACCTATTGTACTGCTTTCAACAGCAGTGCCAACCCTTTCATATACTTTTTTGTGGGCAGACAGAGGAAGAAGAGGTTTGGAGGTTCAATCAGTGGTGCGCTAAGTCGGGTGTTCAAAGATGATGAAACTGAGCAGACATCTGAGGGAAACACGACCAGCATTAGCATGAAATAAAGGTGCTGACCATTCATGCTTTCCGAATCTGAGGTTTTCTGCAGCAATCTAAGAAAAGAAACAGACACCTGTAAAAATGGTTATTTATCTTGCATACCGCAAACTGGTTACTTGTTATATAGGTTGAGCTGTTGATATGGCATTTGTGAATTCTACTGACTTTTAGATTTAGGATGGTACACAAGCACCAGAAAATGACTGCACTTTATGGCTTTGCTTTTTACATGTCGTAACTATACGGACCTAATTGTGTAAGAGCACAGCATGGAGATTGATAATACCTGCAACTAAAGCCTGGATATTGCATGACAAAACAGAAAGGGTTTTATATCACATTTCAAGAAAATATTCAATCATTTTAGTTAATCCGTTATCACT
Organism: Oophaga sylvatica; assembly: GCA_033576555.1. Lineage (NCBI taxonomy): Eukaryota > Metazoa > Chordata > Amphibia > Anura > Dendrobatidae > Oophaga > Oophaga sylvatica. The sequence continues at coordinate 366,857,267 of JARQOD010000004.1, read as the reverse complement.
TTGGCATAAGATTTTGTGAAATGCTTTTGAATCAGTGCATCAAGAAATATTCTATTACATTCACTAAGGAAACACTTTGATGTGGCGACATAGACATAAAACAGCCTAGCTCATACGTGTAAAAATAGTGCTCACTTTACTGTTTTATAAAGGCGTAAGCCCAAAGAGAGACCATTTCAGTGGAACCACAGTATTTATTACAAGTACTGTTGTACTTTGTGAATATGGACTCCCCTTGCTTTGGGTGAGCTACTATTGAATTTTGGTCATAAAATTGCATTTTTATCTGCACACATCAACATATTCTGAAAATACTACTAAGGGTGCAGTCAGATGGCGATATGACAAGGGCGATCACATCACAGGGCATGGACAGGCTGGTGGCTCTCTTGACCTGAGCATGACAGCTTCATGTATGTCTATGCAGCTGTACACTAAAGACGCTGGCCAGTCCATGCACTGTGATGCGATCATTGTCTCTGTTATACAGTCATCTGACTATGTCCTAAAGGAGAGGTAAAATGCTTCTGGGAAATGGATGCAATGGAGACACAAAGGTACAGAAGTAGAATGAAAAAAGTCTACTTGACAGATTGGGATTTTAGCAGGACCCTGCAGTCATGCTAGTAGTTCATAGCCGCCAAACCAAAGCTCTGTGACCTTACTACACGTTGTGACATCTCCACCACCTCTTATGACTGCTTGGCTACTGTGACGTCATTACATTGTGGAGCGACACATACATGTTGCCAAGGCAGCCTAGTAATCAGAAGTGGGGCCATGAATGTCGCAAGTATCAGAAGGTCTGCAGTGCTCTGTTTCAGCAGCCATGGACAGCCAACATGGTTATTGAACCAGGGTACTGCGGATCTCTTTGCTCAACTTTTGATTTGAACACTATATAAAAGGAACACAAAATAATCAAAATGTTGCCAAAACTCTACATTTGCGACTGATTAACTGAAGTAATGGGAGCTTGCTCACAGTTAGTTTCCCAGTTTATAGAAGCACTTGAGGAAAAGATGATTCTCTGTGTTACTGCTTGCTCACACGAGTGTACAGTCATGGCCAAAAGTTTTGAGAATGACACAAATATTAATTTTTACAAAGTCTACTGCTTCACTTTTTCTAATGGCAATTTGCATATACTCCAGAATGTTATAAAGAGTGATCAGCTTAACAGCAATTACTTGCAAAGTCAATATTTGGCTAGAAAATTAACTTTATCCCCCAAAACACATTTCAACATCATTGCAGCCCTGCCTTAAAAGGACCAGCTAACCTCTTTTCAGTGATTGTTCCATTAACACAGGTGTGGGTGTTGATGAGGACATGGCTGGTGATCAATCCGTCATGATTAAGTAAGAATGACACCACTGGACACTTTAAAAGGAGGCTGGTGCTTGGCATCATTGTTTCTCTTCTGTTAACCATGGTTATCTCTAAAGAAACACGTGCAGTCATCATTGCAATGCACAAAAATGGCCTAACAGGGAAGAATATCGTAGCTAGAAAGATTGCACCTCAGTCAACAATCTATCGCATCATCAAGAACTTCAAGGAGAGAGGTTCCATTGTTGCCAAAAAGGCTCCAGGGCGCCCAAGAAAGACCAGCAAGCGCCAGGACCATCTCTTAAAAGTGTTTCAGCTGCGGGATTGGGCTACCAGCAGTGCAGAGCTTGCTCAGGAATGGCAGCAGGCAGGTGTGAGTGCATCTGCACGCACTGTGAGGCGGAGACTCTTGAAGCAAGGCCTGGTCTCAAGGAGGGCAGCAAAGAAGCCACTTCTGTCCAGAAAAAACATCATGGACAGACTGATATTCTGCAAAAGGTACAGGCAGTGGACTGCTGAGGACTGGGGTAAAGTTATTTTCTCTGATGAATCCCCTTTTCGATTGTTTGGGACATCAGGAAAACGCCTCATTCGGAGAAGACAAGGTGAGCGCTACCACCAGTCTTGTCTCATGCCAACTGTTAAGCATCCTGAAACTATTCATGTGTGGGGTTGCTTCTCAGCCAAGGGAATCGGCTCTCTCACAGTCTTGCCTAAAAACACAGCCATGAATAAAGAATGGTACCAGAATGTCCTCCAAGAGCAACTTCTCCCAACCCTCCAAGAGCAGTTTGGCGATCAACAATGCCTTTTCCAGCATGATGGAGCACCTTGCCATAAAGCAAAGGTGATAACTAAATGGCTCAGGGAACAAAACATAGAGATTTTGGGTCCATGGCCTGGAAACTCCCCAGATCTTAATCCCATTGAGAACTTGTGGTCAATCATCAAGAGACGGGTGGACAACCAAAAACCTAAAAATTCTGACAAAATGAAAGCATTGATTGTGCAATAATGGACTGCTATCAGTCAGGATTTGGTCCAGAAGTTGATTGAGAGCATGCCAGGGAGAATTGCAGAGGTCCTGAAGAAGAAGGGTCAACACTGCAAATATTGACTTGCTGCATTAACTCATTCTAACTGTCAATATAAGCTTTTGTTACTCATATGTTTGCAATTATATTTCTGTCTGTGATAAAAACATCTGTCAAAACACACATAAAAACCAGAGGGCAGCAGATCATGTGAAAATATAATATTTGTGTCATTCTCAAAACTTTTGGCCATGACTGTATACATCGGACAAGTGCTATCCAATGACCAATGTTGTTCTTCGGGCAGTACTTATCAGAGGTTTTTTATCACATGCCAAATCTGCATGAGAAAATAACCTTAGCGTGCTATGAGTTGCTGTGCAAATGGATCACACTCACCCATTCAAGTCTATAGGTGCGTGAAAAATATCTGGCTGTATGTCTTCCGAGGTCAGTCCGATTTCTGCAAACTCACACAATGGAGAAGATGGATGAAATGTTGTTTTACACCTGCTTTTTATCTGTGCTATGATTCTTTCATCCGAGAAAATCAGATCACACTAAGCTAACACTCGGTTCAAAGTCAGATCAGAGTTTTATCCGAATGTCATTTACTTTATTGATTTGATTCTCTCACATGACAGAATCTATGCTCTCTGGACCCCGGTCTTATGCCTAGTGCAGTGTCAGAAGGGATCGTGCAGAGACTTTATTTTTGGCATTTTGCAAATTTCACTGTCATCCACCACCCACCCTTAAAGCCCTGTACAAGATATAAGGTAGTATCATTTTTTCCCTCAATTATGTATACCAAGTGTTCTTTGAAAAGGAAAGCTATCATCAGAAAATGGCTTATTGTTTAAATTAGTTTTTTTGTGTTAAATGTATTTTGAAAATATTTTTGAACTTTGTTTTTACATATCACAATGTATTTTAAAAATAAAAAAATGATGTCTTGCAGCTTTCACATTGGCCACTAGGGTTGTTTTAAACTCTAATTTTCAGTTGTTTCAGGAAACAACACATGTACATAGCTACAATGAACAAGCCCCAACTCTATATTTTATATTGAAGTATCTAATAAGCTTGCACAAAGGTCATTGTGAAGGGAGAGGAGCAGGGTTAGCTGTGACAAGGCCTATTATGAATGGTTGATCCTGTGTTATCAGCTATGTAAAAAGGTGTTACCTGACATTGTAAACCTCTCTTTGATGATAAAAAAACCTGCTGAAAACTCTGTCTGAAAAAATGTTGTTTTTTTTTAAATAAAGACTGTGTTATGAAAAAAACACAGCATATTAGACATGTAAAATGTAACATTACATCGACAACTTATAACGCGAGACATCTTTTGAACAGAATTTACTTTTAATTAGCTGAAAAATGCTGTCCCTAATCAGTACAAAGAGCATGCAGTAAATTCTGAGGTTTCTAACTAAATATGTAGAGTCCATTACTTTTAATGTCATTGTTCTAATGTTTCTAAAGGGAATTTTACTGAAACTACACATCTGCTTTTAAGAACATGAATGTATTGATGGTTTTCACTGCTGTGTAAGCCAATTATTATCATAATGCCTTGCAAGTCATATGTACGGTATTTTTTCTGGGAGTGTAGCAGATTTTTACAGTAGCTTACACTTTATCACATGAATTTATCTATCACAAGTCATTGATATGTATGGTATATATTATAGATTACATGATTGATCCATCTTTGTCTATTTTGACACTAGCATTTCTATTCAAGTAGTTTATGCGACTAATCTAGCCATTACAAATACAATTTTCCCTATGAAAACTTGATGGATCCTATTAAAGTTAATGGGATCAGTAATGATTTATTTGTATCTGTTCATAAACAGACTTTCCAAGAAATCGAAATAATTATGTAAGTGGGAAGAGAGCTAAATACATAATTTAATATATTACTTGTGCATTTGTTCATAAAAATAGATTAAAATGATGTTTGTCTTGTGTAAGGTTCATGTTAATTCAAATTACTGCTATACAACTAAATTATTACATTACTTTGTGGAATACTACCAATTTTATTCATGCTTACTTCTTAGCAAAGGTAAAGAAACAACTACCTGTCATTTTTATATCTTTCATTAACCCCTACATGTGTGTTAAAGGTAGTGTCCCTGCATTTGATGTGGGCTTGCACGCCAAGTCCACATCTTTCCCCGCACTTGATGGCTGATTTAATTAACCATCATGTGCCTCCACTTGCAGCTATTAACCAGTTAAATCCTGTCAATCACGGACAACGGGATTTAACAGTTATCTGCCAGAAGCGTGTCTTTCATCCCTCCCATCAGCGCTACTGACATGTGATCGCTGAGCGTCGATGGGTTGTCATCACAGACAGGGGTCTGCTGATTTGACCAGCGTTCATAGGCGATACCGATTTCTGCTATATATAACAGCGCTGAAGCCCTTTTATGTATAGCACAGGTGATCAGACGATTGCAGCTTCAAGTCTCCTAAAGGCACTATTGAAGACATTGAAAAGTACACTAAAAAGGTAAAAGGAATGGAGTTGTTCAAAAGTACAAAAAGCAATAAAAAGCCCTTTTATGGACAGAAAAATAAATAATTCAGGGTCTTGGTAGAAGGTGGGAAAAAAGAAAAATGAAAAATTGCCAGGTATTCAAAGAGTTAAAAGAGTATTTAAAAAAAATATTGTACTTGTTTCTATATGTAAAACCAATAAGATCAATTAAATTAAATAAAATAAAAAAAGTTTACACTGCCCAAAAATTTGAAACCGTTGATAAATAAGATAATATGTTGCACTATTTTTACTATTTTTTTTATCTTCAAGATTTTACTGTTTTCATGCACAGCACAAATAAACATAGATGTGAATGTATATAGAATAGAAAAAGCAACACAAAACAAACATATTATATATTTTGGAAATGTAATGTTTATTTAAAGGGAATGTACACTTTCATATAGATTTATTTTATTGTTCATTTGCTTCTTAAATGAAGGAAAGCACATGAAGAGGAAGTAAGTGCAGGATAGAAGCTGTACTGATTTATGGTCCAATGAAAACAGCAGAACCTTAGACTCATACAGATCTCAAGTCAAACATGTATTACTGGGAGAGACACTCTCAAAAGAGAAAGAATTAAACTTGGATCTGGCTGCAGATTGCATCTCAGGGGTCTGAAAATGAGTGAAATAATGAAGACTGCAGACTAAAACGTGATACAATTTTATTAACTAATGATAACCACTGATTTGTAAAAAATACACTGCTCAAAAAAAGAAAGGGTGCACTAAAATCCCACATCCCAGATATCACTGAATGAAATATTCCAGTTGCAAATCTTTATTCACTCCATAGTTGAATGCGTTGAGAACAATAAAACATAAAAATGATCAATGTAAATCAAAATTAATATCCTGTGAACGTCTGGATTTGGAATGATACTCAAAATCAAAGTGGAAAAACAAATTACAGGCTGAGCTAACTTCAGTGGAAATGCCACAAGACAATGGAATGATGCTCAGAAGTGTGTGTGGCTTCCATGTTCCTGCATGACCTCCATACAACACCTGGGCATTCTCCTGATGTGGCGGTGGATGGTCTCCTGAGGGATCTCCTCCCAGATCTGGACTAAACTATCCGCAAACTCCTGTACAGTCTGTGGTGCAACGTGATGTTGGTGGATGGAGTGAGACATGATGTCCCAGATGTGCTCAATCGGATTCAGGTCTGGGGAACGGGCGGGCCAGTCCATAGCTTCAATGCCTTCATCTTGCAGGAACTGCTGACACACTCCAGCCACATGACGTTTGGCATTGTCCTGCATTAGGAGGAACCCAGGGCCAACCGCACCAGTATATGGTCTCACAAGGGGTCTGAGGATCTCATCTCGGTACCTAATGGCAGTCAGGCTACCTCTGGCAAGCACATGGAGGGCTGTGTGGCCCTCCAAAGAAATGCCGCCCCACACCATTACTGACCCACTGCCAAACCGGTCATGCTGAAGGATGTTGCAGGCAGCAGATCGCTCTCCACGGCATCTCCAGACTGTCACGTCTGTCACATGTGCTCAGTGTGAACCTGCTTTCATCTGTGAAGAGCACAGGGCGCCAGTGGCGAATTTGCCAATCCTGGTGTTCTGTGGCAAATGCCAAGTGTCCTGCACCTGCACGGTGTTGGGCTGTGAGCACAACCGCCATCTGTGGACGTCGGGTCCTCAGACCATCTTCATGGACTCGGTTTCTAACCGTTTGTGCAGACACATGCACATTTGTGGCCTGCTGGAGGTCATTTTGCAGGGCTCTGCAGTGCTCTTTCTGTTCCTCCTTGCACAAAGGCAGAGGTAGTGGTCCTGCTGCTGGTTGTTGCCCTCCTACGGTCCCCTCCACGTCTCCTGTTGTACTGGCCTGTCTCCTGGTAGCGCCTCCAGCCTCTGGACACTACGCTGACAGACACAGCAAACCTTCTTGCCACAGCTCGCTTTGATGTGCCATCCTGGATGAGCTGCACTACCTGAGCCACTTGTGCGGGTTGTAGAGTCCGTCTCATGCTACCACGAGTGTGAAAGCACAACCAACATTCAAAAGTGACCAAAACATCAGCGAGAAAGCATTGGTATTGAGTTGTGGTCTGTGGTCCCCACCTGCAGAACCACTCCTTTATTGAATGTGTCTTGATAATTGCCAATAATTTCCATCTGTTGTCTATTCCATTTGCACAACAGCATGTGAAATTGATTGTCAATCAGTGTTGCTTCCTAAGTGGACAGTTTGATTTTACAGAAGTTTGATTTACTTGGAGTTATATTCTGTTGTTTAAGTGTTCCCTTTATTTTTTTGAGCACTGTATTTCTTCCAAGTCAAAGGTGACTATAACCTTTAAGTCTTGACTTGCCTGACTTATTATGTAATATATAAGACTAGTGCTGCGGGTACTATACCTGTGATTATTACTTACATTAGATCCTTTTAAAGATACCCTGATAGTGCTAAACAAAACAATGCAACAGGTTTCAAAGTCTTAAGGAAGGCACTAAAATTTTTTACCCCAATTAAACCCCCTTTAATGTGTAATAATTTAATTACAACCTTAAGTTCAACTATGAGAACATACGCCTATAAAAAAAAATCTTAGCCTTAAAGGGGTGTCACCAATTTATTCATTAAAGATGTATATTATTACCAAAGGTACAGTTACATTTGACAAAGCACTCCCACTTTGTCAGAGCTGGGTGAAATTGGTGTGAGAATGCATAATTATAGTGCAGACTGCAGTTGTACCAAAATTCTGCAACTTTTCAAAGATTTTTTGTAAAAGCTTTGATGAATTGAGCCAAAACTCTAGTGATAAAAAGTACAGGACATGGGCCAGCTGTCTTCAACAGTTCTTTGTTTCAAAGCATGATTTTTTTTTAATATTTATAAGCCATTGGGAAAAAAAATCATGTGCATTGTGTAAGTTTACTTGCTTCTTAATACTTTTAAAAATGTTATTTACTATGTGTTTTATTTCCTATACACTATTTGGAGTCAGTCTCCAAATTTGCACCTTAGAAATGTTCACAAGACTATATATTACTTCTCACTGTATAATAGCTCTTCCAATGATACAGTTTGTCTTATTTCTTAGACTTTGTTTTCATTAATTGTTGACATGTGAATCAGCACTTGTGTAAGATCGTTTATTTCATACTTTTTGTACTTTAATAAACTTTATACATAAATGGACAAAGGCGTTTCATGATTACTTGGCAAACTGACTGAGCATGAATGTGTTCTTAGTCGTATGAATGTCAACGTATTGTTTCATATGGATCAGGTCGCTGGGGTAACCAATGAGTCATATATTGACAGAGATTATAATGTGTGAACGAGGTTTACGATTCATCTCAAAGGACGGATTACCCGGACTATCATAATCGTAACAGCACAAGGGATCATGCTGGATAACTAAGGTGTGATCTTTGATGAGTAGTAAAACTGTCTCCTACATGTTTATTTTCCTGGATGTGAATGTTATGGCAGAACGATTAAATATGATATCTAGGAGATGATGGTTTATTTTTTAATTATTTTATATAGGGGTAATTGCATGACACTGTTTATAGGGGAGTTAACAAGAATGTTGAATATGATGATCCTATCAGATTTACTTTTAAGTTAAAGGGAAGGTGCAATAAAAAAAATTTTCTCAACAACTGAAAAAATTTAAAGTATTAATGGTTTCTTAAAAAAAATTGTACCTTTTGTTTTTAATTGAGTAAAATATGAAAAATAATGTAAAAATGATACACTTGTCTGAGGAGTATCTCTAATGATAGATTAGATATAACGGTCTGGGGCATATCACGCATGCCAATGATGGGATTAAGAAAAAAAGGTACTCCAGCATAGAAAAATATAAAACTTTGTCTTTAATGGAAAAAAATCATAAAAACAGGCACAATGCGGACAATATATATCCCAGAGAGCTACCAACCAACACGTTTCGGTTGGGAGCTCTCTGGGATATATATGTTGTCCGCATTGTGCCTGTTTTTATGATTTTTTTTCCATTAAAGACAAAGTTTTATATTTTTCTATGCTGGAGTACCTTTTTTTTCTTCATTCTTTGGAACTTGCATGCCCAACCCAGGCGGCTCTGTGCATGGAACTCATTCTTGGAAAGAGACTGCAAATGGTGAGCTGACTTCTCCTATTCCCTATGCCTTTTTTATAAATGATGGGATTAGGTATACGGATCTAGGGCATATCATGCATGTCCATCATGGATACACGGGTCTGGGACGTATATCACATGATGGGATTAGCAACATGGGTCTGGGGAGTATCACCCATGCGCATGATGTGATTAGATACACTGGTCAGGGGCGCATCACCGATGCCCATGATGGGATTAGATACACTGATCTCGGATATATCTCGCATGATGGGATTAGCTACATGGGTCTGGCACGTATCACCCATGCGAATGATGGGATTAGATTCACGAATCTGGGGCACATCACTGATGCCCATAATGGGATTAGATACACTGGTGTGGGGCATGTCTCGCATGATAGAATTAGAAACACAGGTCTGGGGCATATCACCCATGCCAATGATGGGATTAGATACAAAGGTCTGGGGCGCATCACCCATACCCATGATAGGATTAATTACACAAGTCTGAGGTGTATTACCCATTCCAATGGTGTGATTAGCTAAACGGGTTTGGGGCGTATCACCCATGCCCATGATGAGATTAGTTACACGGGTCTGGGGCATATCACCCATGCCCTTCATTCAACATACCTCACAGACCAGAATATGTAATCCCATCAGATTACATATCCTGGTCTGTGAGGTATGTTGAATGATGGGATTAGCTACGCCCCCAGACCAGTGTATCACCCATGCCAATGATGGAGATAGATACACTAGTCTGGGGTGTATCATGGATGCCCCTGATGGTATTAGATACACGGGTCTGGGGTGTATCACCTATGCCCATGATGCAATTAGATACACGGGTCTGAAGCATATCGTGCAGGATTGGGATTAGATTCATGTGTCTGAGGAGTATCGTGCAGGATGGGGTTTAGATGTAAGGATCTGAAGTTTATGGGGTGCACCAGGACTAGTTTGTACCCCACTTCTTCTGCCCATGTTTCTATATCCCTGAGAAGCTGGTACCTTTAATACGTTATACTGTGAAATGGAATATACATTTCTAATGCTGCTATATTGCGTATGTCTGATGTATGTTATATACAATTATATACGTGAGACGGCTGTTTCCCGTGCTAGACGCTTCGACGGACTAGAACATCGAAGCGTCTAGCATGCGAAACGGTCGACATCCGTCTCTGTTCCCCACATGCCTGCACACACCTGCCCGATCTGAACATTATGTCTAAATCCTGGATGGTGCAATAAAGGACTATGTTCACACAGCAAACCAGTGAGTACCGATGTATGTTATGTGTATTGTAAATGTATATGTATTGTATGGATATAGTGAAAGTGTAGTAATTAGATTAGCCCACTAGAGGGGGCACAATAGAATACAATAGGATAAGATAGACTCATAGGATTGTTAGTTAAGTTAGGAGGGGCCAACTGGGTGTAAGTTAGAGAGCTTCCTGAGTTTGAGTCAGTAGGGTCTGGGAGCGCGGGCAGGGCAGTTGTGCCACGCAACGTTAAAGTAGAAGAACCGAGCTCATCCAGGGGCTAGGAGCAACGGTCACTTGGAGAGTGAAGGAATACAGGGTAGCTTCAACATGGTGGCAGTAAACTACACAGAAAGACACCTAAATGTCCGGGGCAAAACGGACAGGGAACTCCTGAAGATAGTTAGGCTGGCCAGATGGAACTCTACAGTACTGAAGGGTGCATCAAAGCAGCCACCATTAGCCACGACTACAGCCCTGGTCATGGTTACAGAAGCATATCACGCAGGATTGGGATTAGACACATGGGTCTGTGGCGTATCACACAGGATGGGGATTAGATGCACTGGTCTGTGGCGTATCATGCAGGATGAGGATTAGATACATGGGTCTAAGGCATATCATGCAGGATGGGGATTAGACACATGGGTTTGGGGCATATCACGCAGGATGAGGATTAGATACACTGGTCTGTGGTGTATCATGCAGGATGGGGATAAAATACATGGTTCTCGAGCATGTCATGCAGAATGGGGATTAGATCCTGGTATATGGCCCCCCATCTTGGTATATGGCTCCATCATCCAGGTATATATGGCCCCATATATTCCATACATAGAAAAAAATAAACACTTACCTCCCCTGTGCTCCCACGCAGTGAGGCATCCTGTTCAGTGTGTTCACACAGCAGTGTGATGATCTCCATGCTGTGCCCTGAACAAGTCAGCAGTAAGTGGTGATCACAACCTGTACTGTAATACTGACAGGCTGAGATCACCTCTCCCCGCCGCAGCTGCAGACACTCACCTCATCTGGGACCTCAGCACCCCATCATTTCGTCCTCCAGAGCAGTGTGTGCGATCACAGAGGGAAATTAAGCCCACAGCCTACAACAAAAATGGCTGCAATCTCCTCCCACAGCTGTGACCTGGACAGCCCTGTCTCACCCTGACTGCTCTTATGTGCTGCTGTACATGAGTACAGCAGTGTATGAGACCAGTGACCAAAGTAAAAATTATACAGTGAAAAAGTGTAAAAAAGTGAAAAAAGGTAAAATAAAATATGCAAAAAAGTAAAAAAAACACACAAAAATCGGTACACAAATCACTAAAATCCATTTTGCCACTCAAAGCATTTCTGATAAAACAATAATACACAAAAAAAGTACACATAATTGGTATTACTGCATTCGGAACGACCCACTCTATAAAACTGACACGTTATTTATTCTGTATGGCGAATGCAGTAAATAAATAATAAAAAACATGCAAAAAATGTAGCTTTTATATCATAGTGACTGACAATAAAGTGAATAAAAAGTGATCAAAAAGCCATATGTAAAAATATGATATAAATGAAAACGTCAAACTGTCCCACAAAAATAAGCACTAATATGGCTCATTCGGCAAAAAAATAAAAAAGTTACAGCTGTCAGAATAGGACTATGCAAAAGCAAATTCATTTTGCTAAAATATTGTTTTTAGTCTGTAAAAAGAACAAAGCTTAAAAAAACAATATAAATCTGCTATTGCTGTAATCGTACCGACCCAATGAACAAGTTGGTCATCACTTTTACTGCACGGTAAACGGCACAAAAAAATTCAAATAAAAACAATAACTGAAATTGCTGGTTTTTGTTCATTTTGTGACTGAATATTTTGAATAAAATGCAATCAAAAAATATCATCTGCCCCAAAGTTGTACCAAACAAATCTGCAAGTCATCCCTCAAAAATAAGCCCTTGGACAGCTCTGTTTGCCAAAAAATAAAAAAGTTAGAGCTCTTAGAATTTGGAGACAAAAAAAAACAATTTTTATAACAAATAATAATCTCTATATAGCACGAACATATTCCGCAGCACTTTACATACATTATCGTCGGTGTCCCTGATGGGGCTCACAATCTAGATTCCCTATCAGTATATTTTTGGAGTGTGGGAGGAAACCCACACAAACACAGGGAGAACATACACACTTCTTGCAGATGTTGTCCTTGATGAGATTTGAACCTAGGACTCTAGCGCTGTAAGGCTGCAGTGCTATCCACTGAGCCAACATGCTGCATGTGATAGCAGCAAAACCTTAAAAAAGTAGATAAATCTGCTATCACTGTAATTGCAACAACCCAAAGAATAAATCCACCTCTTCGCTTATACCGAACAGCGCAAAAATAAAAATAAGAACTATTCTTGTTCTGCTGTCTATTTGTTCATTCTACCTCCCAAAAATCAGAATAAGGCTCGGCTCACATTTATCCTGATCGCTTACATCGGGGTTTCCGTGTAAAGACCCCAAAACCGCGAGTCATACAAAACCCCAGACGGAACCGCTCACTTATGAGGCAGATGGAGTCACTTTGGACTGGTGTCTGTTCTAGCGGTGTCCCATCATTTTAGGCGTCTTTTTAGTACACAAGTGTGGGCTACCACAGATCTGTGCACAACTAAAAAGATGGAGATCACTGGAGCAGACGCCAATAGGAGTGTCTCCATCTGCATCATGGTGAGCGGTTCCCTCGGGGGTTTCATCTGAATCACATTTTTGTGGGATTTACATGGAAACCCCCATGTGATCCAACCTTATTGTGAAAGCAATAGAAAATATAATATACCCCAAAATGTTACCAATAAAAACCCTAATTTATCCCGCACAAAATCTGCCCACACTCAGGTCTGTCATCTGTCACTGGAACTATAGGGGGTACCCACGTCCCTGACAGAGCAAAGACTCTGGAAAAGAGACAAGGCTCCCGGCCCTCAAATAAAATCCAGTGAATTCTGCGCTTCCAAGTCCAAATGCCCCATCATCCTGAGCCCAACTGTGCCTAAACTTCAGTAAGAGACCACATGTTTGGCATTTTTGGAATGAAGAGAAGGCACTTAATTTACAGTTGCCAGAAGCACAAGCTGAAAACAATGTATGGGGGTGCTACTATACATGGGGGCTCTACATTGCATGGGGACACAATGTATGGGTACTAGAATGGCAGATTTGCAATTCTCCAGAACAAAGCATGCCATTTTTCACCAAATTTCCGATATTTACATGAATAAACGCAAGTCATATAAAATAAATTTTATCACTTTCATGAAGTACAATAAGTCATGAAAAAACAGTCTCAGAATCAGTGAGCACCCGTTGAAGTGTTCCATAGTTATAACCAGGGGCGTAACTAGGAACGGCAGGGCCCCACAGCAAACTTCACAATGGGGCCCCCCCCGCCTCCGGCCACCATTTTAAAAAAAATATATATTTTTTTAAAAATCACTAATCACAAACGGCGAATGGATTGAATAATCCAGTCGCCATTTGCAAATTTTTAGCCGCTTTGGCGACCATTTTGGTCGCCATCTGCAGCACTGTAAAGAGGCCTGCTGTTTTCGGGGCCCCATTAGGGGCCTGCTGTTTCCTGGGACCCTAGGCCCCTGATGGGGCCTGCTGTTTCCTAGGGCCCTAGGCCCCTGATGGGGCCTGCAGTTTCCTGGGGCCCTAGGCCCCTGATGGGGCATGCAGTTTTCTTTGGACCTAGGCCCCTAATGGGGCATGCTGCTTCCTTTGGACCTAGGCCCCTAATGGGGCCAGCTGCTTACTTTGGACCTAGGCCCCTAATGGGCCCTGCTGTTTCCTAGGGCCCCATTAGGGGCCTGCTGCTTCCTGGGGCCTCTAATGTGGCCCGCTGTGTCCTGGCCCCCCCCCAAGCACACATGCGATTTGCACACTTAGTCATGTACCCACGAGCTGCTCTCCCTAATGCTCTCAATGTTCAGTGAAAAACTGAGAGAAGCAGGAGGAGAAGCTCGTTGTCACAGGACCATAAGTATAAAAATCGCATATGAGTGAAGTGTCCATGAGATGACTGCTGGAACCTGCAGAGCTGAATCCTGACATTGCAGCTTCTGAATTCTCACAACGAATGCTCTGCACACTTTTAGGATTCTCCATTACCGGTGGCAAGAGTACACGGTCATGTCAGCATAAGCATGTGATTTATATACTTCTGGCCACATTCCAACTAGACGTACCCGGCCTCGCTCCGTTCATTTTCATTGAGTGAGGCCACACGTCTAGTCAGCATGTGACCGCTTGTATGTAAATCACCGGCATGAGAGAATCCTAACAGCGTGCAGTGCGCACTGTGAGAATTCTGAAGTTGACTAATTCTCATGTTTTTATTTATGTTAGTAGCATTAAAGGGGCTGTCCAGGTTTGTGCTGAGTCTGCAGTCATTCTATGTGACACAGACCTGGAGAACCCCTTTAATGCTCCTAACAAATAAAGACATGAGAATTAGTCAATTTCACAAATAATATTTACATCCAGATACCTTATAGATGACGTAGTCTCTGGAGTCGTTCTCCTTTTCTTCATCTTGTCCAGATCCCATGATGAGTTTTCTCATCCACAGTCGTCTCTGCAGACCTCCATCTTCTCCGCTCTTCTGCACCAACTCTCCACACGATGCCCTTAAAGACAGAAGAGTCATTATAATGCCCCTAAATAAAAATATCTGCAATATACTGTCGCCTCACACTATTCCCCTCCCTCCTCACACTGTCTCCTCTCACATCCCCCCTGTTCAGCATACTGTATCCTCATATATTTACCCCCTCACTCTCTATACTGTCTGCTCACACATAACCCTGACTCCCCATACTGTGTCTGCACACATCCCATCACCCTCACTCCCCATACTGTGTCCACATACATTCAACCGTTCGCTCCCCATACTGTCTGCACCCATCCCCCATACTGTTTCCTCATACATACTCTTCAGTACCCTCAAATCCCCCCACACATATTAAATGCCCCCATCCTCACTCCAAATCCCCCCCACACACATTAAATCCCCCCATCCCCACTCCAAATCCCCACACGCATTAAGTGAGAATCGAAGGGCTAGGCATGTGAATAGAAGGTCAGAGTACGTGAGAAGCAAATGGACAGGCAGATTTTACGCTGCATAATGAAATGTTTTTTTTTCTTGTTTTTTGTTTGAAAGGTAACGGGAAAGTTTGTTAATAGATTACCGTCTGCTATAAAAGAGCAGTGGTGCATCGTGTAGAAGGTACAGCAAGTTAATTTGAACGGACCAGGAAGTGATTTTTTATGTGAATAAGATTGAAAAGGTGTTAAATCGTCTGTGAGAAAATGATCACTGACATGTCACAAGAACAGAATTCAGAGTCACACACATCACATGTCCATCATGTGGAGACACGGGACAGGTGTAGTCTGCTCTCATTGAATAAGGAGCCTTGTACAGGGAAAAACGCTCCCCGCCTCTCTCCACAGGGAGAAGACATTTTTGTTTCAACCATCCCCTCTCAAGAGTCACAGGGGGGACACCCTCTCCTTTTTCTTCTCTCAGTCCCTTTCTCCTTCTTCTTCAGACTTTTCTCCTCTTTCCTCACTGCCATCCCTCTCATTCCTTCTTTCCCCTCCCTCACATCTCTGACACATCCATTTTCTTCCTCTTCCTCTTCTTCTATCTCTTCCTCTCCAACTCTCAAATCTTCTTCTTCATCTTCTTCTACTTCTCCCCCTCCATCTTTCTCCTCTCTCTCTCCTCCATCTTTCTCTCCTTTCCCCTTTCACTCTTTTCTCCCTCCCTCTTTCCTTTTCCTCCCTTTCTCCTCCCACACCACACCCACCTGCTCGTGCTTGCTCTCCTCCTCCTTCCTCCTATCAGGCACATCCCACCTCTTCTTCACCCTCTCCTCCTTCATTTTTTCCTCTTTCCCCGCCATCTCTCCCCCCTCCTCTTTCCCTCGCTCCTCCCTCACACCTCCCTTCTCTTCCTTTTTTTTCTACTTCGTTATCAACTGGGTCAACGCCCAATCAAAGCAATGTGGTGTCCCTGTATTCAGTGCCTCCAGCACAGGGCACCCTGTCTATCCCAAGCACAGTACAAACATTGCCAGTCATTATATCAGGAGCAGAAAGTGCAAATCTCCCTACACAAAATGTTGCAGGTAGCCCCCAGACACAACAACTAGCAGAGCCCACAGCTATAGCTTCACAGGGGGGCAGTGTAGCTACAGACACAAATGAGGAACCTCAGTGCCGAGCAGGGCTGCCAGCATGGAACCATGACACTGATCCACCGCAGCCTCAGCAAGGAAGTGGGAAATCCCCATGCAGCAACTTTTAAGCCCAAATCCCACCCAGTGTATGCACCAAGCACAACATGTCACTTTTTATCTGATGAAGATGAAGATGCAACGTCACACATGCTGCCCAATACTAGGGGAGAAAACACACAAGCACCAATAGAGCAGGGACAGGTAGAGGCACCATCCTATGAGCCCTTCATCCCATGCCAGGTGATCAATATGCTGCCAGACCCAGGGATACACCCCATGCCATTTTGCCAAAAAATGCAGCAGATCCAGAGAACGTATGCAGCAGCCTGGATTGATCTCTGGACCGTAATGGAAATAAAAGCAGGTGATGCATTCTGGCCAATTATGAGAGAACACTTCAAGCTTCCAACAGAGTTAGATGCGTATGCCTGGGAGACAGGACCAAAGCAAATTGAGCAACTCAGAGAATGGGCCAAAAGCAGACTGACAGGACAAACTCTCAACCTACATGACATGAGTCAAGACAAGACAGAGTCTGTGGAGAAGTTCCATGACAGAGTGATGCAAGTGTTTCAAGATTTGGGCCTCATTACCCATGATCATACACACAGACGGATGTTGGCACAGGCTTTTGTGCATGGACTGAGAGAAACAATCAGGAAACCACTGGTAGTAGCCAGGCCTGAGTACACGTCAATAGCAATGGATACCCTGCTCGCAGTAGCAAAAAGGATTGAGTCCCGCCGGGACAGAAGGAATGTCCAGTGTTACAACTGTGGCGAGTTTGGTCATTTCCGGAACCGGTGCAGAACACTGACTTCGCCCAGAAGAAGAAGAAACACAGAAAACAGTGAAGAACCCCGTCCATAGGACAGGAGCACACCAAGTCCACAGGGAACCCCACCAGTGGGACCAATATCCTGAGAGTGGATGGCGTAGTCAGATCTTTTCTTGTGGAACTCCGCAACCTCACCTATCTATCAGAATCTTCTGCGTCTTGCATGGGAATTGATGGTCAAGTCAGATATTTCCAGATTATGAAGCCCCTGAGCGTGTGGACTCAGCCAGAACACTCCATCATGTCCCAGTTTGTTGTGTCAAAGACCTGCACCCTCAACCTATTGGGAGTGGACTTACTGCAGAAGCTGAAAGCGACCAGAGTGTTCCAGGAAGATGGGACCATGACACTTTCTTCACCCCTGACCCAAGAAGAAACAGGAACAACCACACTGCAGACCTATCACAGGAGGTCTGGACATAGTACCAGAAAAGCCACTCCATCACCCAGAGTCAAGATGTCTCTGACCAACTGAAGGTCTAAGTGAACTCACCTAAGAAGACGGCCTGAGAACTTTGACATTGGCCAGGATATTCAACTCAAGAAGGACCCTACTCGCTTCATGGAATGGCAACACCTCATCCGGCTCCAACGCCAGAGGTTCATCTTTTGCAAGCATCAGGAGGTGCCCCCTGCAATCAACCAGTTCACCCAGGTCCTAGACCGGCAAAAGGCCACTCAGCTCTTCAAACTTGTGCACAAATACTGACCTGAGACCGAGCTGGAGAAAAAGAAACTACTGATGGCCCGTGCTGAGAAAAAAGCAGCCGGTGAAGGAGACGTCCCAACAAGAAGACCCCCTGTGACCAGAGCAGGTGCTAACACAGTGACTGCCTTGGTGGAGAACAAGAAAGCCAGCTGGTCGTCATCTCTCATGATGTGGATCCTAGTAGGCGTTTTGTTTTCTCGCCAGCTCTGTGCCGGGAGATGGGAGTCCCCTGCCGCATAGTGAAGGACAAGGCAAAACTGGGCTGCCTCGCCCATTGGAATCAATCCCAGCTTTCCACAGTAAAGAAAAAGACTGTAAACCCCACTGAGTTCAGAATGGTGTAAGGCCTGGAAGCCGTGAAAGAGGCTACGGTATTTGAAACCCCAACAGTGCTGAACCGTCACACTCTGCTCTCAAGAGTCCCAGTCACGCAACGGTATTCACGGTGATCAACCTGGCCAGTGCCTTCTTCAGTATTTCCCCTCCACCTGGAGGCCTGCCTTCACGCACCAGTGCAGTGCATATGGACAGTGTTGCCTCAAGGTGCTCAGAACAAGCCCTTCAAGTTTCACCAAGACAATGTCCTCCATCCTCGTCAACTGGATTGCAGAATATGCAAGAGTCACTCTTCTACAACACGTGGATGACCTTCTCTTTTGTGTGGTTGACATCGATACCTGCACAGTCCATTCCTTGTCTCTACTACTCTACCTGGAAGAACAGCAACGCAACGTCTGGAAGAACAAAGTCCAGTGATGTCAGAAGCAAGTTACATCCCTGGGACACTGTATTGCCCACCAGACGAAACACATGTCAAAAGACTGGAAGACCACTGTGGAGAAGATGGCTCCCCCAACAACTCCAAGAATGCTGCAGGCCTTCCCTGGTCTAGTGTCGTATTGCAGAACCTGGATCCCTGATGCCTCAGTCCTAATGCAGCCTCTGTGCGCTTGCATCAACGCAACCCCGCTCCTTCTATCGGACGCAGCCTTCAACTCATTCAGGAGATTGGAAGAACTCCACAGTCTCAGTGCCAACACCAGGCCTACCTGACTACGAGAAGTCTTTCCGTCTACCTGATGGAAGAAAGAAGGTCATGCTACTGGAGTCCTGATATGGATTTCACGGGGAAAACAGAGACTTTTATTCTTCCTCTCAGCCCGCTTGGATCCAGTTGCAAGAGGAGCACCCTCCTGCCTGATGGCAGTATCTGCAGCACACACCCTTCCTGGACAAGGTTGCTGACATCACTCTTGGACAGCCACTGGAAACTCTCACTCCACACGACATCTTGGCAATCTTCAATCAAGCTCAACCAACAATAATCTCCCCACCGCCAGGCATCTTTGTGGCGCCTCTATCGCCTTTGTCTCATAATGTCACCGTCTCCAGACCTCCAGTCCTCATCCCGGCTACTCTACTCCCACCCCCAAGGGGGGGTACAATATGGACTTTCCAGAACAAAATTTACAGAATTTATCCTCTACTTGGATGGCTCCAGATTTGCAGATGATGAAGAAGTTTCCACACAGGAAGTGCAGTGACCAGCAATCAAGAAATCCTGTGGTCCAGAAGTCTGTCACCTAGCCTGTCAGCCCAGGAAGCAGAACTGATAGCGCTGACGAAATCCTGCCAGATGGCAGAAGGCAAGACTGCAAACATCTACACCGACTACAGGTACTCGCATGGCATAGCACACGACTTTGGGCCCATCTGGGCTGCAAGGGACTTCATCACAGCAAACGGGACAACCGTGAAGCATCATGGAGCCTTCAGGGACCTGCTGGGTGTACTCCAACTTCCAAAATGGTGGCAATTTGAAAAATCAAAGTGCATGGAAAAACTGAGAACAGAAGAGGTGTGAGGCAATAACATGGCGGACATGGCAGCCAAAGAAGCGGCCAAAGGAAGACAACATGGAGAAGTGGGAGAGGTCGTAGAGCCGGACGGCTACTACATGACGACTGAAGACAAGAAACCTGACAAAAAGACGTCCTGGGATCTGCTCAAGAAGTTGCAAGACCAAGCTCCAAAAGGAGAAGAAAAGCTGAATGCGAAAAAAACAACACGTGAAGAAGGAAGGCTATCAATAATGGACTTCAAACTCTGCCTACCACAAAGTATGCACCCTATGGTGGTCCAATGGGCACATGGACCCACACCCACATATCAAAGACACAGATGAATGATCTGATTGGTGCTTACTTGTTCGCTTCAGGGATCTCCACCCTAACAGCCAAATTCACCAGCAGCTGTCTGACCTGCGGCAAATGCAAGCCTGGACGTATGGAAGAAAGTCCCCCTCACCTCATCTGGAAAGACCACTCTACCAGCTTCAAAGGATCCAGATAGACCACATCCAGATATCGCCAAGTGAAGGATTCAAATACGCCATTGTGGTCAAAGAAGTATTTTCAAGATGAACAGAAGCGTTCCAAGTCAGCAAAGACTACTGCAAAGAAGCTACTTTCGGAAAATAGTGTGCAGATACGGGGTTCCAGAAATGATAGAAAGTGATCAGGACCCGCATTCACAGCAAATATGACACACGAGACCCGATTAGCAGTTGGGTCAGACCTAGGCCTACACACTCCTTACCACCCCCAGAGCAGCGGCAAGGAAAGAAAGACTGAACGGAACACTTAAGAATAGGATGCTGAAAATTGCCCAAGAGACACGCAAACCATGGCATGACACACTCCCAATTGCACTGTTTAACGTAAGGCACACTCCCAGAGACCCAGAAAAGCTGTCACCATAACGAAATTTTGTTTGGGTCTAGTCCCAAGTTAGGTGCATTCTTCCCTCAGCAGCAGAATATGCAAAATGATATCTTTTTACTTATGTTAATTGAATTGGTAAAAAACTAATGTTCATTCTCGAGTTTTTTTCTTCACTGCCAGATTTGATGGTCCTGTCCAAGAGCCCCAGATGACCCCAACCTCTGTGTAACTAGAGGGAAAGCCTGCTTGGATCCACGTATCGCATTGCAAGGAAGCTCCTGTACCAGGAGAGACACCTAAGCCATGAAGGATGTCGTGGATGCTCTGACTGACCAGACAGATGACCTACCTGCTGAAGAATAACACACGTTTTTTTTTCTGAACATGCAGTTAAATAAAGAGACTATGATTGCAAACACATAAACCCCCGACAGGGACAGTCCTCCTGACCGCCCATTTGCGAAAAGTCTGTATTCGGTGGGGGAGACATGCGCTAGGCATATTCTCAACCCGCCGGCAGCACAAAAGAGTTGCAGCGCTTTGGGACAGGAGCAGGTTTTTAGGGCAAGTGGTATCTAAGAGGGGACTGTCATGGAAATATATATGTATTCCATATATTCAAAGTATATTCAAAATATATGCATTCACAGTTAGATAGATCTCACTTGCTAAAAATCCTGTGCTCATACATATCTATGCAAGAGCTGATGCCTGCTATAATCAGTCGTTTTAAACGACCCTGGCCTTCATAAAGTACAGAAAGTTTTAATAGATATCTATTGTTTTACTTTTCTAGTCATGCAAGAAAGCTAGGGCAAAAGAACATAAAACAATAAATCTGCAACTTCAGCCCTTTTATCATAATTATCATACTTACACTAGAACAGCCAATAATCTAGCAGCTTTTAATTGTATGTTAATTGACTAACCAGCCCCTTTTGTAAACATATAAAAACCTTGAATGAATAATAAATGAGAGGTCTTGACGAACTGCTATACTGACACTTCCGTTGTGGACAGTTTCATTTCGTTCTGAGCGCTCAAAAAGACATTTAATAGAGAATTGGGAACGGCAAGCAGCAAACACTGAAGGATAAAATTTATCCTAATTAAATTTCCATAACATCCCCTATCCCCACCCAAATCCCCCCACCACATAAAATAACCCCCATCCCCACTCCAAATCCCCCCACACATACAATAACCCCATCGCCACTCCAAATCCCCCCACACATACAATAACCCCCATCGCCACTCCAAATCCCCCCAGACATAAAATAACCCCCCATCCCCACTCCAAATCCCCCCACACACATTAAATCCCCCCATCCCCACTCCAAATCCCCCCACACATAAAATAACCCCCCATCCCCACTCCAAATCCCCCCACACACATTAAATCCCCCCATCCCCACTCCAAATCCCCCCACACATAAAATAACCCCCATCGCCACTCCAAATCCCCCACACATAAAATAACCTCCCATCGCCACTCCAAATCCCCCCACACATAAAATAACCCCCATCCCCACTCCAAATCCCCCCACACATACAATAACCCCCATCGCCACTCCAAATCCCCCCACACATAAAATAATCCCCCATCCCCACTCCAAATCCCCCCACACATACAATAACCCCCCATCGCCACTCCAAATCCCCCCACACATAAAATAACCCCCCATCCCCACTCCAAATCCCCCCACACACATTAAATCCCCCATCCCCACTCCAAATCCCCCCACACATAAAATAACCCCCCATCGCCACTCCAAATCCCCCACACATAAAAATAACCCCCCATTGCCACTTCAAATCCCCACACATAAAATAACCCCCCATCCCCACTCCAAATCCCCCCACACATAAAATAACCCCCATCCCCACTCCAAATCCCCCCACACATACAATAATCCCCCATCGCCACTCCAAATCCCCCACACATACAATAACCCCCATCCCCACTCCAAATCCCCCCACACATAAAATAACCCCCCATCCCCACTCCAAATCCCCCCACATAATGTATCTCCCCATCCCCACTCCAAACCCCCCGCACACAAAAGAACCCCATCCCCACTCCAAATCCCCCCACACATAATATATCCCCCATCCCCACTCCAAACCCCCCACACATAAAAGAACCCCCATCCCCACTCCAAATCCCCCCACACATAAGTATCCCCCATCCCCACTCCAAACCCCCCCACACATAAAATAACCCCATCCCCACTCTAAAACCCCCCCCATACACACACACTCACACAGTATGTCCCCCATTTATCTTCTGTGGTTTCTTCAGCTCCATAGTCGAGCACACTCACCACAAATCTTCACCCTTCTGGGCGCCGACGACGAGTGACATCAGCAGCGTGATCACATGACCTGATCCGCTGCAGACGTCGCTCTGACCCGGCGGTCAGAGCTTCAATTGTACTGGCGTCTGGCTTCCTGCACCAGCGCGCTGGTATGTGGGTAACTAAGCGACGTTACCCGCGTAGTCGCTGTGCTGATCGCTGCCCTGAGCTGCCTGTTTGGCAACTCACCAGCAGTCATGTAGCGACACACCAGCGATCCTGACAAGTTCATATCGTTGTCGGGATCGCTGGTGAGTTGCTAAGTGTCAGATTGTAATCTCTGGACAGTTGACCATCTGGTTAAACAAAGTTTCAATGACCTTTTGCTAAACCCGATGTGTACCTTGGTTACCAGCTCCAGTTCGCTGATCGCTGGTCTCCTGCCTGTCACACGCAGCGATGCGTGCTGGCCAGCGGGAGACCAACGATCAAAAAAATGTCCAGGACATTCGAGCACGATCAGCGATACCCGGCAGGGGGCTGATAGTCGCTGCTTGTCACACACAGATATCGCTGGGGAGATCGCTGTTGCGTCACAAAACTTGTGACTCAGCAGCGATCTCGCTAGCGATCTCACTATGTGAGACGGGGTCTTAACAGAGAAATGTTAATTACCTGGTCATTTACATTTATCTAAACAAAATGAACTTTGACATTCAAAGATGGAAGAAAACTAATTAGACCTTTCCCCGGAGAATTGTAGGTTGTTAAGTCCACAGGTCAGATACCATGAGCAATCATAGCCTTTAGAGAAGTTAAAAGCACAGACATGCAGGGACACAGCAGCGATTGGACATACAGAGCGAGAGAGAGATGAGGACAGATGGATGGACTTTCTACCTTAATAATGTAATGTATGTAATGTTTGTTTATTGATTCATATGCTTATACTGTTCATTATCATGGTGCTTGAACCTCTAGGTTCAAGCAACATATTGTAATCCGATTTCTTATCATTGTGCTTTGGAAACAGCACTATATTGTTTATTGTGCTTGGAAAAAGCACTATATTGTTATTCACATTATTCTTTTTCCGTGTTCTTCTTCTTCTCCAGATTTGCCAATTAATACAGCCCGAACCCGCTCGGTGTACAGACTCCGTTCAAAACAAGGTTTTTGAAGCAGCTAGCTGCCGTGACAGGTGTGCTAAGTATTTTTGGAGTCGATCAGATTTTTTGCTTTTTTAACCCTTTACGTTTGAAAAAAAAAAATCTTCCCATTGGAATGCATTGATTTTGAACTTAAATGTCCGTCTCGGGCTTGGAATTTTTTAAAATCGAAAAATGATATTTTTTCCCCCCACTGTTACCCCCTGAGGACATTTTTGTAGAAAAAAAATGTTGCCACCTCAAAACGTGCGTAAAAAAATGGCGTAAAAATAAATTGCCATAGGAATTAATGGCCCCATTGTAATCAATGGGCTCCCATATAAATCAATAATATAGCGTGTGAGGCGTTTGTAAGGACCAACTACCACACCAGCTATAAATAACCCGGTTGCTAGGTGACAACCCATGAACTATAGTGACCCCGGGTTAGTAGGTGGCACAGCCATGAATTTTAATGACTGAACTGGAAACACAAACTCCCATAGGAATTTAAATAGCCATAGATTATTGCGGAGGCTGCCATGTAGCCCAAAAAATAGCATCATCACATGACCTTATTGGCCAATTGAATCTTGTAGGTACTTCATTCACGGCCTAACTGGGATACACAAGGTCACATGACAACTACTGGCCAATGGGAAACTCCCAGGTTCTAATGTTGTTGCCTCACTGAACTGACAGTCAAATATTTCTTCTCCAGAACGTCCCGGGGTCCCCAATGTTGGCCCCCAAACATAACGGGGCCCCACAATGTTGGCCCCCAAACATAACGGGGCCCCGCAATGTTGGCCCCCAAACATAAACGGGGCCCTGCAATGTTGGCCCCGCAATGATGGCCCCCAAACCTCATGGGGCCCCGCAATGTTGCCCCAAACCTCATGGGGCCCCGCAATGTTGGCCCCCAAACGTCACAGGGCCCCGCAATGTTGGCCCCAAATGTCACAGGGCCCCGCAATGTTGGCCCCCAAACATAACGGGGCCCCGCAATGTTGGCCCCCAAACGTCATGGGGCTCCGCAATGTTGGCCCCCAAATTCACGGGGCCCTGCAATGTTGGCCCCCAAACATCACGGGCACCGCAATGTTGGGCCCCCAAACGTTACAGGGCCCACAATGTTGGCCCCCAAACATCACAGGGCCCAGCAATGTTGGCCCCCAAACATCACGGGTCCCGCAATGTTGGCCCCCAAACATAACGGGGCCCCACAATGTTGGTCCCCAAACATCATGGGGCTCCGCAATGTTGGCCCCCAAAACGTCACGGGGCCCCGCAATGTTGGCCCCCAAATAACGGGGCCCCGCAAGGTTGGCCCCCAAACATAACGGGGCCCGCAATGTTGGCCCCCAAACATAACGGGGCCCCACAATGTTGGCCCCCAAAATAACGGGGCCCCGCAATGTTGCCCCCAAACATAACGGGGCCCTGCAATGTTGGCCCCCGCAATGATGGCCCCCAAAAACCCCTGGGGCCCCGCAATGTTGGCCCCCAAACCTCATGGGGCCCCCGCAATGTTGGCCCCAAACGTCACAGGGCCCCGCAATGTTGGCCCCAAATGTCACAGGGCCCCGCAATGTTGGCCCCCAAA
>JARQOD010000004.1:366788822-366831245 GCA_033576555.1 Oophaga sylvatica | reverse complement strand
CTGTCCAGGGTTGACTCTGTTGTGGAGGATCAAATTGGACCTAGTGGAGGTTAGTCCTCCTCAGGAAAGCCACGTTTTGCTAACGCTAGGACAACGGCCTTGTTAGGGGGGATTGGTCGGTTCGTCCTCATGATACTTCCATAGATAGCATCTCCTAAATTTACCTAGTTCATTGGACTATAAGATCTTGAGATTTTACCTGTTTCTTTTCTTTGCTTCTCCGGGATTTACCATAAGTGTTCCACAAGTCTGTTGAAAGGTTTTGAGCAGTGGTTCTCTGCTGTGCCTCCTGACCCGTTTGTTGGGGTCGAGTATGTGTTAGAAAATATTGTCTCGTTTTCTGCGGAAACTCCAGTATTTGGTTAATGGAGAGGTTGCGGGACAATCTTGGTTTTTTACATCCTGCTAGACTCGCCGTGGTATCATAGAGCCATCCTGACGACCGTCCAAGTTGGCTCCCTGCCTAGGGGGGTTCAGTAATGTCAGCTGTTCCCTGTCTGAGGGACCCGGTAAAAAGTCCTGCTGCTCACATGTTCTCTTCGTATCTGGGCTACACATCGCAGTTTTACTGGAAGTGCTGTTACCATCACGTTGCTCCGTGTACTGGGTTCATAATGTTCACGTTCCTTTCCTTGTGACGCAAAAAGTCCTGCTGCCTCCACCATGTTTCTTTCTCTTCCTGGCTCAACACGCCATTGTTGCTCGATGCTGTTACACAGTCACACTTCTCCTGTGTTCCTGGGGTTCGCTAGTTCGCTGTTCCCCTGTTGTAGCAAAAAGTCCTGCTGCCTCCACCATGTTTCTTTTACCCCGGGCTACAACACGAAGTTGTTGCTCGGAAGTGCTGTTACACAGTCAACACTTGCTCCGTGTTACTGGGTTCAGTAATGTCACTTTCCCCTGCTTGTGTAGGCAAAAAGTCCTGCAGCCTCCCATTCTTTCTCTTCCTGGTACAACACGCCAGTTAGTTCTTGGAAGTGCTTTACACTGTCTACACTTCCTCCTGTGTTATGGTTTCAGTAATGTCAGGTTCCAGCTGGTAGGAAAAGTCCTGCTGCCTCACCTGTTTTTCTATCCACTCTGTTTATGGGTTATAATGTCACTGTTCCCCTGCTGGTGAGCAAAAAGTCTGCTGCCTCCACCAGTTCTCTTATCCTGCTACAACACCGCCATTGTTGCCGGAAGTGCGTTAGCACAGTCAACACTTGCTCTGTGTTCTGGTTCAAATCAGCTGTTCCCCTGCTGTGTGAAGGAAAAAGTCCTCTGCCTCACCATGTTTCTTCTCATCCCTACAACACGCAGTTTCCGAAGGTGTTACACACAACGTCCGGTACGGTAGTATGTCTTCCTCTGTGTGACGCAAAGTCTGCTGCTCACTTCTCTTCCATCCCTGCTACACACGCATTTTGGATGCTGTACACATCACCTCCTGTGTTGGTCATAGCAGGTTCCGCTTACGCAAAGTCCGCTGCTCACTTCTATCCCTCGGTTACTGGGGTTCAGTAATGTCAGTGTTCCTGCCTTTGTTACCAAAGTCTGCTGCCTCACATGTCTCTTCTCAAACACTGGCTACAACACCGCCAGTTGTGCTCGGAAGTGCTGTTAGCACAGTCAACACTTGCTCCTGTGTTACTGGGGTTCAGTAATGTCAGCTGTTCCCCTGCTGTGTGTACGGCAAAAAGTCCTGCTGCCTCCACCATGTTCTCTTCTCATCCTGGGCTACAACACCGCCAGTTGTTGCTCGGAAGTGCTGTTAGCACAGTCAACACTTGCTCCTGTGTTACTGGGGTTCAGTAATGTCAGCTGTTCCCCTGCTGTGTGAACGGCAAAAAGTCCTGCTGCCTCCACCATGTTCTCTTCTCATCCTGGGCTACAACACCGCCAGTTGTTGCTCGGAAGTGCTGTTAGCACAGTCAACACTTGCTCCTGTGTTACTGGGGTTCAGTAATGTCAGCTGTTCCCCTGCTGTGTGAACGGCAAAAAGTCCTGCTGCCTCCACCATGTTCTCTTCTCATCCTGGGCTACAACACCGCCAGTTGTTGCTCGGAAGTGCTGTTAGCACAGTCAACACTTGCTCCTGTGTTACTGGGGTTCAGTAATGTCAGCTGTTCCCCTGCTGTGTGTACGGCAAAAAGTCCTGCTGCCTCCACCATGTTCTCTTCTCATCCCTGGGCTACAACACCGCCAGTTGTTGCTCGGAAGTGCTGTTTAGCACAGTCAACACTTGCTCCTGTGTTACTGGGGTTCAGTAATGTCAGCTGTTCCCCTGCTGTGTGTACGGCAAAAAGTCCTGCTGCCTCCACCATGTTCTCTTCTCATCCCTGGGCTACAACACCGCCAGTTGTTGCTCGGAAGTGCTGTTAGCACAGTCAACACTTGCTCCTGTGTTACTGGGATTCAGTAATGTCAGCTGTTACCCTGCTGTGTGAACGGCAAAAAGTCCTGCTGCCTCCACCATGTTCTCTTCTCATTCCTGGGCTACAACACCGCCAGTTGTTGCTCGGAAGTGCTGTTAGCACAGTCAACACTTGCTCCTGTGTTACTGGGGTTCAGTAATGTCAGCTGTTCCCCTGCTGTGTGTACGGCAAAAAGTCCTGCTGCCTCCACCATGTTCTCTTCTCATCCCTGGGCTACAACACCGCCAGTTGTTGCTCGGAAGTGTCATTGGCACGGGTACTCACTCCTGCCCAGACTGGTTACAGCATGCCATCTTTTTCCTGTCAGTGTAAACGTCACTTAGCCTCCAATAAGTTGTCCTGTCGTGTTGCGGTCGGGTTAGCCGACTCTATGGTTCTTGGAGTTTAGGTGCTTCCTATGTGTGCTGCGGGATATGCAAATAAAGGCTGTTTCCGTTGTGACAATAGGACAATCACCCACTGTAGTACTGTGGGATTCGGTAACTGCGGCCGGCTCGCAGCCTGTTAACTTAAATTTCCATGGGTACCTTCTGCTACCCGTCCGGGTTCCAGTACCGTCAGCTGGTTCTCCGCAGTGCCTTTGGCCTAGGTGCCTCCATCTCGGTATCCGAGTTCCAGCAACGTCTGCTGGTCCTTGGTAGTGCTTTGGAGCACAGGTACCTCCTGCTTAGTAACCGTGTCCCAGTAACGTCAGCTGGTCCTCGGTTGTGCCATTGGCTCTTTTCCTTCTGCTGCCCCTCCAGGTTCCAGCACAGTTAGCTGGTCCTCGTTACTTGCATTGGCTCTTGTACCTTCTGCTACCCGTCCGGGTTCCAGTACCGTCAGCTGGTTCTCCGCAGTGCCTTTGGCCTAGGTGCCTCCATCTCGGTATCCGAGTTCCAGCAACGTCTGCTGGTCCTTGGTAGTGCTTTGGAGCACAGGTACCTCCTGCTTAGTAACCGTGTCCCAGTAACGTCAGCTGGTCCTCGGTTGTGCCATTGGCTCTTTTCCTTCTGCTGCCCCTCCGGGTTCCAGCACAGTCAGCTGGTCCTCGTTACTTGCATTGGCTCTTGTACCTTCTGCTACCCGTCCGGGTTCCAGTACCGTCAGCTGGTTCTCCGCAGTGCCTTTGGCCTAGGTGCCTCCATCTCGGTATCCGAGTTCCAGCAACGTCTGCTGGTCCTTGGTAGTGCTTTGGAGCACAGGTACCTCCTGCTTAGTAACCGTGTCCCAGTAACGTCAGCTGGTCCTCGGTTGTGCCATTGGCTCTTTTCCTTCTGCTGCCCCTCCGGGTTCCAGCACAGTCAGCTGGTCCTCGTTACTTGCATTGACTCTTGTACCTTCTGCTACATTTACAAATTGAAGATTTTTTCAATGCTTTTTTGGGTAATCACTCTGGATCTCCAGCAATGAAGACGACGACCCTGATGACCACCCCGAAGAAGATGACGACCACAAGGACGACGAGCATCAAGCCAACCAGCCTAAACACCATCACAAAGAAGAAATAAAAGATTACCAAACAGGACTAAGAAGGTTAAGACAAACTACAAGATACAGAACAAGAGACTTAAGAACAATAAGCAGAAGATCAAAAAGCAGAAGAACATGAAGTATAAGACCAAAATGAAGAGCAAAATATATGCTCTAAATTATAAGCAGAAGAAGACTAAGCAGTGTATGGGGGTGAGTCCGTTCCTCCTCGTGGTGCCCCTGGAAAATGCCTGCTGCTGCAGGCTAAACTGAACACGGACAAATACTGTTGTAATTTAAATCTTTTGTGACAGCAAGAACGGAAGGATGAAAAATTCATACTTTGACAGATTACAAGTACAGGATTCTCTGTCACAAATAAGAATATGATGAAGAAGATGAAGTACAATATGAATAAGAATAATAGTTTAATAAGAAGAATATGAGTAATGTTAACAAAAAGATGAATAGCAAGAAGTTTAAGAAGAAGATAAAGAAGGTGAAGATGAAGAATAATTTGATGAAAAAGATGATGCTGCTGAAGATTATGAAGGAGAAAGTGTGTCAAAAGTTAAAAAGGTGAAGAGCATGGAAGTTGTGAAATATACATATTTGCCAAAATAGAAAAAACGTTAACAACATTGTCAATTTCTTCGTCAATCCGAACATCTTTAAAAAAAAAATATTTTATGCTATTCCATTTGATTGGGTTAAACATCTATGCCTTTAATGTCTCCTCAACCTTCCCCAATACATTCTACATTACTCTTTGTTGTTTTCCTTCATGTACAATTAACCAACAAGGCAAGAATGGGTTTTTTTTAATTCCGATATTTTGTTACCATAGACTTACATTGGATTTCCGGTATCGGTATCGGGTATCGCCAATATTTTTTGGGTATCGGCGATACCATTCCGATTCCGATACTTTTGGATATCGGAAAGTATCGCTCAACTCTAGAGATGAGTGATTTCCTTAAAAGAATTGTTGCTGAAACAAGACAAACAAACACATCTGATAGTGATGAAATGAAACTGATCATGCAGGCTTATTCAAAAAACCGAGAGGTCAGTGTTCAAGAAGCTGTTGCCCGTGTATGCAGTCTGAAGCTTAAATCCTGTTCTCGTCTTGTTGTATTCATACCCACAGATGACAATGCTTTAAAAATGAGTTTGCCCTTGAGGTCCTTGAATGATAAAAGTCCTGAATCAGAAAATGTCTGGATGTCAGGAATAACTGAAAAATATAAAAACAGGCCAGACACACCAGACTTTGAAGGAATGTCCATGGCAGAATTTGCTTCCACTTATAGAATAGTCTATGGCAGACAGAGAAATCGCAGCAATGTCCTGTCGCTTCAAATGGTTTTGGGTTCATTCAAAAACGAACACAAGGAAAACCTGCTGTCATTAGATATGCTCGATTTTCAGAGAAAAATTCTCCGGAGAAATTCTATGTCACATTACTAAAACTATACCTACCTTACTGCTCAGATACACAACTCAAACCAGGAGATTTCCCATCATACCAATCTTTCTATGATTGGGGAACTGTAAAGCTTTCTGAAAGTAATGATCTTCAGAGAGTGTTTCAAATTATCAAGAAAAATAGGTTACCATATGAAAAAAATTGTAAAGCAATAGAAAAGGCCATTGTAGAGCTTGAACAAAATGGACCGATGGAGGATGCATGGAGTACACTTGCTCCTGAGAGTGAACTTATTAGACTGGAGTGTAAAAGAAATGCAACACAGCAGTAAAAGTTGAAGCCCCTGTTGTAAACCCTGTGGTGTTGAGACAGATGTATCAGAATCTGAATAAAAGTCAGGCATCCATTTTCTATACAGTGCGTAAATGGTGTGAAAGACGTGTGTGCGGAGAAAATCCTGAACAGTTTTTTCTATTTGTGACTGGTGGAGCTGGGACTGGTAAATCACACCTCATTAAATGTATCTATTTAGAGGCATCAAAGATACTTCAGAGACTTCCTAGGATTTCAGAGGAAAGTGACATTTCTATGCCTACTGTCCTACTCTCAGCCTTCACTGGCACAGCAGCCTTTAACATTTCAGGTAAAACCTTACACTCTATCTTGAAACTACCAAGAAGCCTTAAACCACCATACCAGGGGCTGGGAAACTGTCTTGATGAAGTGAGAGTAACGCTATCAAATGCAGAAATAATTATTATTGATGAGGTGTCCATGGTCTCTAAACCACTGTTTACTTATATACATTGGAGGCTACAAGACATAAAAGGTAGCAAAAAACCTTTTGGAGGCATGTCTGTTCTAGCAGTGGGAGACTTCTACCAGTTGCCACCTCCAGGGAAAGCTAAGCCTCTGTGTGTATTTGAAGACCATGTGCTTGATTTCTGGCAAGACTTGTTCAAGGTTGTTACCCTCACAGAAATAATGCGGCAAAAGGAGGATATAGCATTTGCCGAACTCCTAAACAGAATTCGATTAAAAGGCAAGGGAGAGGCATTATCTGAATCTGACAGAGCCTTACTTTCTCAGTCTGTGACTCAACTGACAGACTGTCCAAAGGATGTCCTTCATGTGTTTGCCAGAAATAAAGATGTAGATCAGCATAACACAACCATCATATCTGCTTTGCATTCTGAAGTAGAGTTGAGCGATACTTTCCGATATCCTAAAGTATCGGAATCGGAATGGTATCGCCGATATCACTAAAATATCGGCGATACCCGATACCGATACCGGAAGTCCCATGTAAGTCTATGGGAACAAAATATCGCAACTAAAAAAAACTCATTCTTTCCTTGTAAACACTAAATATACACACATAGAATACATATATATATATATACATGTCATTGTGACATATATATATACATATATGTATAGTTTATACACTTCTACATAGTAAAATATCCTCTCATTCAATTGCCGGGTAAAGCCGGCTTCAGTGAAAAGACAGAAGCACCCGACATGAAATGACACTTGGTGTACATAGGGTTAACCATGTCTTTTCATGTCGTTTGCTATCTGATTTGCACAAACAATTAAATCAGACTATGTGTGCAAAATTTCACACCTGTAGGGGTTAATTAAAGGTGTAAATTCGTTGTAAAAAAAACAGACTTTTTTTGCTACGAATTTACACCTTTAATTAACCCCTACAGGTGTGAAATTTTGCACACATAGTCTGATTTAATTGTTTGTGCAAATTAGGCTGGAGTCACACACAACCACAAAAAATCGGTCCGTTTTAGACGGTCGACAATCGGATCAAAATAAAAACATCACACATCCTTCTGGCATCCGATTTTCCTTCAAAGATGCGATTTAATCGCATGTGTGTGTACCTTGTAACATCCGATTTTCATCCGACTTGCGAGATTTTCTCGCAGGCTTGCAAAACTGACATATAATGGATCCAAAAGAATAGTATTTAAATGCCAAAAGAAAGAATAGATATATACACATATATATATATATATATATATATATATATATATGTCATTGTGACATATATATATATACATATATTTATAGTTCTTACACTTCTACATACTGTTATAGCCGCTAATTCAATTGCCGGCTTCAGTGAAATCACAGAAGCCGACATGAAATGATACATTGTTTCCACACATTTAACCATGTAATTTCATGTATTTTTATATATGTTTGAAACATACAATTACATGAGTATATGTGTGCTAAATTTCAGACATGTAGGGGTTAATTAAAGGTGTAAATTCGTTGTAAAAAAACCGGACTTTTTTTGCTACGAATTTACACCTTTAATTAACCCCTACAGGTGTGAAATTTTGCACACATAGTCTGATTTAATTGTTTGTGCAAATTAGGCTGGAGTCACACACAACCACAAAAAATCGGTCCGTTTTAGACGGTCAACAATCGGATCAAAATAAAAACATCACACATCCTTCTGGCATCCGATTTTCCTTCAAAGATGCGATTTAATCGCATGTGTGTGTACCTTGTAACATCCGATTTTCATCCGACTTGCGAGATTTTCTCGCAGGCTTGCAAAACTGACATATAATGGATCCAAAAGAATAGTATTTAAATGCCAAAAGAAAGAATAGATATATACACATATATATGTCATTGTGACATATATATATATACATATATTTATAGTTCTTACACTTCTACATACTGTTATAGCCGCTAATTCAATTGCCGGCTTCAGTGAAATCACAGAAGCCGACATGAAATGATACATTGTTTCCACACATTTAACCATGTAATTTCATGTATTTTTATATATGTTTGAAACATACAATTACATGAGTATATGTGTGCTAAATTTCAGACATGTAGGGGTTAATTAAAGGTGTAAATTCGTTAAAAAAAAATGCGTGGGCTCCCGCTGTATTTTCTCCACCAGACAGACAAAGCAAGCGAGTGGGGGCAGATAATAATAGCCTAGGGAGGGTACATTTTTTTTGTGCCCCCCCCTGGCTACTAACATCTGCCCCCAGACACCCCAGAAAGGGCAAATCTATAATTAGATTCGCCCTTTCTGGCACTTTGCCCGTCTATTCCCATTGCCCTGTAGCGGTGGCGAATGGGTTAATAAGGGGTTAAAATGACCTTGCAATTGAAAGGTCACTTTAAGCCAGGTTAATAATTGATAGCTGTCAATTAGGCAACTATCAATTATTAATCCTATTGTATGAAAGAAAAATCAAACACACACACTTTAATAAAAAATAAGTTTAATTAAATAATCACACAGTTTTTGACCATATTTTATTTTCCTGCTAAAACCATTTCCTGTAATAAAAATAAAATAAAAAAGCAAAATTATACTTACCAATCCGATGTACAGTCAGGTCCCACGGTGTAATCCATCAGAAAGGGTTAACAGGTTACAGGTCGCAGAGAGCTAATAATGCTGTCTCAGACCTGTATTCCCCTGAATGAATAAGTTCCTCTACCACAGAAAGTAGAGGAATAGATTCATGAATGGAGCTTAATTGATTTCTTGCCAATTTAACTGTAGTGACCTGACCTAAAGGGAAAGTGGACACAATCAATTAAGCTTCATTCATGAAACACATCCTCTCCTGTCGCCAGGAGAGGAACTTATTCATTCATGAGCTTTGAGCTGAGCATGCAGGATTACTTGCACTGCTTGGCTCAAAGCTAGTTAACCCTTTGTGAAGGATTACAGCGTGGGACGTGACAGATCGGCGGAATAGGTAAGAATAATGTTGTTTTATTTCTTTTTCTTTATTTTAGGAGATCAATGGCTTCGCACGGATTTAGTGTAAAATAAAATATGGTCAAAAAAATGTGTTTTTATTTCATTAAAATTATTTATTCTTAAAGTGTGTGTGTTTTTTTATTTACTTCAATAGGATTAATAATTGATAGTTGTCTAATTGACAGCTATCAATCATTAACCTGCCTTAAGGTCACCTTTCAATTGCAAGGTGACAGTAAGGTGAGATTAACCCATTCGCCACCGCTACAGGGCAATGGGAATAGACGGGCAAAGTGCCAGAAAGGGCGAATCTAATTATAGATTTGCCCTTTCTGGGGTGTCTGGGGGCAGATGTTAGTAGCCAGGGGGGGCACAAAAAATGCACCCTCCCTGGGCTATTATTATCTGCCCCCACTCGCTTTGCTTTGTCTGTCTGGTGGAGAAAATACAGCGGGAGCCCACGCATTTTTTTTCAACGAAATTACACCTTTAATTAACCCCTACATGTCTGAAATTTTGCACAAATACACTCATGTAATTGTATGTTTCAAACATATATAAAAATACATGAAATTACATGGTTAAATGTGTGGAAACAATGTATCATTTCATGTCGGCTTCTGTGATTTCACAAAACCCGGCAATTGAATTAGCGGCTATTACAGTATGTAGAAGTCTAGGAACTATAAATATATGTATATATACATGTCACAATGACATGTATATATATATGTATGTGTTCTATGTGTATATATCTATTCTTTCTAGTCTTTATTAAAGCTGTCAGTGTGATTTTACAGTATAGGCGGGGATGAATTGCCGGCTTTTCTAAAGGACACCGATGCGATTTCATCGCAAGTCACACAGTGTGGTCCGTTTGTAATCAGATTTTTCATCGCTCCCATAGACTTGCATTGGCGATTGTCGACCGACAATCGGTGACAATCGCAGCATGCTGCGATTGTACACGGACGTTTAAAACGGACCACAAAAAATCTGATACTGGGAGCTGCTCCATAGATTAACATAGGTCCGACTGCAATGCGATATTTCATCGCATTGCAGTCGTCCGATTTTGTCGCCAGTGTGACTCCGGCCTTAGATAGCAAAGGACATGAAAAGACATGGTTAACCCTATGTACACCAAGTGTCATTTCATGTCACCCGACATGAAATGACACTTGGTGTACATAGGGTTAACCATGTCTTTTCATGTCCTTTGCTATCTAATTTGCACAAACAATTAAATCAGACTATGTGTGCAAAATTTCACACCTGTAGGGGTTAATTAAAGGTGTAAATTCGTTGTAAAAAAAACGGACTTTTTTGCTACGAATTTACACCTTTAATTAACCCCTACAGGTGTGAAATTTTGCACACATAGTCTGATTTAATTGTTTGTGCAAATTAGATAGCAAAGGACATGAAAAGACATGGTTAACCCTATGTACACCAAGTGTCATTTCATGTCGGGTTCTGCATTTTCACAAAAGCCGGCAATTGAATTAGCGGCTATTATACTATGTAGAAGTGTATGAACTACAAATATAAATATATATATATATATGTGTCACAAATTCAATGACATGTATATATATGAGGTGTAAAATTGCTGAAAAAAAATGCGTGGGCTCCCGCCCTATTTTCGCAACCAGACAGACAAAGCCAGTGAGTGGGGGCAGATAATAATAGCCCAGAGAGGGACCATTATTTTTGCCCCCCCCGGCTACTAACATCTGCCCCCAGACACCCCAGGAAAGACAAATCTATAATTAGATTCGCCCTTTCTGGCACTTTGCCCGTCTATTCCCATTGCCCTGTAGCGGTGGCGAATGGGTTAATATGGGGTTAAAGCCACCTTGCTATTGAAAGGTGACCTTAAGCCAGGTTAATAATTGAGAGCTGTCAATTAGACAACTATCAATTATTAATCCTATTGCATGAAATAAAAATAAAACACACACACTTTAATTAAAAATCATTTTAATGAAATAAAGACACATGTTTTTGACCATCTTTTATTTTACTGCAAAAACCATTTCCTGTAATAAAAATAAAATAAAAAAGCAAAATTATTCTTACCTATCCCATGCACAGTCAGGTCCCACGGTGTAATCCTTCAGAAAGGGTTAATGTTTACTGCAGGGACCGCAGCTAATGCTGCAGCCTCACAGTAAACCCCAAATGAATGAGTACCTCTCCTGCCTGACAGGAGAGTAAAGGCTGGGTGTCACATAACGATACACCAGCGATCCCGACAACGATATGCACTTGTCAGGATCGCTGGTGTATCGCTACATGATCGCTGCTGAGCTGCCAAACAGGCAGCGATCTGGGACAGCGACACTGCGGGTAACATCGCTTAAGGGCCCGTCTCACATAGCGATATCGCTACCGAGATCGCTGCTGAGTCACTAGTTTTGTGACGCAGCAGCGAGCTCACCAGCGATATCGCTGTGTGTGACATTCAGCGACGATCAGCCCCCTGCCGGGTATCGCTGATCGTCGCAGAAATGTCAGGACCTTTTTTTGATCGCTGGTTTCCCTCTGACAGGCACGCATCGCTGCGTGTGACAGGCGGGAGACCAGCGATCCGCTGGTAACCAAGGTACACAGCGGGTTTCCAGGCACCGCGCAGCGCTTGGAAACCCGCTGTGTACCTTGGATACCAGCTCCCTGCATCAGGGCGCTGGTATCCAAGGTACACAGCGGGTTTCTAGGCACAGCCCCGCGCCTGGAAACCCGCTGTGTACCTTGGTTACCAGCGGATCGCTGGTCTCCCGCCTGTCACACGCAGCGATGTGTGCCTGTCAGCGGGAAACCAGCGATCAAAGGTCCTGACATTTCAGCGACGATCAGCGATACCCGGCAGGGGGGCTGATCGTCGCTGAATGTCACACACAGCGATATCGCTGGTGAGCTTGCTGCTGCGTCACAAAACTAGTGACTCAGCAGCGATCTCGGTAGCGATATCGCTATGTGAGACGGGCCTTAAGTGGAAAGCTTAATTGATTGCTTTCCACTTTCACTTCAGGTCAGCCAGGGACACAATCAGTGACGTCAGAGGGAACTGATTAACAAAAATAGGGGTTCCCTTCGAAAAAAAATGGCGTGGGGTCCCCCCTATTTTTGTTAACCAGCCAGATGAAGCAGACCGCTGAGGCCTGGATTTTCAGGCTGTTAAGGAGCCAAGATCCATGGACCTTGCCAGCCTGATAATACCAGGCCACAGCAGTCTGTATATCTTGGCTGATTAACAAAAATAGGGGATCCCCTCGAAAAAAATTGGCGTGGGGTCCCCCCTATTTTTGTTAACCAGCCAGATGAAGAAAACCGCTGAGGCCTGGATTTTCAGGCTGTTAAGGAGCCAAGATCCATGGACCTTGCCAGCCTGATAATACCAGGCCACAGCAGTCTGTATATCTTGGCTGATTAACAAAAATAGGGGATCCCCTCGAAAAAAATTGGCGTGGGGTCCCCCCTATTTTTGTTAACCAGCCAGATGAAGAAAACCGCTGAGGCCTGGATTTTCAGGCTGTTAAGGAGTCAAGATCCATGGACCTTGCCAGCCTGATAATACCAGGCCACAGCAGTCTGCATATCTTGGCTGATTAACAAAAATAGGGGATCCCCTCGAAAAAAATTGGCGTGGGGTCCCCCCTATTTTTGTTAACCAGCCAGATGAAGCAGACCGCTGAGGCCTGGATTTTCAGGCTGTTAAGGAGCCAAGATCCATGGACCTTGCCAGCCTGATAATACCAGGCCACAGCAGTCTGCATATCTTGGCTGATTAACAAAAATAGGGGATCCCCTTGAAAAAAATTGGCGTGGGGTCCCCCCTATTTTTGTTAACCAGCCAGATGAAGCAGACCGCTGAGGCCTGGTTTTTCAGGCTGGTAAGGATCCAATATCCATGGACCTTGCCAGCCTGATAATACCAGGCCACAGCAGTCTGCTTAGCTTGGCTGGTTAACAAAAATAGGGGATCCCCTCGAAAAAAAACGGCGTGGGGATCCCCCCTATTTTTGTTAACCAGCCAAGTAAAATGCAGACTGCTGCGGCCTGGTATTAAAAGA
This sequence comes from Oophaga sylvatica, assembly GCA_033576555.1. NCBI lineage: Eukaryota > Metazoa > Chordata > Amphibia > Anura > Dendrobatidae > Oophaga > Oophaga sylvatica. The sequence goes on along the minus strand of JARQOD010000004.1, from coordinate 366,818,096 downwards.
CTGTCAAGGCCCATGGATTTTGGCCCTCAACAGCCTGATAATACCAGGCTACAGCAGCCCCACATTTGGCGCATCAAAAGATGTGCCAATTGTGGCACTTTACCCGGCTCTTCCCACTTGCCCTGTAGCGGTGGCAAGCGGGGTAATAAGGGGTTAATGTCACCGTTGATTGCACGGTGACAATAAGCCCGGTTAATAATGGAGAGGTGTCAATAAGACACCGATCCATTATTAATCCGAAAGTTATTAAATGTATAAAAAAAGACACAGCAAGAAAAAAGTCTTTTAATGAAATAAAAGAGACAACACAGTTTTCATTTCTTTTATTACTCTCTCATTCCTGCGACGCCATCGATCTCCTGTAAAAAAAGAAAAAAAACAAACCAACAGTATACCACCTGTCCGACGCAGTCCATAACGATAGTCCCACGACGATCCAGCTCTGCTACATCGCAATGACAGGCAGAGCCTGTCATTGCAACGCAGCACAGCTGATTACCTGCTTCCCCGGCGGTGACGTCATCGGACTGACTGCTTTACGGCCGGGATTACCCAGCAGTCACTGCAGTTATCGCGAGAAACTGCATGTGACCGCCGGGGAAAGAAGATGGCGGCCATGAAGCAGTGCAGGACGTGACCGCCGGAGATCTTCTGCCGGGTAAGTGCCGCTGACTCCTGACAGACCCGACCGACGGACACTGACAGTGACAGTGACAATCCCGATTCCGGTATCCGATAAGACGAAAATATCGGAACTCGGAATCGGAATTCCGATACAGCTAATATCGGCCGATACCCGATATTTGCAGTATCGGAATGCTCAACACTATTCTGAAGTAATTAACATTGATGCACATGACTATAAAAAAGATCTTCAAACAGGGCGGATGGAAAAACAGAAAACACCTTTTGAAAGTTGTAAAGGGGATTTGCCAGACAGGCTGCAGGTTGCTGAGGGTGCTCGTGTGATGCTCATTAGAAACATAGATGTGGAGGATGGACTAGTAAATGGCTCATTTGGAAAAATTGTCACCATTGTTTCCCAGTGTAAGGATGATAAAATAGTAATAAATAAGCTTGGTGTGGAATTAGATAATCCACATGCTGGACAGAGGAATCACAACAGAACATCAGCAAATAACTTGGTGTATATAGAAAGAATAGAAGAGCCCCTGAGCAGAAAAGGAGTAGTTCGTCATCAGTTTCCCATTAAACTTGCTTTTGCCTGCACAGTCCATAAGGTGCAAGGCATGACTACAACTTCTGCAGTAGTTTCACTACAGCATATTTTTGAGCCAGGTATGGCATATGTTGCTCTCAGTAGAACTACTTCACTTTCTCGACTGCACATTATTGACTTCAATGAAGATAAAATATATGCTGATCCACAAATCACAAGATCTTTGGAAAACATGAAAGAAGCAGCAGTCAATAATGCAATGCCCTTACTCAATAGTCTCCCATGGCCAATTTCTCCTTTATTAACAATTATTCACCACAACATACAAGGACTGTCAGCCCACATGGATGATGTGAGGCGTCATCATGAAATGTGTCTTGCAGACATTTTATGTTTCACTGAATCTCATCTCTCAGGTCAATATGTCACTAACCATCTACAATTATAAAACTATCAATTGTATAAACGCAACAGGCAGGTTTCATATTCTACCCATTCTAATCTGTCTAATAAGAATGGCGGTGGAGTAGCCATCTATGTGAAACATGACATACAGGCAAGTCCAATGCAGTATATACATGGCGTGACTGACCTTGAGTTCCTAGTTTTGAAAGTTGAGGCACCAATTCAAGCATTAATTTCAGTAATTTACAGGCCTCCAGATTACAGCACTAATCTGTTTTTACCACAACTTTGTAACTTGTTGAATTCGTTAGAAGTCATTGAACATGGTCCACTAATTATTTGTGGTGATTTCAATGAGGATCTATTGTCAGATAGAAAAAAGCCCATATTTGAAATCATGCAGTCGAGAGGATACAAACAGCTAATTACAACAGCCACTACAGAGAAGAATACACTTTTGGACCATTTGTACATTTCCAACCAGCAGTATTGTGCCAATTCAGGTGTTCTGTAGACATATTACAGTTATCATAATCCTGTTTATTGCATTTTAACCTAATTTGCATTCCCTCATGATGCACAGAGTTCAGGTCACGAGACTCTCGGTCAGTCTGAGACCGCGGCCGCAGCTCAGGTGAGTGGCAGAGTTCAGGTCAGGAGACCCGCGTCACACCGGTATTCACCTCCACTATTCGCAGGCAAAAGCGCAGGTGAATTTCGCCTGTGTCGGAGCCCAATGGCGATTAGCTGTCGGGCGTAGTACTATGTGGATCCCACAGTCCAGGTATATCATTGGCGGCTTACCTGAATTTCCTGGCATGGGCTTAAGGTTTTCACAGGCACTTACAGGGACGATACGGATATTTTATTCAAAGCGATTCTTGATTGGGGTCACCTATGCGAGGTGGCTCCAGTGAAGTTAGTGCATTACCCCTGTCATGGGCATTGTTGGTGGAGTCCTTGAGCGCACTGTACTCATTTTCATCATTCCTGACCCAGTTAGTAACACAAGCATGACTCCCATGTACCGTAACAGCCAGTTGCCTAGCAACCTTTTATAAGGTCAGGCGGGGCTCAAAACTTTATGCAAGCAGCCTTGCCACCTAGTGACTTTATCAATTTTCCTGGAGCATTCGCCATTCAGTCTAGCTCACTTAACCCCTCTCAGGCTGGCCTTGCTTCAGTTAACCCCATGCAGCTGGCGACAACCACAATGGTGTTTGCTTCCCAGCTTGCGTGCAGCAACAGCATGATACCATCCCATTCTCAGGCAGTTAATTTTACTGAGAACAGAGTTGATGAACGCAGCTACCGCCCCGTGGATTATTCAGATTCGGACGACTCATTCAGCGATGGCGAGGTCAGGGATAGTGAACCCCTAGCTTTGATCAAAGCACCCCTGCAAATCCCAGTTAACTTAACGCAGTGCCTAGCTTCAGGTGCGTTAGGGCAGGCTTTTGTTTTACAGGACTACGCGTCGGATCATCCATCTTCTGGGAAAGGGAAAAGACCCCGGCCGCGCTCTTCTTTGGGCCACCGGGCAGCTAACAAGATCAAGCACACCTCCAGACGCAATTTGCTGTGGGATTTATCACTTTATCTCCTATAAGTTCCGTGTCACGGCTGGCGGGTTTGTCGTACCCCCGGGACAGGCATGGCCCTCTCATGTCGTCACCGTGGCTTTCGGGGTCCCATGACTGTTCTGGGGGTGCGACGATCTCGTTTTTAACATAGCATTGCCGTGGCCGACCATTGTTTTCAATGGACCCGCCAATCACATCGCGAGCAGTTCCAACAGGAGCAGCAGCTTTTCCCACCCGCCCTCCCTTAAGGTGATTTTGTTTCCTTATTGGCTAGTTTGGCCTTCTGTACACTATACCTGATGTTTTGATTTTATTCGTTTTAAAAAAAAAAAAAAAAAAGGAAAAAGAGACAAAAGAGCATTTATACGAATTACAAATTACCACAATTATTCTAACTAAAAATGATCAAAGAACAGCTGTGGGATTTATCACTTTATCTCCTATAAGCTCCGTGTCATGGCCGGTGGGTTTGTCGTACCCCGGGACAGGCATAGCCCTCTCATGTCGTCGCCGTGGCATTCGGGGTCCCATGACTGTTCTGTGGGTGCAACGATCTCATTTTTAACATAGCATTGCCGTGGCCGACCGTTGTTTTCAATCGTCCCCCCAACATGATTCACTACGTTTTCAACATTACTATCCCTTCAATAAAGCTGTGTTTTAAAATTACAGTCGGTTGTCTGAATCTTATTGCCCATGCCTTTAATTCCAAGGTCTTTTAGGTCGTTTCTTATCCAAATAGTCTGGCAGTAGCCTTAAAGGGTTTTTGCAAGTTTTTTTTTTAACACCTCCTACACTCTCCTCCCCTCCGCTACTGACCTCAATGAACCTTTTCCCGCTGATCTCCGGTGCCCAGACCCGGAGATTCAGCGACTTCCTGGGTTCTGCAGCCTGCTCCCCAGTACTGCGCCTGCCTCCGGAGTAAAGAGCGCGCCTCCATTGATCTCAATGGAGGTGCGCTCTCGCTCCGTGCCTGCGCTCTGATCAATCCGTCCAGATTTGGATGGATTGCTCAGAGTGAGAGCGTGCCTCCATTGAGATCAATGGAGGCGCGCTTTCTGCCTCACAGGCACACGCAGCGCTGGAGATGCAGGCGGCAGAACCAGGAAGTCGCTGAATCTCTGTTTCTGGGCACCGGAGATCAGCGTGAAAAGGTTCATTGAGGTCAGTAGCGGGGGTGTCAGGCCAGTTTGCGGGAATAGGGGTGACGCCAGGTGCCCCATCCTGTGGCCATATTGTATATACTTGATATCCAGTTTAGCCAAATTTCTGGAATTAACACAGCCCGAACCGCTCGGCATACAGATTCCATTCAAACAGCGTTTCGTAGCTAGTGGCCATGACAGCTGTGCTAAGTATTTTGGAGTCGATCGGATTTGTTACTTTTCAACCATTTCCGATTGAAATTTGAACAAAATTGCCATAGGAATGCATTGCTTTTTGAACTTGAATATCAATGTTAGGCTCGAGACTGTCGGATTTTTAAAAATCAAATTACCTCTCTGGCTTCTGATCTCCTGAGGCCATATTTGTCTCCAAAACCTGAAATACGTTTTTCTTTAACCCCTTCATGACCCAGCCTATTTTGACCTTAAAGACCTTGCCATTTTTTGCAATTCTGACCAGTGTCCCTTTATGAGGTAATAACTCAGGAACGCTTCAACGGATCCTAGCGATTCTGAGAATGTTTTTTCGTGACATATTGGGCTTCATGTTAGTGGTAAATTTAGGTCGATAATTTTTGCGTTTATTTGTGAAAAAAATGGAAATTTGGTGAAAATTCTGAAAATTTTGTAATTTTCAAATTTTTAATTTTTATTCTGTTAAACCAGAGAGTTATGTGGCACAAAATAGTTAATAAATAACATTTCCCACATGTCTACTTTACATCAGCTCAATTTTGGGAACAACATTTTTTTTTTGTTAGGAAGTTATAAGGGTTAAAAGTTGACCAGCGATTTCTCATTTTTACAGCAAAATTTACAAAACCATTTTTTTTAGGGACCACCTCACATTTGAAGTCACTTTGAGGGGTCTATATGGCAGAAAATACCCAAAAGTGACACCTTTATAAAAACTGCACCCCTCAAGCTACTCAAAACTACATTCAAAAAGATTATTAACCCTTCAGGTGCTTCACAGGAACTAAAGCAACGTGGAAGGAAAAAATGGACATTTTAATTTTTCCAACAAAAATTTTCTTTTAGCATCAATTTTTTCATTTTTACATGGGCATCAGGATAAAATGGATCCTAAAATTTGTTGGGCAATTTCTCCTGAGTACACAGATACCTCATATGTGGTCATAAACCACTGTATGGGCGCACGGCAGGGCTCAGAAGGGAAGGAGCGCCATTTGACTTTTTGAATGGAAAATATGCTGGAATATTTAGCGGTTGCCATGTCACATTTGGAGAGTCCCTGTGTGCCTAAACATTGGAGCTCCCCCACAAGTGACCCCATTTTGGAAACTAGACCCCCTAAGGAACTTATCTAGATGCATAGTGAGCACTTTGAACCCCCAGGTGCTTCACAAATTGATCCGTAAATAAAAGAAAGTACTTTTTTTTCACAAAAATTTTCTTTTAGCCTCAGTTATTTTCATTTTCACATGGGCAACAGTATAAATTGGATCCTAAAATTTGTTGGGCAATTTCTCCGGAGTGCAAAGATACCTCATATGTGGTCATAAACCACTGTTTGGGTGCACGGCAGGGCTCAGAAGGGAAGGAGCGCCATTTGACTTTTTGAATGGAAAATATGCTGGAATATTTAGCGGTTGCTATGTCGCATTTGGAGAGTCCCTGTGTGCCTAAACATTGGAGCTCCCACACAAGTGACCCCATTTTGGAAACTAGACCCCCTAAGGAACTTATCTAGATGCATAGTGAGCACTTTGAACCCCCAGGAGTTTCACAAATTGATCCGTAAATAAAAGAAAGTACTTTTTTTTCACAAAAATTTTCTTTTAGCCTCAGTTATTTTCATTTTCACATGGGCAACAGGATAAATTGGATCCTAAAATTTGTTGGGCAATTTCTCCGGAGTACACAGATACCTCATATGTGGTCATAAACCACTGTTTGGGAGCACGGCAGGGCTCAGAAGGGAAGGAGCGCCATTTGACTTTTTGAATGGAAAATATGCTGGAATATTTAGCGGTTGCTATGTCGCATTTGGAGAGTCCCTGTGTGCCTAAACATTGGAGCTCCCCCACAAGTGACCCCATTTTGGAAACTAGACCCCCTAATGAACTTATCTAGATGCATAGTGAGCACTTTGAACCCCCAGGTGCTTCACAAATTGATCCGTAAAAAAAAGAAAGTATTTTTTTTCACAAAAATTTTCTTTTAGCCTCAGTTATTTTCATTTTTACATGGGCAACAGTATAAATTGGATCCTAAAATGTGTTGGGCAATTTCTCCTGAGTACACAGATACCTCATATGTGGTCATAAACCACCGTTTGGGCGCACTGCAGGGCTCAGAAGGGAAGTAGCGCCATTTGACTTTTTGAATGGAAAATATGCTGGAATATTTAGCGGTTGCCATGTCGCATTTGGAGAGTTCCTGTGTGCCTAAACATTGGAACTCCCCACAAGTGACCCCATTTTGGAAACTAGACGCCCTAAGGAACTTATCTAGATGCATAGTGAGCACTTTGAACCCCCAGGTGCTTCACAGAAGTTTATAACGCAGAGCCGTGAAAATAAAAAATCATTTTTTTTTCTCAAAAAATGATTTTTTAGCCCACTATTTTTTATTTTCACAATGGTTACAGGAGAAATTGGACCCAAAAGTTGTTGTCCAGTTTCTCCTGAGTACGCTAGTACCCCATATGTGGGGGGGAACCACTGTTTGGGCACACGTCAGGGCTCGGAAGGGATGTAGTGACGCTTTGAAATGCCGACTTGATGGAATGGTCTGCGGGCATCTTGTTACGTTTGCAGAGCCCCTGATGTGCCTAAACAGTAGAAACTCCCCACAAGTGACCCCATTTTGGAAACTAGACCCCGCAAAGAACTTATCTAGATGTGTGGTGAGCACTTTGAACCCCCAAGGGCTACACAGAAGTTTATAACGCCCGGGCATGAAAATAAAAAAATCATATATTTTCCACAATCAGGATCTTTTAGTCCCCAATTTTTTTATTTTCCCAAGGGTAACATGAGAAATTAGACCCCAAAAGTTGTTGTCCAATTTGTCCTGAGTATGCTGATATCCCATATGTGGGAGAAAACTACTGTATGGGCACACGTCGGGGCTCGGATGGGAAGTAGTGACGTTTTGAAATGCCCACTTGATGGAATGGTCTTCGGGTGTCATGTTACGTTTGCAGAGTCTCTGATGTGCCTAAACAGTAGAAACTCCCCACAAGTGACCCCATTTTGGAAACTAGATCCCCCAAGGAACTCCTATAGATGTGTGATAAGCACTTTGAATCTCCAAGTCCTTCACAGAAGTTTATCACGCAGAGCCGTGAAAATATAAAATATTTTTTTTCCACAAAAATAATTTTTAGTCCCCAATTTTTTTCCCAATGTTAACAGGAGAAATTAGAACCCCCAAAGTTGTTGTGCAATTTTTCCCGAGTACGCTGATACCTCATATGTGGGGATAAACCACTGTTTGGGCATACGTCGGGGCTTGGAATAAAGGGAGCACTGTTTGACTTTTTGAACGCAAAATTTGCAGGAATCAATGGTGGCGCCATGTCGCGTATGGAGACCCCCTGATGTGCCTAAATAGTGGAAACCCCTCAATTCTAACTCCAACCCTAACCCCAACACACCCCTAACCCCAACCCTAACCCCTACACACCCCTAACCCTAATCCCAACTCTAACCATAAACCTAACTACAAGCCTAATCCTAATTCCAACCCTAACCCTAATTCCAACCCTAACCCTAATTCCAAACAACCCAAATTCCAACCCTAACCGTAATTCTAACCTTAACCCTAATGCTAACCCTAACCCTAGTTCTAACCCTAAGGCTGGGTTCATATTGCGTTTTACCAGCCCGTTCAACACGTAGCGTTGACCGGCTGGTAACGGTATAGCATAACGCGATCGCGTTATGCTATACCCACAAGCGCAGATGAATCAACAGATAATCAGCCGCGGATCCGCAGCAAAATCAGTCGCGGATCAGCAGCAAAATCCGCCGCGGATCAGCAGCAAAATCCGCCGCGGATCAGCAGCAAAATCAGCCGCGGATCAGCAGCAAAATCAGCCGCGGATCCGCAGCAAAATCCGCCTCGGATCAGCAGCAAAATCCGCCGCGGATCCACAGCGAAATCAGTCGCGGATCCACAGCGAAATCAGTCGCGGATCCGCAGCGAAATCAGTCGCGGATCAGCAGCGAAATCCGCCGCGGATCAGCAGAGAAATCAGCCGCGGATCTGCAGCGAATCAGCAGCAAAATCCGCCGCGGATCAGCAGCGAAATCAGCCGCGGATCAGCAGCGAAATCAGCCGCGGATCAGCAGCGAAATCAGCCGCGGATCAGCAGCGAAATCCGCTGCGGATCCGCAGCGAATCAGCAGCAAAATCAGTCGCTGATCAGCAGCGAAATCCGCCGCGGATCAGCAGCGAAATCAGCCGCGGATCTGCAGCGAATCAGCAGCGAAATCCGCCGCGGATCAGCAGCGAAATCCGCCGCGGATCAGCAGCGAAATCAGCCGCGGATCAGCAGCGAAATCAGCCGCGGATCAGCAGCGAAATCCGCTGCGGATCCGCAGCGAATCAGCAGCAAAATCAGTCGCAGATCAGCAGCGAAATCAGCCGCGGATCAGCAGCGAAATCCGCCGCGGATCAGCAGCGAAATCAGCCGCGGATCTGCAGCGAATCAGCAGCGAAATCAGCCGCGGATCAGCAGCGAAATCAGCCGCGGATCAGCAGCGAAATCAGCCGCGGATCAGCAGCGAAATCAGCCGCGGATCAGCAGCGAAATCCGCTGCGGATCCGCAGCGAATCAGCAGCAAAATCAGTCGCAGATCAGCAGCGAAATCCGCCGCGGATCAGCAGCGAAATCAGCCGCGGATCCGCAGCGAATCAGCAGCGAAATCCGCCGCGGATCAGCAGCGAAATAAGCCGTGGATCAGCAGCGAAATCAGCCGCGGATCAGCAGCGAAATCAGCCGCGGATCAGCAGCGAAATCAGCCGCGGATCAGCAGCGAAATCCGCTGCGGATCCGCAGCGAATCAGCAGCAAAATCAGTCGCGGATCAGCAGCGAAATCCGCCGCGGATCAGCAGCGAAATCCGCCGCGGATCAGCAGCGATATCAGCCGCGGATCCGCAGCGAATCAGCAGCGAAATCCGCCGCGGATCAGCAGCGAAATCAGCCGCGGATCAGCAGCGAAATCCGCTGCGGATCCGCAGCGAATCAGCAGCAAAATCAGTCGCAGATCAGCAGCAAAATCCGCCGCGGATCAGCAGCGAAATCAGCCGCGGATCCGCAGCAAATCAGCAGCGAAATCCGCCGCGGATCAGCAGCGAAATCAGCCGCGGATCAGCAGCGAAATCAGCCGCGGATCAGCAGCGAAATCCGCTGCGGATCCGCAGCGAATCAGCAGCAAATCAGTCGCGAATCAGCAGCAAAATCAGTCGCAGATCAGCAGCGAAATCCGCCGCGGATCAGCAGCGAAATCAGCCGCGGATCCGCAGCGAATCAGCAGCGAAATCCGCCGCGGATCAGCAGCGAAATCAGCCGCGGATCAGCAGCGAAATCAGCCGCGGATCAGCAGCGAAATCAGCCGCGGATCAGCAGCGAAATCAGCCGCGGATCAGCAGCGAAATCAGCCGCGGATCAGCAGCGAAATCCGCTGCGGATCCGCAGCGAATCAGCAGCAAAATCAGTCGCGGATCAGCAGCGAAATCCGCCGCGGATCAGCAGCGAAATCCGCCGCGGATCAGCAGCGATATCAGCCGCGGATCCGCAGCGAATCAGCAGCGAAATCCGCCGCGGATCAGCAGCGAAATCAGCCGCGGATCAGCAGCGAAATCAGCCGCGGATCAGCAGCGAAATCCGCTGCGGATCCGCAGCGAATCAGCAGCAAAATCAGTCGCGGATCAGCAGCGAAATCCGCCGCGGATCAGCAGCGAAATCCGCCGCGGATCCGCAGCGAATCAGCAGCGAAATCCGCCGCGGATCAGCAGCGAAATCCGCCGTGGATCAGCAGCGAAATCAGTCGCGGATCAGCAGCGAAATCAGCCGCGGATTAGCAGCGAAATCCTCTGCGGATCCGCAGCGAATCAGCAGCAAAATCAGTCGCGGATCAGCAGAGAAATCCGCCGCGGATCCGCAGCGAAATCCGCAGCGGATCAGCAGCGAAATCCGCCGCGGATCCGCAGCGAAATCCGCCGCGGATCCGCAGCGAAATCAGCCGCGGATCAGCAGCGAAATCCGCCGCCAAATCCGCCGCGGATCAGCAGCGAAATCCGCCGCGGATCAGCAGCGAAATCCGCCGCGGATCCGCAGCGAAATCAGCCGCGGATGCGCAGCGATATCCGCCGCGGATCAGCAGCGAAATCCGCCGCGGATCCGCAGCGAAATCCGCCGCAGATCAGCAGCGAAATCAGCCGTGGATGCGCAGCGATATCCGCCGCGGATCAGCAGCGAAATCAGCCGGGATGCGCAGCGATATCCGCCGCGGATCAGCAGCGAAATCCGCCGCGGATCAGCAGCGAAACCCGCCGCAGATCAGCAGCGATATCCGCCGCGGATCCGCAGCAAAATCAGCTGCGGATCAGCAGCAAAATCCGCTAGGAAAAAAAAAAAATTCTTTATTTTATTATTTGTCCCTACCTATGACGGGGGGGGTCCATTTACTTTTTTTTATTTTGATCACTGTGACAGTTTATCACAGTGATCAAAAGAAATTTTTGTACAATGGAGGGCGCACTGCGCATGCGCCGGCCGGCGGGCGCACTGCGCATGCGCCCGCCATTTTCCAACATGGCGGCGCCCATGAAGAATCCCGGGCAGCCGCCGGGACGGATCCAGGGACATCGGTGGACCGGGAGAGGTGAGTAGGGGACGTCGGAAGGTGAGGGGGGGGGATCGGAAGGTGAGGGGGGGTGATCGCAGGAGCAGGGGAGCAGACAGCGACGGCGGTGACCGATCGCTGCCATCTTTCGATGGTGGCGGCCGATCACCGCCGTGACATGGTGTGGGGGGGGTCTGATCGCGTTCTCCAGCCATGGCAGATGCTATTGCAGCATCGGCCATGGCTGGATTGTAATATTTCACCAGTTTCATTGGTGAAATATTACAAATCGCTCTGATTGGCTGTTTCACTTTTAACAGCCAATCAGAGCGATCGTGGCCACGTGGTGGTTAAGCCAACCCCCCTGTGGTGATGCAGTAAGGGTCCTGTTACTGCGGGTCGGGTGACCTTTCAATGACCCCGGTCCCCCGACCCGCAGGAACATGATTTATAGCATGACGCCTACGTTGGCGTCATGGGTCGGGATGGCACTGGTTTTCATGACGCCAACGTAGGCGTCATGGGTCGGGAAGGGGTTAAAAACACGATTTTGGATTTCGCTGTGTGTAATTTGGGGTATAGAAGCATTCCACGTCAAAATGGCTGATTGTGCGGAAGGCCTTCATGCCCCTGAGATGCTCTGTGGCAAAACAATTCCAAAAAATTACTTTTTTGCCACCCCGCTAAGTGCGTGAAAAAAATTACGTAAAAGTAAGAAATCCCCATAGAAATCAATGGGACTTCATAGAAATCAATAGGACAGTGTTCAAAAAATTCAAATTTATGCTCCCAAGTGTATTGAAAGACTAATTAACACACGAGGCCCGCATGCAAAGTCGCTCTTAAAGGGCCGGGCACTAGTGTTGAGCGAGCACCACAGTGCTCGAATGCTCGATACTCGTACCGAGCAGGTCAGATGCTCAGAAATGCTCAGTTTGAGTAACGAGCACAACTGTAGTTAATAGGAGACCCGAACATTTTTCAGGAGAGCATAGGGGAGGGTGTCTGGTACACCCATAAATCTCTGAAAACATTGTAACAAGCATTGGAATGCATGGCAATAATATGGGAAATGCCCTGGATGCATCTGTGACTGAAAGTTTTCTACTGGGATCAGTGTTGTCAGAGCATTGCGCCATTTTTTTCAGCACGAAGAAAAAAACATTTTTTAAAAGGTTTTTTTTTTTATGCGTGTAATGGAATATGTGTTCAGAAACATTATTTACCATACAATGAATTGTATAGCAAGGCTGAGGCCCGATTCACACTGGCGTGACGGATCCACGGTGGGACTCCCGCTGCGTATCCCATTCAAAACCAGCATTTTTCCCACCGGTTTTGACTGCGGGAGGATTGCGATTCCATACGCAATACATTGCGTATGGGATCGCAGCTGCTAGCGCGGACATGCGCAGTGGCAGCCGGTGACAAATAATTGCGGTACATCCGCAATGTATTGCGTATGTACCGCAATTGGACAACGTTTTTTACCCGCACCCGTTGACTCCTATGGGAGCCTGCGGGTGCGGGTAAAAAACAGAAAACACAAAAGAATGGACATGCTGCGATATTTTATTTATTTATTTTTTTTTTTCCTCGCGTGTAACAAAATCGCAGCTGTCCCCACAAGTGTGAATTGGCCCATTGAAAACAATGGGACCAATTCAATTGCGTATTCCACGGCTAAAAACAACTACGGAAAACGTTTTAAAATCCTGACGTGTGAATCTGGCCTTATTCGTTTTTCTAATAAAATATAGCATCCCAGAAAGATTAGCAGGTTGGCTATATACATATGTACAGTGATATACCTCACATTTGAGGATAGAAAATCTAGTACGTGTTTAAAAAACACAAGACATCTATAGGTTTCATCTTTAAACCAAAAGAACCTGATGCCAATAGAAAAACAAGATAAACCAGCGTCCTACCATTGTTGGTATATCCTATATACAGACTGTCCGGGTACCGTATTTTTTGCGGATGGTGTGGATGATGTTCACACTTTCTTAGTTTTCTGGCGTGGTTCAGAACTGTAGATAATACTCCAGGTATCACTGTGTCGTCCCCACTACTCTGTTCAGCTCTGCTATGTCTTATACACAGTCAGTCAGTACTGTGCATAATACTCCATATATCACTGTGTCGCCTTCACTAAACTGCTCAGCTATATCTTATACAGGCAGTCCGTACTGTACACAATACTCCATGTGTCATCTCCACTACACCACTCAGCTATATCTTATACACAGTACACAATACTCCTTGTATCACTGTCGTCTCCACTACACAGCTCAGCCCTGCTATGTCTTATACACAGTACCCAATACTCCTTGTATTACTGTGTCATCTTCACTACTTTCTTCAGCTCTGCTATGTCTTATACAGTTAGCACTGTACACAATACTCCATGTATCACTGTGTCATCTCCGCTGCACCGTTCAGCTCTGCTATATCTTATACACAGTCAGTACTGCACCTAATATTCCATGTATCACTGTGTCATTGTCAATACACCGCTCAGCTCTGCAGTGTGGATGATGATCACACTTTCCTGGTTTTCTGGCGTGGTTCAGAAGTCAATCAGGAAAATCCTAGATGGGGAAAGGGAGTCGCTAGACAGCCCTATAGAGCCGTCTCTATGCTTTCCCTGAGATGGGCGGAGCCACTCCCCTAAACAGGCACCCCCCACCAGGACCTCTTGGCCAATCATAGTAATGCCAGTAACAAAGATGGCTACAGCATTACTATGATGCTATGCCATTCCAGCAAGTTTATTGGCTGTAAAACAGGCGCCAAACTTGCTGGGCAGGCATCCGAGCTTCCTGCCCGAATACAAGAGGTGTTCTGCAGAGTTCCGAGCATGTCCGAGCACCCCGATGCTCAAGGGTTAACGGAGCATGTCCGAGCATGTTCGCTCAACACTACCGGGCACCAATTCAAAGCACAATCTGTAGTTCCTTCAGGAAATACACATCTAGTTCTTCTTCTTCTTCTCCGCGTTTTCTGCAATTAATGCGGCCCGAACCGCTCGGTGCAGAGACCCCGTTCAGGCGGCGTTTCGAAGCCCTCGGTGGGGACAGGTGTGCTATGTATTTTTGGAGTTGATCCGATTTGTATTTTTTTTTTTAAAAATCGCCTTTTAAGCAAAAATTTTCCCATAGGAAATAATGGCGACCTTTTCATGACCCCCAACTGACATGGATTGAAGCCACAGCGCAGGTGCAGTGACCTTACAAAGATGGCCGCTATGCAAATGCAGCTTCCACACATGACCCGTATCAGCTAATAGAAGCTGACAGATCGCTGATTGAAGATCTTAAAGGTGCAGCGCGCCAATGGCTTCTGAAAAGCCCCACGGACGCCAAAGTGGCTATATAAGTCCAGTGTGCCAAAGTGGCCCCTGAGGGGCCCAGAGCGCAAAAGTGGCCCAGAGGCAAAGTGGCAACATGTCAACATGGCTAAAGTGGCTACCAAGTGGCCAAAGTGGCTACCGAGGTGCCAAATGTGCCAAAGAGGCTACCAAGTGGCCAAAGTGGCTACCAAGTGGCCAAAGTGGCTACTGAGGTGTAGAATGTGCCAAAGTGGCTACCAAGTGGCCAAAGTGGCTACCCAAGGGGCCGAATGTGCCAAGTGGCTACTAAGTGGCCAAAGTGGCTACCAAGTGGCCAAAGTGGCTACCGAGGTGCCGAATATGCCAAAGTGGCTACTAAGTGGCCAAAGTGGCTACCGTGTTGCGAATGTGCAAGTGGACGACTGCCAAAGTGGCTACACGAGGGGGTGCGCCCACAGCGCCAAACGCAGTCCTGATGAGAAATCAGCCCCAAGGCTAAGCGCCAAAGTGGCTATAAGTCGGCCAAAGTGGCTACCAAGGGCAAAGTGGCTCGAGGTGCCAATATGCCAAAGTGGCTACAAGTGGCCAAAGTGGCTACCGAGTGTTGCCAGGACAAGTGGCCAAAGTGGCTACCAAGTGGCCCAAGTGGCTACTGAGGTGCAGAATGTGCCAAAGTGGCTACCAAGTGGCCAAAGTGGCTACCAACGGGGTGCCGAATGTTGCCAAAGTGGCTACCAAGTGGCCAAAGTGGCTACCGAGGTGCCGAATGTGCCAAAGTGGCTACCAAGTGGCCAAAGTGGCTACCAGGTGCCGAATGTGCCAAAGTGCTACCAAGTGGCCAAAGTGGCTACCAAGGTGCGAATGTGCCAAAGTGGCTAAGCCAAAGTGGCCAAGTGGCATCTAGAGGTGCCGAATGTGCCAAAGTGGCTACCAAGTGGCCAAAGTGGCTACGAGGTGCCGAATGTGCCAAAGTGGCTACAAGTGGCCAAATGGCTACCAAGTGGCCGAAGTGGCCAAGGTGCTACCAATGTGGCCAAAGTGGCTACCAAGTGGCCAAGTGGCTATAGAGTGGCACCGAATGTGCCAAAGGGCTACCAAGTGGCCAAAGTGGCTACCAAGTGGCCAAAGTGGCTACTAGGAGCCGAATGTGCCAAAGTGGCTACCAAGTGGCCAAAGTGGCTACGAGGTGCCGAATGTGCCAAAGTGGCTACCAAGTGGCCAAAGTGGCTACCGAGGTGCCGAATGTGCCAAAGTGGCTAGCAAGTGGCCAAACTGGCTACCAAGTGGCCAAAGTGGCAACTAAGGTGCGAATGTGCCAAAGTGGCTACCAAGTGGCCAAAGTGGCATAGAGGTGCCGAATGTGCCAAAGTGGCTACCAAGTGGTCAAAGTGGCTACCAAGTGGCCAAAGTGGCTACTGAGGTGCCGAATGTGCCAAAGTGGCTACCAAGTGGCCAAAGTGGCTACCGAGGTGCCGAATGTGCCAAAGTGGCTACCAAGTGGCCAAAGTGGCTACCGAGGTGCCGAATGTGCCAAAGTGGCTAGCAAGTGGCCAAATGGCTACCAAGTGGCCAAAGTGGCAACTAAGGTGCTGAATGTGCCAAAGTGGCTACCAAGTGGCCAAAGTGGCTAGAGGTGCCGAATGTGCCAAAGAGGCTACCAAGTGGTCAAGTGGCTACCAAGTGGCCAAGTGGCTACTGAGGTGCCGAATGTGCCAAAGTGGCTACCAAGTGGCCAAAGTGGCTACCGAGGAGCCGAATGTAGCCAAAGTGGCTTCCAAGCGGCCAAAGTGGCTAACAAGTGGCCAAATTGGCTACAGAGGTGTCGAATGTGCCAAAGTGGCTACCAAGTGGCCAAAGTGGCTACTGATGTGCCGAATGTGCCAAAGTGGCTGCCAAGTGGCCAGAGTGGCTACCGAGATGCCGAATGTGCCAAAGTGGCTACCAAGTGGCCAAAGTGGCTACCGAGGTGCCGAATATGCCAAAGTGGCTACCAAGTGGCCAAAGTGGCTACCGAGGTGCCGAATGAGCCAAAGTGGCTACCAAGTGGCCAAATGTGCAAGTGGCTACCAAGTGGCCAAAGTGGCTATCAAGGTGCGAATGTGCCAAAGTGGCTACCAAGTGGCCAAAGTGGCTTCTGAGGTGCCTGAATGTGCCAAAGTGGCTACCAATTGGCCAAAGTGGCTACGTGTGCCGAATTGACAAAGTGGCTACCAAGTGGCCAAAGTGGCTACCGAGGTGCTGAATGTGCCAAAGTGGCTACCAAGTGGCCAAAGTGGCTACTGAGGTGCCGAATGTGCCAAAGTGGCTACCAAGTAGCCAAAGTGGCTACCAGGTGGCCAAAGTGGCTACCGAGGTGCCGAATGTGCCAAGTGGCCACCAAGTGACCAAAGTGGCTACCAGGTGCCAAATGTACTAAAGTGGCTACAAAGTGGCCAAAGAAGCTACTGAGGTGCCGAATGTGCCAAAGTGGCTACCAAGTGGCCAAAGTGGCTACCGAGGTGCCAAATGTGCCAAAGTGGCTACCAAGTGGCCAAAGTGGCTACCGAGGTGCCAAATGTGCAAAGTGGCTACCAAGTGGCCAAAGTGGCTACTGAGGTGCCGAATGTGCCAAAGTGGCTACCAAGTAGCCAAAGTGGCTACTAAGGTGTTGAATATTGCCATAGTGGCTACCAAGTGGCCAAAGTGGTACCGAGGTGCCGAATGTGCCAAAGTGGCTACCAAGTGGCCAAAGTGGCTACCGAGGTGCCAAATGTGCCAAAGTGGCTACCAAGTGGCCAAAGTGGCTACTGAGGTGCCGAATGTGCCAAAGTGGCTACCAAGTGGCCAAAGTGGCTACCGAGGTGCTAAATGTGCCAAAGTGGCTACCAAGTGGCCAAAGTGGCTACTGAGGTGCCGAATGTGCCAAAGTGGCTACCAAGTGACCAAAGTAGCTACCCAGGTGCCAAATGTACTAAAGTGGCTACAAAGTGGCCAAAGAAGCTACTGAGGTGCCGAATGTGCCAAAGTGGCTACCAAGTCGCCAAAGTGGCTACCGAGGTGCCGAATGTGCCAAAGTGGCTACCAAGTGGCCAAAGTGGCTACTGAGTTGCCGAATGTGCCAAAGTGGCTACCAAGTGACCAAAGTGGGTACTGAGGTGCCGAATGTGCCAAAGTGGCTACCAAGTGGCTGAAGTGGCTATCGAGGTGCCAAATGTGCCAAAGTGGCTACCAAGTGGCCAAAATGGCTCTCAAGTGGCCAAAGTGGCTACCAAGGTGCCGAATGTGCCAAAGTGGCTACCAAGTAGCCAAAGTGGCTACTAAGGTGTTGCATATGCCATAGTGGCTACCAAGTGGCCAAAGTGGTACCGAGGTGCCGAATGTGCTAAAGTGGCTACCAAGTGGCCAAAGTGGCTACCGAGGTGCCGAATGTGCCAAAGTGGCTACCAAGTGGCCAAAGTGGCTACTGATGGGCTGTGCACCAAAGTGGCTACCAAGGATTCTTGCATGCCAAAATGGCTGCCAAGTGGCCAAAGTGGTACCGAGGTGCCGAATGTGCCAAAGTGGCTACCAAGTGGCCAAAGTGGCTACCGAGGTGCCGAATGTGCCAAAGTAGCTACCAAGTGGCCTAAAGTGGCTACCGAGGGGCTGTGCACCAAAGTGGCTATCAAGGATTCTTGCATGCCAAAATGGCTACCAAGGGGCCAAAGTGGCTAACAAGGGGCCCCGCACATCAAAGTGGCTACCAAGGGGCCATATACAACCCATCCCAGGTTGTGCCATCGCTATACACAACATTCATATTCTAACTTTACTTCCTTACAGTCGACACCTGATACACTGCTGTAAAGCCGGCAGCGCTGTTCAAGCACCATGTATTTCCTTCAGGAAATGCCCATCTAGTTTAATCTTATTATTTATTAAGTAAAGTCAATTCACTTTTATTCAATTCTCGTGTGAGCATTTCTTTATTCATTACAATCTTTTGAATCCATTACAAAACAAAGTGGTGTCAGAAGTGGGATTGTTTTGAATAAAAATGTTTGCAAAATTGAATAAGTTTGTTAAAAATAGGAAAGCAGTTGAGAGCAGCAGTGTCAGATCCTTGCCAGAATGGGTGTTATCAGGAAAATGGAACCCAATGGCACATGAATGTAATAAGTATATGGAGGGACAGCGCTTACCAAATCCCCAGGATGTGGCTGCCAAATTTGATCTCTCAAGGTATGATGCAAAGGAACAGAAAGCTGCTGCAGCCGTTGGATGGGTCTGCGTTCAGGCATTTCAAAGCTTACAGGAGGAGATTGATAACTTGAGTTTAGAGTTGCATACAGCTATAGAGCAAAGGATTAGCTTGCAATCAGCCTTGAGAGACCAAATGAAATAGCATGACAATATGCAAAGGAATTTTGAAACTTATGTGGTTAAAAATGTGAATAAGAATAGGCGCAGGAGGAGACAGCAGCCAGTGTCAGGTATTCGTACTGCACAGATTAGGACCATGATTGCACATGAGAAATGCTCAGATTTGCTAGAATGGGACAGCGCTGACAGTGAGACAGAAGAGGTGGAAAGGCATGCCAGACCCATTGTAATAACAAAAACTAAGAGAGAAGACACACAGCAACTTCCATTCCCAGTGATGCGACCGCTACGTCATCTGGTGTGATTCTCGCAATGCATCCCAGGGAACGGAAGTTGTTGGCAGCGCCGAGTGCACCGCTGAGGACTCTGGGGGCTGACAGAGGGTAAGTATATCTCTATTTTTTATTTTAATCCTATTTTTTACAGGAATATGGTACCCAGGGCCTGGAGGAGAGTCTCATCTCCTCCAGACCCTGGGTACCATCCGCACATGAAGCGCTCACTTGACGAATGGTGGGCATAGCCACCAGCGTAAGGTGAGCGTTTCAATGCAATCTCATGGCAGCGGAATCGCCGCGATTCTGCCAAATTAATGAACATGCTGCGTATTTTACCACAATGCGAAAACGCTCCGAAAAAATACGCAGAATGGGTACAGCAATTGCGGAATGCGGAATGCAATTAAAATTAATGGGATGTGTTTTGTTAGCGTTTTTAAGCGTTTACGCAGCAGAAAAACGTGGCAAAAATTGCTTTGCTCAGTACTGAGTAGAAGCACCCTATTGAGCTAGTACAGCCATGAGTCTTCTTGGGAATGATGCAACAAGGTTTTCACACCTGGATTTGGGGATCCTCTGCCATTATTCCTTGCAGATGAACTTTTTTGCAATTACCAAATGGCTGCAATGAAACAAAGAGTGAAAAATTTAAAGGGGTCTGAATACTTTCCAAATCCACTGTATGTCAATCACATCAAATATTAATATTGTTAATGGTGAAAGTGTATGAAGAATGTTTTGTGTGTGGTCTGATCTTTGTCAATATTGGGCATTTACATTTATAAAAAATATTGACATAACTAGCAAATGACATCTGACTCATCCTTATCTTGAGAGATAAATATGATCTTTTTCAGTCATACATCCTAACGACTTTAGAACAATAGACTTTATCACTTTTACCGCACGCAAAGCGGTATAGACGCCCACCCCCAAAGAAATTCATGAATTGCTGGTTTTTGTTCAATCTACCTCTCAAAAATCATAATAATAAGTGATCAAAAAATGAATGTGCCCAAAAATGGTATCAATAAAAATGTAAACTCGCCCCACAAAAAATAAGACTTCACATCAATCTGAAGGCCAAAATATGGAAAAATTATAGTTCTCAAAATGTGGTGATGCAAAAACTTTTTTTGCAATAAAAAGTGTCTTTTAGCGTGTGACAAACATAAAACCCTGCTATAAAAACCCACTATAAATAGTAAATCAAACCCCCATTTGTCATCCCCTTAGCTAGGGAAAAATAATAGAATAAAAAAATGTATTTATTTCCATTTTCCCATTAGGGTTAGGGTTGGGGCTAAAGTTAGGGTTAGGGTTGGGGCTAGAGTTGGGGTTAGGGTTTGCATTACGGTTACGTTGGGATTGGGATTAGGGTTGGGATTAGGGTTAAGGGTGAGTTGGTGTTAGGGTTAGGTTTGTGGTTAGGGTTATGGTTAATGTTGGGATTAGGGTTACGTTTGGGATTAAGGGTTGGGGTTGGGATTAGGGTAAGGGGTGTGTTGGGGTTAGGATTGTGGTTAGGGTTATGGTTAGTGTTGGGATTATGGCTAGGGGTGTGTTGGGGTTAGGGTTGAAGTTAGAATTGGGGGGTTTCCACTGTTTAGGCACATCAGGGCTCTCCAAACATAGCATGGCATCTGATCTCAATTCCAGCCAATTCTGCGTTGAAAAAGTCAAACGGTGCTCCTTCCCTTCCGAGCTCTGGCATGCGCCCAAACAGTGGTTTACCCCCACATATGGGGTATCAGCGTACTCAGGGCAAATTGCACAATAACTCTTGTGGTCCAATTTCTTCTGTTACCCTTGGGAAAATATAAAATTTTGGGCAAAAATATAATTTTTATGTAAAAAAATATGATTTTTTATCTTTATGGCTCTAAGTTATAAACTTCTATGACGCACTTGGGGGTTGAATGTTCTCCCCACACATCTAGATAAGTTCCTTGGAGGGTCTAGTTTCCAAAATGGGGTCACTTGTGTGGGTTTCCACTGTTTAGGCACATCAGTAGTTTTTTCTCACATATAGGGAATAAGCGTACTCCGTACAAATTGGACAACAACTTTTGGGGTCCATCTTCTGTTACCCTTGGGAAAATAAAAAATTGGAGTCTAAAAGATCATGTTTGTGAAAACATGATTTTTTTTTATCTTCACGCCCGGGCATTATAACTTCTGTGAAGCACTTGGGGGTTCAAAGTGCTCACCACACATCTAGATTAGTTCCTTGAGAGTTATAGTTTCCAAAATGAGGTCAATTGTGGAGGGTTTCCACTGTTTAGGCAATTCAGGGGCTCTCCAAACGAGACATGACACCCGCAGACCATTCCATTAAAGTCTGCAATCCAAAACGTCACTACTTCCCTTCCGAGCCCGACGTGTGCCCATACAGTAGTTTTCTCCCACATGTAGGGTATCAGCGTACTCAGGACAAATCGGACAACAACTTTTGGGGTCCAATTTCTTCTATTTCTCTTGAGAAAATAAAAAATTGGGGTCTAAAATATCATGTTTGTGGAAAAAAATATGATTTTTTTATTTTCATGCTCGGGCGTTATAAACTTCTGTCAAGCACTTGGGGGCTCTAAGTGCATACCACACATCTAGACAAGTTCCTTGGGGGGTCTAGCTTACAAAATGGGGTTACTTGTCAGGGATTTCCACTGTTTAGGCACATCGGGGCTCTTCAAATGCGACATAATGCCTGGAGACATTCCATCAAAGTCTGCAATCCAAAATGTCACTACTTCCCTTCCGAGCCCCGATGTGTGCCCATAAAGTAGTTTTCTCCCACTAATGGGGTATTACCGTACTTAGGACAAATTGGACAACAACGTTTGGTGTCCAATTTCTTCTGTTACCCTTTGAAAAATAAAAATTGGGGACTAAAAGATCATGTTTGTGGAAAAAATATGATTTTTTTTATTTTCATGCTCGGGCGTTATAAACTTTAGTGAAACACCTGGGGGTTCAAAGATCTCACCACACATCTAGACAAGTTCCTTGGGGGTTTAGTTTACAAAATGGTGTCACTTGTGGGGGGTTTCCACTATTCAGGCACATCAGGGGCTCTCCAAACGCGACATGGCGTCCGATCTCAATTCCAGCCAATTTTGTGTTGATCAAGTAAAACGGCGCTCCTTCCCTTCCATGCTCTGCCATGTGCCCAAACAGTGGTTTACCCCCACATATCAAGTGTCAGCATTCTGAGGACATATTGCACAATAACTCATGCAGTCTTCTTACCCTTAGGAAAATAAAAATTGGGGGTGAAAAGATCATTTTTGTGGAAAAAATATGATTTTTTAATTTTATGACTCTAAGTTATAAACATCTGTGAAGCCCTTGGGGTTCAAAGTGCTCACCACACATCTAGATAAGTTCCTTGAGGGGTCTAGTTTCCAAAATGGTGCCATTTGTGGGGGGTCTCCACTGTTCAGGCACATCAAGGGCTCTCCAAACGCGACATGGCATCTAGCCAATTCTGCGTTGAAAAAGTCAAACGGAGCTCCTACCCTTCCGAGCTCTGCCATGCACCCAAACAGTGGTTTACCCCAACATATGGGGTATCAGCGTACTCAGGACAAATTGCACAATAACTTTTGGGGTCTTGTTACCCTTGGGAAAATAAAAATTGGGGTGAAAAGATCATTGTGGCAGGAAAAATATGATTTTTTTTTTAATTTTTTGGCACTACGTTATAAACTTCTGTGAAGCCCTTGGGGGTTCAAAGTGCTCCCCACACATCTAGATAAGTTCCTTGGTGGTCTACTTTCCAAAATTGGGTCACTTGGGGGGGTTTCTACTGTTTAGGCACAACAGGGGCTCTACAAACGCGACATGGCGTCCAATCTCAATTCCAGCCAATTTTGCGTTGAAAAAGTCAAATGGCGCACCTTCCCTTCCACTCTCTGCCATGCACCGAAACAATGGTTTACCCCAACATATGGGGTATCAGTGTACTCAGGACAAATTGCACAATAACTTTTGGGGTTCAAATTTCTCCTGTTACCCTTGTAAAAAAAAGTTAAATGTTCATTGTTTTTAAACATTCCAAAAATTCCTGTGAAGCACCTGAAGGGTTAATAAACTTTGTGAATGTTGTTTTAGCACCTTGAGTCGTGCAGTTTTTAGAATGGTGTCACTTTTGGGTATTTTCTATCATATAAACTCCTCGAAGTGACAAAAAATGGTGTTGAAAAAAATGAGAAATCACTTTTAACCCTTATAATTTCCTAATAAAAAAAAATGTGGTTCCAAAATTGTGCACATGTAAGGTAAACATGTGGGAAATGTTACTTATTAAGTATTTTGTGTGACATATCTGTGTGATTTAAGGGCATTAAAATTCAAAGTTTGAAAATTGCAAAATTTTCCAAATTTTTGACAAATTTCCATTTTTTTTTATAAATAAGCGCAAGTCATATCAAAGAAATTTTACCACTATCATGAAGTACAACAAGTCACGAGAAAATAATGTCAGAATCACCAGGATCCATGGATGCGTTCCAGAGTTATTACCTCATAAGGAACAGTGGTCAGAATTGTAAAAATGGCCCGTTCACTAACGTGCAATCCACGCTTGGGGTTAAAGGGGTTAATGTTTTAGTATTGTGTGTCCTGTAATGTGATGCATTTGTTATGTATATGTATTGTGCATAGGCTTAGGGATAGATTAGGAGATAGTATAGGGGAATTAGAGTAGAGGGGGCATCATAGAGAATAGAATAGAATAGGATAGATAAGTGTGGTAGTTAGGTATAGGAAGCAAGGGGTTTTTCAGTGGTGAGGAGTTAGAGCAGAGCATGGCAGAGTCATAGGGATATAAGAGAGGGACTTCCTGTATAGGCAGGAGAAGCCTGGGCAGGCTTGCCCAGGGCAAGGTGTGAGCAGCAAAGGAAGCAGACGACTGGCTGTAGGGCTAAAGCTGCTATGGCAGTAACGGGCCCCAGGCGGGGATTAGTGCAGTTGGGCACTAGCTCAAAAGGACCATCCCTAAGAAGGATCCGGGGTCTACGACCGTGGTTGGAGCAGCTGAGATGGCGTTCCTGGCACCTTTCTCTATTGGAACCGGACAAGGGGCTGACAGGGAGCTGGTGACACTGGAGGCACGTATGGGACACGGATTGTCCAAAGATACAGCAGGGATTGCCGGGAGAAGAGAGACACAGCTGTTAGAGAGGATAGAGGCTGCACGGACGGCAGGGAAAGATAAGATGATGACATTGTGTTTAACCTGTGCTGCCAGTGTGATGAATGCCTTGCTGTATAGGAAAGTTAATCTGTTGGAAAAGAACTATGACTGAGAGGTTTTATGGAGCTCAGAAATGCAGAGCTGGAGTGACAGAACCTGAGAGGATCCTGACAGTAACCGTGAGTGCACTGCTGCGCACGCTGCACATGCTGCAGAAGGGACATTGTATTTTGTCTGTGGGGCACCAGGGTGTGGGAACAGTACAGCCTGTTGACATGACTACCATCCTGGCTGCCTTACAGAATTGGTGTAGTCAGCAGGATTGCGATACCTTGCATACAGAGAGAGGAGGAGCCTTAAAAACGGCAAAGATGGTGGCCGTTAGAAAGTTAAAGATGGCGCCAAACCCTGACAAGAAGATGGCAGTCAGTGGCTCGAAAGCTGAGAGCGGTGCCACTCACCGTGGGCGTCCTAAGCAGAAAGGGGCGTGAAGATGGAAGAAGCAGTGGCCTGAGCCAATGTCACATCCCATAGTGACTGGTGCCTGCCTGAGATGGGCGCGGCCAAAGAAGAAGCCCTGACCCCTGCAACAGAATCTGAAGGAACGGGTGGGGCAGCCGGAAGTAAACCCACCCACGAACGGGTGGAGCCCAGAAGAATAAGACGGCATGCTCAGAAGAGAGACGCAATTACCCACTGAGATGCAGAACAGGAGCATGTCCTTCTGTGGGGGCATTGGTTGGCAGGACTAGGAGCAGTCCATGGCCCAGTCGAAGACAGACTTGTGCCCCGGGGACTGGTGGAACTGGAGGATTGGTTCCCATTTGGCCGGCCATAAAGTAAGATTTTCATGAGCTGGAACACCACGGACGCGGAGCAGCTGGAACCAGAAGGGGTAATAGAGAAGCTGGAAGCCGTAGAGAGAGGAACTGTCTCGACCGTGATTCCAAGCTCGTTGGCCGCCATGGAGGACCGTCACAGCCTTCTTGCTGCTTCGGTGAGTGAAAGACCTGCACTCACCTCAGTTCCCGCACCGACTCTTGCCCCATCACCTTCCCCTACCTCTGCGTCCTCCTATGACGTCTATCTGGACGAACCCCGGGCTCCCACGGTAGAAGAGGAGGAACAGTAAGTAAGGGGAGTTATCGAGGAAAAGAAATGACGAGAGCGCCGAATCTTAAAGGAGTTGTGGCACCCAGGTGGGGGAGCCATGTCTGGCCAGATGTAGAAAAGAGCTAGGAAGAAGCAAAGCGCAATAGGGTCTTATCTCAAGACAAGAGTGTCAAGTAAAGAAGAGATACACTCACCTTGCTGAGTTGCTAAATGGCAACACATAAATAGCATACATCAGCTGCTGCACAGATACCGGACGACACTTGATGAAAGGAAAAACAAGGAAGGTATCACTAATGCGCTGCTGAGACTAAATATCTCCATATGTGAGGAAAAACCACTGTTTGGCCGCACTGCAGGGCTCGGAAGGCAAGGAGCGCCGTTTGACAAGGTCTATGTGAGCGCTGGGTCCATTGATTTTGACGGTCCATTACAGGAATGGGACTGAGTGACATTTATTAAGTAACAAGGGCTCTGGGGACCATACACAGTTGCAGTAAAAGTAGTACCACCTTGGCCACCTTACACCAGCGCCATTCCGGCACTGTTGGCACTTGCATGAGGTTGTTTGGACATGTGATCCCTGTGCCCTGTCAGTGCTGGCATCACAGTCCCCGCCTTCAGACGTATACGTAATCAAGAGGAAGTGAGAGCTGTGGCTGGCCGTTCACTTCCTCTTGATTATTACTACAAATAATAATACTAATGCCAACAGTGCTGGGACAGCACCGGCACAGGAGGTAGATTTACAGATTTTTCTAGAATAGTTTGTGGACTCCATATATTGAGCCACAAAGTGTTAGAAGAGCAGAATCTCCCCTCAAGTGACCGCATTTTGGAAATTATATTCCTTTGGAAATTTATCTACAGGTGTAGTGATGATTTGACTACATGGATGTTTTCCAGAAATGAGCAGCAGTGGATGTTGCTGAGTGAAAACTGCAAATCTCCTATTGTAGTGCCCATACATTGTAGTGCCTAGTATATTGTAGTGCTCAGTACATTATGCCCAGCTCGTGCTTCTGGAGATATGCTCTGCGAGCTCTCATCACTGCAGAAATGGCAAACATGTGGACGCTAAATGTGGTTTAGGCACAATGGGGCTCAGAAGGGAGAGGGGCATTTGAATTTAGGAGTACAGAATTTGCATAATTGTAGAGTGCAGGATAAATGTGAGCCAAGCCTTACTGCAATCTTTGGGAGGCAGAATGAACTAAGCAACAGTATGTCAAGAATTGGTTTTATATATTTTTATGCCGTTCCTCATCCAGAATAAGTGATTATATGACTTTTTTCTTCAGGATAGTGTGATTACAGTGATACCAAATTTATTATTAACTAGTTTTTGCATCATCACATTTTGAGAGCTTTAATTTTCTGACAGAGTCATGTGAGAGCTTGTTTTTTACAGGACAAGTTTACCATTTCATTGATATGATTTTCAGTCAATAACATTTTTTGACCACTTTTTATTTCAATTTTTGTGAGGCAGAATGAGCAAAAACTAGCAATTCAGGAATTATTTTTCAGTTTTTTTATGCCATTCCATGTGTGGTAAAATTAATAAAGCAACTTTATTCTTCAGGCCAGTACAATTACAGTGATACCACATTTGTAGCTTTTTTATGTTTTGGCACTTTTAGACAATAAGAATTATTTTATGGAAAAAAATTATATTTTGCATCGCTTTATTCTGAGAGCTATAGTTTTTTTATTTTTCTGCTGATGGAGCTGTATGCTGGCTTGTGCTTCTGCGGGGGAAGTTGACAATTTCAGCTATAACATTTTTATTTACATTTGTCTTTTTGATCGCATTTTATTCCACTTTTTTTCGATGATTTATGAAAAGCATCGTTTTTTACATCTTTTTTTCTTTTTTACTGTCGTCTCTCATGCAATGTACTTTTTTGTTTATTTATTTTTACATAAAAATACTTATTTATGGGTACAATATTATATATATATATATATATATATATTATATATATATATATATATATATATATATATATATATATATTATCCTTTTGTGAATGTAAAAAAAATATTTTTATATTTTTTTTTACTTTTTTGCTTAGTCTGTCTATGGGACTTTCACTTTCAGCAATTTGATCTCTGTTATAATGCATTGCGATGCACATGTGCCAACGATTCACGTAACACCAACAATAGTTAGGAAGCATGTTAACAGTGCTATTAACTAGAGATGAGCCTTTTTTAGGGTCGAGTCGGGTTTCATGAAACCTGACTTTCTCAAAAGTCGAGTTGAACGAAGTCGGCCGACTAACGGAAATGGTTGGGTCGGAGTCGAAAATCCGACCCCAATGCAAGTCAATGGGGAATAAAAGTCGGCAGGGAGTGGAGGACAGTAAACACACCTACAGTGCCCATTTCAATGCCAACGACATCAATTCTTATTACATAAGCTTGTCAACCTTAATTAACTTTATAATAATAGTAATGCATTGAAAACTGGGGGTTATTTGGATAAAGTTGTGGGGGGGGGCAGTGCTGGCTCCAGGTTTTCATGGGCCCCGGGCCAAAGAGTCTCAGTGGGCCCCTTTAACACATACCACAATTCATGATGCTCCGATACGGCAGAGAAATATAGGTATAGTACAATGCCAAATACTTCACTTCTTACATTACATGAGTGATATCTATTTTAAATTCTACAATAGCTCAAAAAACGGACAGTATAGTCCTCCATACAGTATTATGGGCACAACATAGTGCGCCATACAGAATAATGAGCCCCATATATTGCTCTATACAGAATAATGAGCCCCATATATTGCTCCATACAGAATGGGCTCCATATAATGCTCCACACAGAATAGGCCCCATATGTGCTCCATATGATGCTCCATGTATAAAGGGCCCTATATGATGCCCCATAAATAATGAACCCCATATGATGCTGTAGTATATGATGGCCCCCATATATGATGCTAGTGTAAGAAGAACACCATATAATGCTCCAAATAAAATGGTCCCCAAATATAATGCTCCATATATAATGGTCTCCATGTGATGCTCCATATATAATGTGCCCAATATGATGCGCCATATATAATGGGCCCCATATGATGCTCCAGTATATGATGTGCCCCATGGATGATGCTCCAGTGTATAATGGGCCCTATCTATGATGCTCAAGTGTATAATGCTCCACATATATTGCTCCAACCATTAAAAAAAATTAAATACCTCTCCTCGCTGGGCAGTGCTCTACTCTGGACTCCTCAGAGTCGCCATCTTCCAGCTCTCTGCACTGTGATTGTTCAGGCAGAGGGCGCACAGAAGTGACATCATCACGCTCTCTGACCTGAATGTCACTGTCAGGAAACACGGAAGACTTCACAGCGGTGGAGAAGGGAGAGGTAAGTATTGCAAGTGCTGGGGTCCTGAGCTAGTAGGGGGGGCACACTTGTGGACGCCGGGAACTGGCACAGGGCCCCTCATAGTACGCCGATGTCTCTGACAGTGAGTGGGCCCCCCACCGGCTCAGGGACCCGGCACTTGCCCAGGTGTGCCAGGTGCTGACCCCGGCCCTGGGGGGGTACAGCCCAGTTAGGGAGGTGGAAAAACTTGCATATGTTGAGGTGTAGGCTGGACGTTCAGCAGCTGCAAATGGAGGAATTGAAGAAGTCGGAGGAAGTGGAGGACAAAGTGAGCCATTTTGCTGGCAACCTATGTGTCATCAGGGAAGGTGGTACAAAATCCTTTGAAACCCAGGAATGGTTCATTTTAATGAAGGTGAGATCACCTACATTTTGGGTCGACAGCCGGGTCCTTCTTTCTATGGCTCGTGGTAGAACCTGCACCGCTGCTGTGTGCTGGGAATGCCTCTAA
>JARQOD010000004.1:366710350-366788722 GCA_033576555.1 Oophaga sylvatica | reverse complement strand
TTTTTTCAAAAAAAATTTTGTAATTTTTTGCTAAAATAGCTCGGAAACGCAGCGCAGCAGGTTCAAATTTTCCCCCGGCGGCGACCCTCAGGAGGGTTTTTTCCCCTGATCCCTGGGGATCCGTTTTGAGTGATGTTGATGCATTTTTTCGGCTTTGGGGTTATTGTCGTGAGCCTAATGTCACTGATCAAGTGAAAAAACCTTGTTGGCATTAAATCGGGGTTGAGCGCGAGTTGTTACTGTCAGAGATTCCGTATTGGTGGGCAGTCCTGACCAAATGGAATGACGACGCTTTGGGCCTTTTCGAAGGGTCTGTCGATAATGTAAAAGGATTTATGGTGGGATTCCCTGTCCCCTTGGTCTCAATATTCTTATGTATTAGCGATTCAAATTGACGACGTTTGCGTGAGCGGAGAAGTATGCGTGGAGTGGTGTTGCCTGTGAGCCAGCTTCTGAGCCCATGCAGTGTGATGGAGTGTGTTGGGGCAAGCGTCATGAGTTTCGAAGCGCAATGGTTTATGTTTCTACTGTGTGATGCTCTCATGCTATTTCAGTCTGCCTAAGCGGGGAAGACGTTTGCACGCTCAGTTGTCTTGGGTAGTGTAGACTAAGTTTTTATTAACTGTCATCTGATATGCTCTCTGTCCTCATTTTCTGCTCAGGCTTTCGTTGATTCTGGAGCAGTTTTAAAACTGATGGATTATGATTTTGCTAAACGTTGTGGGTTTCCCTTGATACCCCTACAGAAGTCTATTCCTCTACTGGGATCGATTCTACCCTTTGGTGAGAATAAACCCCAGTTTTTCTCGGGTGATAATGAGGGTTGAACTGGTCCCTCCCAGGAGTGCTGCAAATTTTTGGTTCTTATAATCTGCATGACATTATAAGTGCTGGGTTTCCCTTGGTTACAGTTCATAATCCTGTTTTGGATTGGAAATCTGTGTCTGTAACCAGTTGGGGCTGCCATGTGTTAATACCAACACTCCTGTTTTTTCTGCCTCCCCAGGCTCAGGATGTTCCTGACTTTTTGTTGATTTTTCTGATGTGTTTAGCGAAAGTAAATCTGCATCCTTACCTCCCATAGGAGCTATGACTGCGCTATTGAATTAGTGCGGGTAGTAAATTCCCTAAAGGTGCCTTTTTACTTGTCTGTACCTGAACATGACGCTATGCGGTCTTATATCAAGGAATCATTGGAGAAGGGTATATCAGACATCCTCTTCACCCTAGGTGCCGGTTTTTTCTTTGTGGCCAAAAAAAGATGGTTCATTAAGGCGTGATTGATTAATGTCTCTTGAACATATTACTGTGAAATATCAATACCGTTACCTTGATTTCTGACTGTTTTCCAGGGTGAAAAACGCTACTTGTTTACCAAGTTGACCTCAGGGGGGTATAACCTTATTCGCATTAAGCACGGGGATGAATGGAAGACGGCATTCAATACCCCGAAAGGCATTTTGAGTACCTAGTGATGCCCTTTGGGCTCACTAATGCTCCTTCCGTCTTCCAGTCCTTCATGAATGACATTTTCAGGGATTTGTGGACAATTTCTGATTGTTTATTTGGATGAATATCTTGATTTTTCTAATGACTGGGCTCTATGTGAAACATGTTCAAACTGTAATCAGATTTTGAGGAGAATGCTCTGTATGTGAAGGGATCAAAGTGTCTTTTTGGGTACAGAAGATCTCATTTCTGGGATTCATTTTGTCCCCATCTGTTATTGAAATGGACCGTTCAGGTTCAGGCCATCTGTGATTGGGTCCAACCTACTTCATTAAAAGCTCTTCAGAGATTTTTGGGTTTTGCAATTTTTATCGTAAATTTATTGGTAATTTCTCGGTTATTGTTAAACCATTAATGATTTGACCAGAAAGGGTTCTGATGTGGTGAATTGGCTCCTGAGGCTCTTGCATTTCAGGAACTTAAGCAGAGATTCACTTCTGCTCTGTTTACGGCAGCCTGATGTTTCTCTGCCATTTCAGGTGGAGGTTGATGCCTCTGAAATTGGGGCAGGTGCCGTTTTGTCCCAAAAAGATCAGAGACCTCTAAAAGTAACCCTTATGCTTTTTCTTCTCGAAAATTTTTCCTACTGAACGTAATTATGAGTGGGTAAATGGGAGTTATTGGCCATGAGTGGCTTTTGAAGAGTGGAGACATTGGTGGAAGGGAGCCAAACATCAGGTGTGGTCCCTTACGACCATAAAGAATCTTGGTCTAACTGGAATCTGCCAAGCGATCAATCCTAGACAGGCATCAGGCCTTGTTTTTCACAGTTTTTAATTTTGTGGTTTCCTTTCTCCTTGGCATAAGATGTTAAGCGGATGCCCTCTCGAGAGTTTCCTTGCGAGACTCTCCTGAGTTATCTGATCTTATCTGTTATTTTGAAAGGAGGGTGTAGTTCTTTCGCCATCTCGCCCATTTGAGATTGCTTGAGGGGTTCAGGGGGATGGGGCCCGGGGTGCCCGTTGGAATTGTTTTTGGAAAGGAAAAAAAGTGTGATGTCTGAGTTATTGTTCGCATTGGCTGGGCATCCGGAATTTTTTTTAAGAGACTTTTTAGCGGTCCTTTTGGGGGACTTGGTCTGGTTGTCCTCAAAGAATATTCCTATGAGAGTAGCATCTCCTAAATTTAAGCCTAGGTTCATTGGACCTTATAAGATCATGGAGATTATTAATCCTGTTTCTTTTCGTTTGCTTCTTCCAGGGACATTTAAGATCCATAACGTGTTCCACAAGTCCTTGTTGAAGAGGTTTGTTGAGCCAGTGGTTCCTGCTGCTGTGCCTCCTGACCCTGTTTTGGTTGAGAGCAATCTGGAGTATGTGGTTGAGAAAATATTGGATTCTCGTTTTTCTAGATGAAGACTCCAGTATTTGGTTAAATGGAGAGGTTATGGTCAGGAAGACAATTCTTGGGTGTTTGCTTCGGACATCCATGCTAGGAGACTTATCCGTGCGTATCATAGAACTCATCCTGACCGACCTGGTTGCTCAAATGAGGGTTTGGTGACCCTCCTCAAGGGGGGGGTACTGTTGTGAGTGGGTTTGAGATGAGTTCTGAGCAGAGGCTCCCTCTGGTGGTTACAAGCGGTACTAGTGAAGATTGTGAGGACTGGGAATCAGGTGTTACTGACTGGTCTTATATAAGGGAGTCATTTTCCCATCAGGGTTGCCGGTGATCAATTGTTCTGGTCTGAATCCTTCTTTCCAGTTTCCCTTGTAGCCTGCTGTGTCGTGTCTGCATCTCCTGCTATCAGATAAGACATTTTCTTCTTTTGTGTTTGTGCTATATTTTTGCATTTTGTCCTGCACTTCTGTGGGGGCCTTCAGGGTCCCCTCCGGGGGCTTTTGCCCTCTCTGTTTAGTTCAGCCACTGAGTTTTGTACTTTTGCTTTTTCCAGTTTTTTCAGTGGCTGCTGTTTTGATTTTGTTACACCAGAGAACTAATTTAGGTGGTAGAGGTCGTGTGATCTCAGGTGATTTTGAAATTAGTAGAGTTGGTGTTTTTCAGGGTTTTCTGAGATTGCAGTAAGTACCCTTCCTGTCCTTTTCTATTTAGATAGTTTGGGCCCCAGCGTTTGCTCATTCTATTTTCTTTCTGTGTCAGTATTTCCTCTTGTCTAACCGCCATTACATGTTTGGGGGCTTTCTATTATCTTTGGGGTTCTGCTCCGGGGCAGATAGCTTTCCTATTTCTGTCTTTAGGTGTAGTTAGTTTCTCAGGCTGTGACGAGGCGTCTAGGACCAACGTAGGAACGCTCCACGGCTGCCTCTAGTTGCGGTGGTTAGTCAGGGTACTGCAATCTCATAGATTCCAACTGCTCTGGTGTATTTCCTTTTTTACCTGCACTCCTCAGCTACCGAAACATAACAGCTTCCTATGTTCTTTGGGGATCTGCTCCGGGGCAGATAGCTTTCCTCTTTCTATCTTTAGGTGTAGTTAACCTCTCAGGCTGTGACGAGGCGTCTAGGACCAACGTAGGAACGCTCCACGGCTGCCTTTAGTTGTGGTGGTTACTCAGGGTACTGCAATCCAGTAGATTCCAACCTCTCTGGTGTATTGCCGTTTTTGCCTGCTCTCCTCAGCTACCAAATCATAACACGCAGGCTCAACACCTCCTGCCTTAGGTGCTATTGGGCTTTTGGCACTACCAGCAGATGCACCACCACCACCACCATCATTCCCAGCTGGCCCCCCCCGTCCACGTCCGTGGCCTCTTCCACCATACTTCCTCATGTTTGGGAAAATGTACCAAAAATACCAGCAGATATATGTTACTGTGTGAGGAGCGTTCAGCTGTATATGGCGTAGGTGAAAATTTAAATCTCCGAATATATTTCCGGAGTCACACACAGACGCTCACTCAGTATGGATTTGACCGTAATACAAAGAGCAGATATACAGTACTGTCTCAGAAGCGTATAGCTGTATACGGTGTAGGGGAAAATTGCAATCTCAGTATATATTTCCGGAGTCACACACAGACACTCACTCAGTATGGATTTGACCGTAATACAAAGAGCAGATATACGGTACTGTCTCAGAAGAGTACAGTTTTATACGGTGTAGGGGAATATTGCAATCTACGTATATATTTCCGGAGTCACACACAGATAGTCAGCATGTATTTGTCCGTGATTCCAGCCGGTACACGGTAGTGTGTGAGTAGCGTACAGCTTTATATGGTGTGGTAAAAAATGAATGGTCGGTAAGTGTGCAGAAATAAAGAATCAAAGTATTAGTGCTGTGTAAAAAGCAGTCTGCACAGCAGTGTACACACAGCAATACAGCTATCAGGCAGCCTAATAGCCAGCGCTGCTGCACACAAGAAAATCATCCCCTGTCACTGCACACTAACTGTACAGCACAATTGAAATCAGCACAAACACATAAGAACTTCTCTTTCCAGCTCTAACTCTCTCCCTACTGACAAACAGCGTCAGCAACCTCTCCCTACTGTTAATATCGGCAGAAGTAAAATGGAAGTCGGCGGTGAGGGCTTTTATAGACACAATGACGCCCCCGTAAGCAAGCCAATCACTGCAATGCCCTTCTCTAAGATGGAGGTGGGTGCTGCCCATGTCATCTCGTTGCCCACAGTGTACGTCCTTGCTCATTGGCTGAAAAAAGGCTCCTGCAAGCACTATGGGAAAACTGATTTGGGCGCTCGGGTCGACGACTGCATGGCCGACTGCACGCTATGGTCGGATTTCGGCCAACGAAACCCAACTTTGGCGAAAGTCGGCGACTTTTGAATCTGACCGACCTGTTTCGCTCAACTCTACTAATCACTCTATTGCTCTATATCACTATTTGCTTCTAGGCTGGCCATCGTAAATAGAGTGCTGAAGTTAAAACTAGTCCAACCCGTTATGTTGTGAATCTGCTAGAGATGGTTTCTGAGCAGAGCCTCCCTCTGGTGGTTACAGACAGTACTGAACCTTTCAGTGAGGAGTGGCAATCTGGGATCACGGATTGGTCTGAAATAAGGGAGGTTACCTCCCATGATGGTTGCCGGTGATCAATTGTTCTTGTCTCAATTGTGGTTCCTGATTCATTTGGAAGTTTGCTGGAGCCTTGCCTGAATCTCCTGCTTTCAGATAAGATATTTTTTGCTTTTCTTTTTGTACTTGCTTTTTGCATTGTTTTCTGCACTTTTGTGGAGGTCAGCCAGGTCCCCTCATGGGGCCTGAGCTCCTCACAGTTTATCTGCAGCCACTATTATTTGCTCATTTGCTTTTTCCTGTTTTTTCAACGGCTGCGGCTTGGTTTTTGTTCACACTGAGATCTGATTTAGTGGGTGGCGAGATCGTGTGATCTCAGTATTTTTGTAATCAGAATTGTTGGATTTTTGTAGGGTTTTCTGGGTTGCAGAAAGTAATCTCTCCTGTCCTATCCTATTTAGTCAGCTTGTGGCCCCAGCGTTTGCTCAGTCTATTTTCTGCCTATGTTTGTATTTTCATCTTGTCTAACCGCCATTATATGTTTGGGGGCTTCCTATTTTCTTTGAGATCTGCTCCGGGGCAGATAGCTTTCATCTTTCTGCCTTTAGGTGTAGTTATCTCTCAGGCTGTGACGAGGCGTCTAGGATCAACGTAGGAACGCTCCACGGCTACCTCTAGTTGTGTCGTTAATTTAGGAATCTGCAACCCATCAGTTACCAACATCTCAGGTGTTCGGCTGCCCTGCTGTTGTTCCTGTCCTCCTCAGCTACCGAAACATAACAGTATCACCGGCCGAAACTGAAAATTATATGGTACTCACAGAAGGGAAAAATAGTGTGGAAAGAAAAAAAAGTTGTCAGAGTTGTCAGAGATTTTT
Organism: Oophaga sylvatica; assembly: GCA_033576555.1. NCBI lineage: Eukaryota > Metazoa > Chordata > Amphibia > Anura > Dendrobatidae > Oophaga > Oophaga sylvatica. The sequence continues at coordinate 366,782,398 of JARQOD010000004.1, read as the reverse complement.
TTTTTTTTTCTGTCTGTTGCATTTTTCCTCTTTTTCTCTGGGTGCTGAGGATGATTTTTTTTCTCTCAATGGAGTTTGCACAGTTGTCTGGCCGTGTGGATCAGCTTGCCACTGAGGTTCGGAGTATTGCTACCTATCTTGCTGGGTTGCCGGTTGTGGAACCTAGGATTCCCATGCCAGATTTGTTTTTGGGGGATCGGGCTAAATTTCTGAATTTAAAAAATAACTGTAAGTTGTTTTTTGCCTTAAAGCCTAAGTCCTCAGGTAACGCAGCACAGCAGATTCAAATTGTCATCTCTCTCCTGCGCGGCGATCCTCAGGATTGGGCTTTTTCCCTGACACCTGGGGATCCTGTTTTGAATGATGTTGATGCATTTTTTCGGGCTCTGGGGTTATTGTACGATGAACCTAATGTCACTGATCAAGCTGAAAAAGCCTTGTTGGCATTAAATCAGGGTCTTGAAGACGCTGAGTTGTACTGTCAGAAATTCCAAAAGTGGGCAGTCCTGACCAAATGGAATGATGATGCTTTGGCAGCCCTTTTTCGGAAGGGGCTGTCAGAGAATGTAAAGGATGTTATGGTGGGATTCCCTGTCCCCTCTGGTCTCGATGATTCTATGTCACTGGCTATTCAAATTGACAGACGTTTGCGTGAGCGCAGAGGTATGCGTGAGATTGTGTTGCCTTGTGAGCCAGCTTCTGAGCCCATGCAGTGTGATGCAGTGACTTCTGGGGCACAGCGTCATGAGTTTTGAAAGCGCAATGGGTTATGTTTCTACTGTGGTGATGCCTCTCATGCTATTTCAGTCTGCCCTAAGCGCGGAAGACGTTTTGCACACTTAGTTGTCTTGGGTAGTGTTCAGGCTAAATTTCTTTTGACTGTTACCCTGATTTGCTCCCTGTCCACATTTTCTGCTCAGGCTTTTGTTGATTCAGGAGCAGCTATTAACCTGATGGATTTTGACTTTGCCAAACGTTGTGGGTTTCCCATGATGCCCCTGCGGAAGTCTATTCCCCTACTGGGCATTGATTCTACCCAGGGCCGGCTCCAGGTTTTTATGGGCCCCGGGCGAAAGAGCCTCAGTGGGCCCCTTTAACACAGACCACGATTCATGATGCACAGATACAGCAGAGAAATATAGGTACAGTACAATGCCAAATACTTCACTTCTTCCATTACATGAGTGAAATCTATTGTAAATTGTACAATAGCTCAAAAACCGCCAAATCCTCACAGCGCACAGAACAGACTGGACAGTACAGTCCTCCATACAATATTATGGGCACCACAGTCTCCCCCTCATCACCCATATAATACCACATGCAGGATGTCACCCCCCATATAATGCTCCATACAGAATACTGGACCCAAAATAATGCTCCATACAGAATACTGGACCCAATATAATGCTCCATACAGGATACTGGTCCCCATATAATGCTCCATACAGGATACTGGTCTCCATATAATGCTCCATACAAAATATGGAGCTCTCCTCTGCGCTGTACTGCGTTCTGCACTGTTACGGCTCAGGAAAGGGCGCTGTGGAAAGACTCCCCATTATCATCATGATTTCCTCCTTATCAATATCATTGCCTCCCCATCATCATCATGGCCTCCCCATTATCATCAATGCCTGCCCATCATCATCATCTCCTCCCCATCATCATCTTCTCCCCATCATCAATGCCTGCCCATTATCATCAATGCCTGCCCATTATCGTCATATTCTCCCCATCATCATCAATGCCTCCCCATTATCAGCAATGCCTGCCCATCATCATCTCCTCCCCATCATCATCAATGCCTGCCCATTATCATATTTTCCCCATCATCAATGCCTGCCCATTATCATCAATGCCTGCCCATTATCATCATCTTCTCCCCATCATCATCATCAATGCCTCCCCATTATCAGCAATGCCTGCCCATCATCATCTTCTCCCCATAATCAATGCCTGCCCATTATCATCAATGCCTGCCCATTATCATCATCTTCTCCCCATCATCATCATCAATGCCTCCCCATTATCAGCAATGCCTGCCCATCATCATCTTCTCCCCATCATCAATGCCTGCCCATTATCATCAATGCCTGCCCATTATCATCATCTTCTCCCCATCATCATCATCAATGCCTCCCCATTATCATCAATGCCTGCCCATCATCACACACAGACAGCACACAAGCACTCTCTCACATACATACACACACACATACACACACAAAGCACCGCACTACGTATACACAGACACACACAGAGACACACACACACGTCTTACCTGTCTGGCGTCCCCGCGCTTTCTGCCACAGCCGGCCGCTGAATGATGACGTCATTCAGCGGCGCTGCTGTGAGAGGAAGCGCCGGCGCCCCCTGGAGCCCGGAGCTGCGGCAGCGGAGGCACGGGAGAGGTAAGTATTGTGCCAGCTGATGCCGGGGCCCTGAGTGGGCGGGGGGGGCCCAGTGGCGGCGCTGACACCGCTCTCCTCCGCTAACGGGCGTGGGGGTGCCAGACTGCGAGTGGGCCCCCCGCCTGCTCAGGGCCCCGGCACTTGCCCGGGTGTGCCGGGTGCTGACGCTGGCCCTGATTCTACTCCTTTGGCGGAGAATAAACCCAGTTTTCTACTCAGGTGATAATGAGAGTTGAACCAGATCATCAGGAGAGTTGCAAATTTATAGTGCTGTATAATCTGCATGACATTATTGTACTAGGTTTCCCTTGGTTACAGTCTCATAATCCTGTTTTGGATTGGAAATCTGTGTCTGTGACCAGTTGGGGCTGCCAATGTGTTAATGCCGACACTCCTGTTTTTTCTGTCTCTCCCAAGTCTCAGGATGTTCCTGACTTTTTGACTGATTTTTCGGATGTATTTAGTGAAAGTAAAACTGCATCTTTACCCCCTCACAGGAGCTACGATTGCGCTATTGAATTAGTGCCTGGTAGTAAATTTCCTAAAGATCGCCTTTTTAACTTGTCTGTACCTGAACACGATGCTATGCGATCTTATATCAAGGAGTCATTGGAAAAGGGTCATATCAGACCATCCTCTTCACCCTTGGGTGTCGGTTTTTTCTTTGTGGCCAAAAAGGATGGTGTTAGAACCCTCTTGTTAGATTTTGTTTCAGTTTGCTGGTCACATGACCTTTTTTCCCTATTTAGTCTGGCTCCGCCCTTCTGGCTTTGCTGGACTTCATTGTATTATCTACTCTTAAGCTAGCCGGGTGCTTAGGTGCCTTACTCTGTCAGTTTTGCTTAATCTTAGGATCTCGTAGTAATTTGTTTTCTGTTTAATTTTCCCTGCTACAATTTCTGTTAGGAGGTGTCCACCTTTTCTCCCAGTCCCTAGATCTTGTAGGGATTCCTTCCTCGCAACTATAGGTCTTCGTTCAGACTAGCTGAGGACTTTAGCGGGTCTGGTCGCAGGATCAGGTTCCCCGTTACATCGTAGGGATCAAGCTCAGTTTTATTGTAGGGACAGAATTCCCATCTTTCCTTAGTGCTTGTAGCAGTTCATAACAGTAAGTCCAGCCAAGAAAAAAAAAAATGTACTGACATTGCAGAGCCGATGGAAATTGGAGCAATGGCACCTCACTCTCGGGAAAAAGAACGCAGATTTGCTCAAGGTTTGTGTTTCTACTGTGGTAAATCTGAGCATTTCATTAAGAACTGTGCACTTCGAATGAATAAAGAGAAAAAAAAATGAGGTCAGTGTCGCCCGCATAGCTTGTTTAAACAATAAAGGTGTCTTTCTTTCTGCTACCACTGGTGTTGAGGAGGAATTAATGGAGTTTCGGGTATTTGTGGATTGTGGTTCAACTCTCAATGTGATTGATGGGAAATTTTTGGAAAAACTAAAATTAAAACCCAAACTTCTGTCTTCTCCTATTAATGTGGTGTCTGTGGATGGCTCTCCCTTGAAAAATGTTACTCACCATATCTGTGAATTTCCTCTTACTATTAATGGTGTTCATCAAGAGAATTTGGATTTGGTAGTTTTGAATAATTTGCCCTCACCGGTGATTTTGGGGTTACCCTGGTTAAAATTGCACAATCCGGTACTGGATTGGTCTACCAATGAAATTAAGTCCTGGAGTCCTAAGTGTTATGACAAGTGTTGTAACGGGCGTATTGCTGCTGTAGTTAAGGGGGAGTTACCTGTACCTATTCAGGATTTTTGGAAAGTTTTTTCTGATAAGGAATCGCAGGTATTGCCTCCTCATAGAGATTATGATTGTGCGATTGAATTTGTCCCTGGAGCAACTCTTCCTAAAAGTCGTTTATTTAATTTGACTATTCCTGAAAGGCTTTGGAGGAATACATACAGACAAGCTTGGCCGCCGGTCACATTAGGCCTTCCAAATCTCCTGTGGCGGTTGGATTTTTTTTTGTTAAAAAAAAGGACGGTGGTTTACGGCCTTGTCTAGACTTTCGTGAGATTAATAAGATTACTGTACGCAATCCTTACCCACTGCCATTGATTTCTGATTTGTTTAATCAGTTAGTGGGGGCCAAGTGGTTCTCGAAAATTGATCTTCGAGGGGCATACAATTTGTTGCGCATGAAGGAGGGGGATGAATGGAAGACTGCGTTTAACACTCCACTGGGTCATTTTGAGAATCTGGTCATGCCTTTTGGACTTTCCAGTGCTCCGGCATTTTTTCAGAATCTTATTAATGACATCCTTAGACCTTTGATCGGCAGAAGTGTGGTTGTGTATTTGGATGACATTTTGATTTATTCACTGGATTTGGAGTCTCATTGGAGGAGTGTGCGTGAAGTATTACAGTTACTGAGTGATAATTCACTTTTTGCCAAACTAGAAAAATGTGAGTTCGCTGTACAGAGACTTAGTTTTTTGGGCTACATTGTCTCCAGTGAAGGTTTTGAGATGGACCCTGTGAAAGTGCAAGCTGTGCAGGATTGGCCTAGACCTATTGGTGTGAAATCAATACAGAGGTTTTTGGGGTTCGCCAATTATTATAGAAAATTCATAAAAAAAATTTCTGTGATTGCCAAACCTCTGACCGATCTCACCAGGAAAGGTGCTGATGCGGTTCAGTGGACTACTGAGGCCATTGAGGCTTTTGTGTTGCTAAAGGAGAGGTTCAGCTCTGCTCCCATCCTTACGCAGCCTGATGTGACTAAACCATTTTTGGTTGAGGTTGATGCTTCTTCTGTGGGGGTCGGCGCAGTGTTGTCTCAGGAAAAGACGGATGGAGTACATCCCTGTGCTTTTTTTTCAAAGAAATTTTCTGAGTCTGAACTAAATTATGATATCGGTAATCGGGAATTGTTGGCAATTAAACTCGCATTTGAACACTGGCGTCATTTTTTGGAGGGAGCGGAATTTCCCGTTCAAGTCTTCACCGATCATAAAAATCTGATCTACCTTGATGCTGCCAAACGCTTGAATGCCCGTCAGGCTAGGTGGGCACTGTTTTTCTCACGCTTTAATTTTACCGTTACTTACATCCCAGGTACTAAAAATGTTAAAGCTGATGCTTTGTCTCGCAGCTTTTCTCCTATGGTCAGTACTGAGGAGGAGGAAAACATTTTGCAAGAGGGGGTTGTTATTGCGGTTTTGGACTCCGTGTTGGAAGATGAGATTCTTAAAGCACAGGAGAATGCCCCATCTAACACGCCGCATGGGATCTAACACGCCGCATGGGAGGTTGTTTGTGCCTGGTACCCTGAGGAGAGATTTGTTTGTTGAATGTCATGACTCTCAGTTGGCAGGTCATCCTGGAATCTCTGAGACCAAGAGACTTGTGGGTCGCAGCTTTTGGTGGCCTGGATGGCAGAAGGAAGTCATTAAGTGGGTGCGTCAATGCACTGTGTGTGCTAGATCTAAGTCTTCTCATACTCCTGCTGCAGGGTTGCTTTGCCCTCTGGAGGTCCCTAGTGCACCTTGGACACATTTGGCTATGGACTTTATTACTGACCTTCCCCCCTCTGAGGGTTTCACTGTCATCTGGGTGGTCGTGGACCGTTTTAGCAAGATGTGTCACTTGGTTCCTTTCATCAAATTGCCCTGCGCTAAGACTCTTGCTAGGGCCTTTGTCAAGGAAATAGTCAGACTACATGGTGTTCCTACTGACATTGTTTCTGATAGGGGACCTCAGTTTGTGGCTCGTTTTTGGCGCGCCTTTTGTGACAGGTTGGGAGTTCATTTGTCGTTTTCATCCGGATATCATCCTGAGTCTAATGGCCAGACAGAAAGGAAAAACCAGGATGTTGAGCAGTTCTTGCGTTGTTTTGTGGCTGATAATCAAGAGGGGTGGTCTGAGTTTCTGCCACTTGCTGAGTTTGCTCTTAACAACCATACATCCGCTTCTGCTGGTTGTTCGCCTTTTTTTTTGTTGTACTGGGAGACATCCGTCTTTTGGGTCATTTTCCAAGTTGGGATCGGCTGTACCTGAAGAGGAGAATTTTTCTGGTGTGTTGCAGAGAGTTTGGACTGATGTGCGTGGTAATCTTCAGGAGGCTAACAAAAGATCCAAAGTGTATTTTGATAGAAAACGACAAGAGGTTTTGTTTGCTATTGGTGACATGGTCTGGTTGTCCTCTAAGAATCAGCGCTTGAGGATTCCGTCTAAGAAATTGGGTCCCAAGTTTGTAGGGCCCTTTAAGGTGCTTCAGGTTATTAACCAATCTGCTGTTAAGTTGGAGCTTCCCACCTCCTGGAAGATTAATCCGGTGTTTCATGTTTCTCTCTTGAAAAAAGCTGAGGTCTCAGATGGAGACGTCTCGGCCACTGTTCCCCTGGTGGTGGAGGACGGGCAATATGAGATTTCCCGCATCCTAAATTCTAGACGCTATAGAGGGGGTTTGCAGTACCTCGTCGCTTGGAAGGGTTATGGACCCGAGGATATCCATGGGTGAGGGCGGATGATGTTTCTGCGTCTAGACTTGTCAGAGCGTTTCACAAGAGGTTTCCGGATAAGCTTAAGTCCTAGGGGATCCGGAGGATCCTCTTAGAAGGGAGGGTACTGTTAGAACCTCTTGTTAGATTTTGTTTCAGTTTGCTGGTCACATGACCTTTTTTCCCTATTTAGTCTGGCTCCGCCCTTCTGGCTTTGCTGGACTTCATTGTATTATCTACTCTTAAGCTAGCCGGGTGCTTAGGTGCCTTACTCTGTCAGTTTTGCTTAATCTTAGGATCTCGTAGTAATTTGTTTTCTGTTTAATTTTCCCTGCTACAATTTCTGTTAGGAGGTGTCCACCTTTTCTCCCAGTCCCTAGATCTTGTAGGGATTCCTTCCTCGCAACTATAGGTCTTCGTTCAGACTAGCTGAGGACTTTAGCGGGTCTGGTCGCAGGATCAGGTTCCCCGTTACATCGTAGGGATCAAGCTCAGTTTTATTGTAGGGACAGAATTCCCATCTTTCCTTAGTGCTTGTAGCAGTTCATAACAGATGGTTCATTGAGGCCGTGTATTGATTATCGTCTCTTGAATAAGATCACTGTGAAGTATCAATATCCGTTACCCTTGATTTCTGACCTGTTTTCCAGGGTGAAAAGTGCTAGTTGGTTTACCAAGCTTGACAACAGGGGGGCGTATAACCTTATTCGCATTAAGCACGGGGATGAATGGAAGACGGTGTTTAATACCCCAGAGGGGCATTTTGAGTACCTAGTGATGCCCTTTGGGCTCACTAATGCTCCTTCCTTCTTCCAATCCTTCATGAATGATATTTTCAGGGATTTTGTGGATAAATTTCTGATTGTTTATTTGGATGATATCTTGATTTTTTCCAATGACTGGGACTCTCATGTGAAATATGTTCGGACTGTATTCCAGATTTTGAGAGAAAATGCACTGTATGTGAAGGGATCAAAGTGTCTTTTTGGCGTACAGAAGGTCTCATTTCTGGGATTCATTTTGTCTCCGTCTGTTATTGAAATGGACCGGTCAAGGTTCAAGCCATCTGTGATTGGGTCCAACCTACTTCATTAAAGGCTCTTCAGAGATTTTTGGGTTTTGCCAATTTTTATCGTAAATTTATTGGTAATTTCTCCGGTATTGTTAAACCATTGACTGATTTGACCAAAAAGGGTTCTGATGTGGTGAATTGGCCTCCTGAGGCAGTCTCTGCGTTTCAGGAACTTAAGCAGAGATTCACTTCTGCTCCTGTTCTACAGCAGCCTGATGTTTCTCTACCGTTTCAGGTGGAGGTTGATGCCTCTGAAATTGGGGCAGGTGCCGTTTTGTCCCAAAGAGATCCAGAGACCTCTAAGAGTAACCCTTGTGCCTTTTTCTCTCGAAAATTTTCTCCAACTGAACGTAATTATGACGTGGGTAATCGGGAGTTATTGGCCATGAAGTGGGCCTTTGAAGAGTGGAGACATTGGCTGGAAGGAGCCAAACATCAGGTGGTGGTCCTCACGGACCATAAGAATCTGGTTTATCTGGAATCAGCCAAGCGACTTAATCCTAGACAGGCCAGGTGGGCCTTGTTTTTCACACGTTTTAATTTTGTGGTTTCTTTTCTTCCTGGCACTAAGAATGTTAAGGCGGATGCCCTCTCAAGGAGTTTCTTTGCGGACTCTCCTGAGTTATCTGATCCTACTGTTATTTTGAAAGAGGGTGTAGCTCTTTCCGCCATCTCGCCCAATTTGAGACTAGCCTTGGAAGGGTGTCAGGAGGATAAACCTGAGTGCTGCCCTATTGGGAAATTTTTTGTCCCAGACCAGTGGAAGAAGAGTCTGATGTCTGAGATTCATTGTTCCGCGTTGGCTGGTCATCCCGGGATTTTTGGTACCAGAGACTTGGTGAGTCGGTCCTTTTGGTGGCCTACTTTGTCTCGTGACGTCAGGGAATTTGTGCAGTCCTGTGGGACTTGCTCTCGCTCCAAGCCTTGCTCTCGCTCTAGTGATTGTTTAATGCCATTACCTGTGCCCAAGAGGCCATGGACCCATATCTCTATGGATTTTATTTCTGACCTCTCTGTTTCTCAGAGAATGACCGTTATCTGGGTAATCTATGATAGGTTTTCCAAGATGATACATCTTGTGCCATTACCTAAGTTACCTTCCTCCTCCGATTTGGTGCCTTTGTTCCTTCAGCACGTGGTTCGGTTACATGGCATTCCGGACAACATTGTGTCTGATAGAGGAGTCCAGTTTGTGTCCAGATTTTGGAGGACATTTTGTTCTAAACTTGGTGTTCAATTATCTTTCTCCTCTGCTTTTCATCCTCAGACCAATGGACAAACCGAGAGAACAAACCAGACCTTGGAGACTTATTTGAGATGTTTTGTGTCTGCTGATCAAGATGACTGGGTCTCTTTTTTGCCAATGGCTGAGTTTGCTCTTAATAATAGGGCTAGCTCTGCCACCTTGATGTCTCCATTTTTCTGCAATTTTGGGTTTCACCCTCGATTTTCTTCGGGACAGGCGGAGGCTTCTGTCTGTCCAGGTGTTGACTCTGTTGTGGAGCGAATGCAGCAGATTTGGGACCAGGTAGTGGAGAAGTTGTCTCTCTCTCAGGAGAAGGCCCAACGGTTTGCCAACCGGCATAGGACTGATGGTCCTCGGTTTGAAGTGGGGGACTTGGTTTGGTTGTCCTCAAGAAATATCCCTATGAGGGTTGCATCTCCAAAGTTTAAGCCCAGGTTCATTGGACCTTATAAGATCATGGAGATTCTTAATCCTGTTTCCTTCCGTTTGCTTCTTCCAGGGACATTTAAGATCCATAACGTGTTCCACAAGTCCTTATTGAAGAGGTTGGTCGAGCCAGTGGTTCCTATGGCTGCGCCTCCTGACCCTGTTTTGGTTGAGGGCAATCTGGAGTATGTGCTTGAGAAAATATTGGATTCTCGTTTTTCTAGACAGAAACTCCAGTATTTGGTTAAGTGGAGAGGTTATGGTCAGGAGGACAATTCTTGGGTGTTTGCTTCGGACATCCATGCTAGGAGAAGAACAAATTGGTCAGGAGACCAGAAAAACGACCACAGATCCAAAATTTAAGAAAAATACAAAATTCTTTATTGAGTACATCAAATTATTTATAAAATGGACAGGTGTAATCAAACAGTGACAAAGTAGTGGGGTGTAATGTCCAACAAGGACATCTACCAATGATTGCACATAAGCTGAGCTCCCTGATTGTTAACAATGATATAAACGGCACCATCTAGACATTGCAACAACTCTCATGATCATTTTGGGGTATCAAAGAATAGAAATGCAAGTGCATGTATAAGATTGTGCGTCACCACATAAAAAGGAGAGAAAGGAATGTAGATAATGGTAAATCTCTTAGAAGAAATAAACACTGCAATATCTATGATATTGTAATACACTGGGTCTCAGCATATAAAAATTGCTACTGCCCAATATGTACTATCAGATGCCGATATAGTGTCCACTATATAAGTGGTATATCCATGAACTGCCAGCTACAAAAGCACAATGCTAGTCAGTATGAACCAATGTAACCTCTATAAATACCATCCATTGCCGATAACATGTCCAGCATATAAGTGGAATATCCATGGACTATCAGCCTATTGAGGCAGGATACTAATAAGTATGAGCTAACATTACCTTCTAAGGTGTAGTAGCCGCCACAATCAGGGAGACTCGGGTATGTGCAAACGTGCCCCAACGCACGTTTCGGATGCTCGTCCTTCGTCAGGGGGCGTGTCAGTACAAGTGACCGGGTGCTTTAAAAACTGCTCGACCGGAAGTGATGAACCGTGGACCGGAAGTGACGCATGTAATGTCGATGACACCACGCGATGCACCGCGCCTGCGTCAAACAAACGGAAGCCATGGAAACAAGCCATGGTAACCATGAGTTGAAGACACAGGAGGTGGAGCGGCGCGGAGAGCCCCAGCACACATGCGTGCAAGTCCGCGGTTGTCACTGATGTAAGTATGGAATTAGCCATAGATTGTAATGATGTTATATAGAAACATAAAAAAGAAAACCCAATCCCCAAATTTTGGACAAAAACCAAAGGTTTGGCAAAGTGATAACATCCATTCAGTAATCTAACTTTCTGGAACAGATGGAAGTATGAACAATAAATCCAAAAACAGGCTATACATAGGTTTATACATATTTGTTGAAAGAGACCTTTTTAAACTCACATATTCTAAATATTTATAAAGGAAATAAAGGTCAAATTCGTAGAGCCCCGATGTAAAAAAATCTGAACCCCGTTGCATAAGATATAAATAGCATTCAAGGTAACATCGAATGTTTTATCTACCATAATTATGCTCAATACGAAGATAAGAATACAGTGCATAATTGGATATGATAATTAGGAGACTCTATAACCACCTATATTAAATATACAGGTTGTACTTAAATATATATAGAACACAAGGTGGCTTCAACAAAAACATATGCGATTGATGTTAGTAGGATGTTGTAGAATTGATCTAGGGCATCATCCGTAAAAATGGTCCAGAACAACCGACATAAATGAAATAACCTAAAATTTATAAAAACAACATAGTAAGCAAAACATATAAAGAAATAAAGAAAAAGCACATACTGTTAAAAAAAATGGAGATGTCAATTGGAGGACATGGACCCAACACAGCAGGGGAATTATAGAAACGATGCAAAGCTTAGATTTTCATTCAACCCGTTGGGGTGAACTGTATTCAGAGACCATATCCAGCGGGCTTCTAACTGAGCTAAATGCTGGGAAATGCCACCTCCCGGATCCCTATGTCTAAACAATCTATCCCCCTAAAATGTAAAAGTTTACCGTCACACTGATGGTGTATCTTAAAGTGCCTGGGAAGTGTCTTAAGGGTTTGCGGGTTCTCTTCGTTAATTGCTGCCTCTATCCCAAGCACATGCTCCCTGATTCTGACCTTAAATTGTCGTGTAGTGAGGCCTACATAAATCAGGGAGCATGGGCATGTGGCATAGTAGATAACGCACTTCGTGGTGCAAGTAATAAATTTCTTGATTTGGAAGGATTTGGTCCCAGATGAGTCCAAAAAGGAATCACTGCGATCCACATTATCGCATGCCACACAATGTCCGCACTTGAAGCAGCCCTTACGATTGTTAAAGTCATCCAGGAAAGTTCGAGGGGGGTTGACCTGGTAGTGGCTGGAAGTAAGGAATTCACGTAGGTTCTCAGAACGTCTATAAGTAATATAGGGCCTAGCAGGGGTAATTTTAGCCAAAATGGGATCCGTTTTTAAGATGGGCCAAGCTCTTTATAAGATTCTCCTAACATTTCCAGATTGGGAGTTGAAAGTGGTAATGAATCTGGTTACATCTGACTGAGGCCCATCTTTGATTTTATATAGTAAAGAATTTCTATGGCTAAATTTAGCTCTATTGAAATGCTTTTTTTTTTATAGATCTATTACTATATCCCCTTTCGGCCAATCGTCTTTTGAGTATATTGGCAGACAGTGTCAAACTCAGAGTCGGTTGAACAAATACGGCGGAGTCGTATAAATTGGCCAGTTGGTATGGCCCTAATCATATGTGACGGATGAGAGGAGGAGGCGTGCAACAATGAATTAGTGGCAGTAGACTTTCTGAAAATTGAAGTCTGAATTAGATTGTCTTCATCTCTCGTCATCATGACATCCAGAAATTCAATTTTATTTTTGTCATGACAGAAAGTCAATCTAATATTCATGTTGTTATCATTCAACCACTCAAAAAATTCTTCAAGGGAATTGGTGGAGTCCTGCCAGATCAGCAGGATATCGTCTATGCGTCACTTCCGGTCCACGGTTCATCACTTCCGGTTCATACTGACTAGCATTGTGCTTTTGTAGCTGGCAGTTCATGGATATACCACTTATATAGTGGACACTATATCGGCATCTGATAGTACATATTGGGCAGTAGCAATTTTTATATGCTGAGACCCAGTGTATTACAATATCATAGACATTGCAGTGTTTATTTCTTCTAAGAGATTTACCATTATCTACATTCCTTTCTCTCCTTTTTATGTGGTGACGCACAATCTTATACATGCACTTGCATTTCTATTCTTTGATACCCCAAAATGATCATGAGAGTTGTTGCAATGTCTAGATGGTGCCGTTTATATCATTGTTAACAATCAGGGAGCTCAGCTTATGTGCAATCATTGGTAGATGTCCTTGTTGGACATTACACCCCACTACTTTGTCACTGTTTGATTACACCTGTCAATTTTATAAATAATTTGATGTACTCAATAAAGAATTTTGTATTTTTCTTAAATTTTGGATCTGTGGTCGTTTTTCTGGTCTCCTGACCAATTTGTTCTTCTAGTATATTTCAGCGATAGATCCTTGATTTCCTTATCAGCAACTTAAATGTCCAGTTATTTATACTGATATCATGTTGATACTCTTCATTTTGCTGCTTTGTCATATTAGTTTCGTATCCATGCTAGGAGACTGATAAATGCCTATCACTGAGCTCATCCTGATTGGCCTGGTTGCACAGGTGAGGGTTCGGTGACCCCTCCTCAAGGGGGGGTACTGTTGTGAATGTGCTAGAGATGATTTCTGAGCAGAGGCTCCCTCTGGTGGTTACAGACAGTACTGAACCTTTCAGCGAGGAGTGGCAATCTGGGATCACGGATTGGTCTGATATAAGGGAGGTTCCCTCCCATGATGGTTGCCGGTGATCAATTGTTCTTGTCTCAATTGTGGTTCCTGGTTCATTTGGAAGTTTGCTGGAGCCTTGCCTGCATCTCCTGCTTTCAGATAAGATATTTTTTGCTTTTCTTTTTGTGCTTGCTTTTTGCATTGTTTTCTGCTCTTTTGTGGAGGTCAGCCAGGTCCCCTTCTGGGGCCTGAGCTCCTCACAGTTTATCTGCAGCCACTGTTATTTGCTCATTTGCTTTTTCCTATTTTTTCAGCGGCTGTGGCTTGGTTTTTGTTCACACTGAGATCTGATTTAGTGGGTGGCGAGATCGTGTGATCTCAGTATTTTTGTAATCAGAATTGTTGGATTTTTGTAGGGTTTTCTGGGTTGCAGAAAGTAATCTCTCCTGTCCTATCCTATTTAGTCAGCTTGTGGCCCCAGCGTTTGCTCAGTCTATTTTCTGCCTATGTTTGTATTTTCATCTTGTCTAACCGCCATTATATGTTTGGGGGCTTCCTATTTTCTTTGGGGATCTGCTCCGGGGCAGATAGCTTTCATCTTTCTGCCTTTAGGTGTAGTTATCTCTCAGGCTGTGACGACGCATCTAGGATCAACGTAGGAACGCTCCACGGCTACCTCTAGTTGTGTCGTTAGTTTAGGAATCTGCAACCCATCAGTTACCAACATCTCAGGTGTTCGGCTGCCCTGCTGTTGTTCCTGTCCTCCTCAGCTACCGAAACATAACAGTATCACTGGCCGAAACTGAAAATTATATGGTACTCACAGAAGGGAAAAATATGTGTAGAAAGAAAAAAAAGTTGTCAGAGTTGTCAGAGATTTTTTTTTTTTTCTGTCTGTTGCATTTTTTCCCTCTTTTTCTCTGGGTGCTGAGGAGGATTTACCGAGGATGTTACCGAAACATAACACCGTTATCCTTTAGGCACATATTCTGGATATGGGATCAGAATGTAATAGAGATTCATCTGGTGGACAAAATGACCCGACTTAGTGAGTAAAGATGAAACAAAGGCCACCTCAAACCATCTATGTGGACTCAGTTTGGCAGGGTTAATGGTGTGATCAAGGTTCATCTGGTACTCGCTTTGCATTTAGTTTTGTGATTTATGTCTATTTTTTAATTTTAATTAATGGATGCCGTCATGACGAATGACCTCAGGTCAGCATGACAACAATCAGAACCTCACAATGATGTTGCGAGGTGCCGATCAGATTGGAGAGGGAGCTCCCTCCCCCTCCTTGCCTTCTAAGTGCTGCAATCATTATTGATCTCAGCATTTAGGGGGTAAAGCTGCCAGAAGCAGTGCCCACACCACTTTTGGAAGTGAGAGCCGTATCAGCTGTCATGTAAGCTGAACACCCAGCAGCAACCACCCTCACATAGCTCCTGTGTGCCAAGCGATCGCCATAATGTATATATTCTTCTTTGGTTGGGAAGTCCTTCACTTCTATGATGTATCTATACTGCAAATGTCGGAAGGGGTTAAAGGCTCCTGTTTACAGGAAGCAAAAAGCAAAGACTAAGTTGTCTGGTTATAAAAATTACAAATCAGATATTTCTCAATTAAAATGGCAATGGAGACTAGCAGTAGGCAAAATGGGACAAATGAAGTCAGAGTCAGTGACACAGTTCTTACACAGCTTTTCCTGTTCTTTATTGTTGGTGTAAATAATAAATGTTAAGACTTTATATCCTGACACTAAACATAAATTAACTTCTGCGGTGCAGCACTAGACATCAGCTTCTTGGACTATACAGGTGGCTTACTATCAACCACCCAAAGAAATAAAAAAGGTTGCGTTTTACCTCACATTAATAGCACCATCTGGATATTGGGAGTCCTCAGTTACAGAACTTCATGAACTGACACCTTCTGCCTCTTCAGTTTTCCTACAATTATAGTGCGGACAGTGCACTACTTTCTACACTCAGCAATAGTCTTTCCAACACCTGGACTGACTGAGGAAACTGTGGCTCCCGTGTGTGCAGTGCCACAAAATGCCTGCATGTGTGATATACTTATATATGTATTGACACTATGGTTGGGGGCTGGTTTATCTGCAGGGAAAGACTGCATTCACACATTTTACCCGATCCTTTTCTGGAAGATTGTGCACTTTTGCGTGAACCAGGAAGTGTGCACGATCCCTCAGTGGGGAGGAGGTGCTTCTGAGAGGTTGCAATGTGCCAAGCATTGAAGATGTAGGAAGAGGTAGGAACATGGAGGTCTACAGGAAGAGGAGAGGAGCATGCTCTCCCTGCCAGGACAAGCTGCATGAGGCAGGGTATCAGTCCCTAAAGCACAGAAACTTCCAGAGTCCGTGCTAAACTGAAAGACTGTTCGGTTTTTATATAATGAGCAGTGGTGGGCTTTTGCCCAGGAGCTCAACTGCACATAGAATCAGGGACACTGCTGCAAGAGCGAGCATTTGCCACAGGATTCGAGCTGCCTGCTCACTGGAAGGGATCATGGATTCAGTAACTGTTTACCTTGGACTCTT
Organism: Oophaga sylvatica; assembly: GCA_033576555.1. NCBI lineage: Eukaryota > Metazoa > Chordata > Amphibia > Anura > Dendrobatidae > Oophaga > Oophaga sylvatica. Next base: position 366,766,298 of record JARQOD010000004.1, on the reverse strand, counting down.
GGGGGTTCACAGAATCCTTTACTAGAGGTATAATTAGCAGCAGTAAGGTATATATACTACATCACAGCAGAGAAACTAAATTCTCACTGTGCAGGTCTGACCAAAACCCTGTATGTGAATTGTATGGAAGCTTGTGGAACTGTTTGAAGAACTTCAGTAAAATAAAACAAATGATCATTACCCTAACACTGATTATTTTCTGCTGCACCATTCCTGCTCCAACTCCCCTAGTTGGGAAGGGGTTAATTATCTGTCACTGTCCATCACCACATAACTCCCAGGGACCCTCATCAGTGCCCAGCCATACCAGGACGAACATCTCTACTGGCATCACGAACCTTTTAATTATTTTTATTATTAACCCCACAATTGACAAAGACTGGTGGGTGCCCCTGGTTGGACTCGACCAACACTAGGACTGCTGTGGCCCAGTATCGTTACAGTAGCGGCCTGGCTGGGGCAGCACAAAGCCATGCCAGGAAAGCAAGAACATTATTCTATGAAAATCCAGTTCCAAAATTATGACTTACCAAACTATACTTCGTTAGGGCTCTTTCACACTTCCTGATATTTCCGTTACTGGACAAAACATTCCTAGATATGTCAGTGTCCGTGTGTCTGTGAGTGTAATAATTGTGGCATACGTGTGGCAACCGTGTGCCGCATCAGTATCACATATATTGGCGCCTGAGAAGCAGTGGAACAGTTAGTGCTGTTCCCTAGCGCTGGGTGCTGAAGAAAGCTCTCGTCATTCTACCCTACTTGCGCTGCAGTCTGCGCCAGCAGGGGAGAATGTTGAGAGTTGTATTCAACTGATAAAAGTGAAAGCAGGCGGCGGCTGATAAATACTCCTATCAGCCCCTGTCTGCGCTATAAATACAGGTGCTTCTCACAAAATTAGAATACTATGAGAAAGTTAAATTTATTTTAGTTCTTCAATGCAAAAAGGTCTAAGGGGTAAGGTTTCTCCTTGTGGAGAGTGACATACCAGCTCTGGCGTGTCAAGGTAAGGAGGCTTATTCGCCGTGCAATGCTCCTCTGGGAAATTTAATATGCAAATTGCCTCTTAAAAAAAAAAGGACTTGTACTCTATAGCGCCACCTATTGGAAGTAGCGATCCTTCAAGTCACAATCAACCCTTTAACGAGTCTTGTAATATAACTTAGGATAAAATCAGTATCTCCATTTGCAGACACGGTGTTTCGGACTATTGGTCCTCGTCAGTGCAAAGCAGGAGAGATCTGATTTGGCTGGATGAGAGGCTCTGGACTAGGGTCAATGCAAAAAGTGAATCTCATATATTATACTATGGACATTGTTCGGAGTTCGGACACTATGGCTGGTCCGAACAATGAAAGCAATTGTTACCATCCACCTTTTGTGTCTCCCCTTTTTCCTCATAGATTGTAAGCTTGCGAGCAGGGCCCTCATTCCTCTTGGTATCTACTTTGATTTGTGTTTATTGTTATGCTGTAATGTCTATTGTCTGTATAAGTCCCCTCTATAATGTAAAGTGCTGCGGAATATGCTGGCGCTATAGAAATAAAATTATTATTATTATTATATAGAGTCATTACAAACAGAGTGATCTATTTAAAGTTTTCATTTCTGTTAATGTTGATGATTACGAATTACATCCAATGAAAACCCAAAAGTCATTGTCTCGGTAAATTAGAATAATTAATAAAAACACCTGCAAAGGCTTCCTAACCATTTAAAATGGTCCAGTAGTCTGTTTCAGGAGGTTCCTCAATCATTGGGGAAAACTGCTGACTTGATAGAATCCAGAAAGCAGTCATTGACACACTCCACAAGGAAGGTAAGCCACAAAAGGTGATTGCTAAAGAAGCGGGCTGTTCAAAGAGTGCTGTATCCAAGAATATTAATGGAAAGTTGAGTGGAAGGAAAAAGTTTGGTAGAAAAAGTTTTACAAGCAACCGGGATAACTGCAGCCTTGAAAAGATTTTTAAGAAAATGCCATTAAAAAATTTGGGGGATATTCACAAGGAGTGGACTGCTGCTGGAGTCATTGCTTCAAGAGCCACCACACACAGACATATCCAGGACATTGGATACAAGTGTTGCATTCCTTGTGTCAAGCCTCTCATGAACAATAGACAACGCCAGAAGAGTCTTACCTGGGCCAAGGAGAAAAAAAACTGGACTGTTGCTCAGAGGATCACAGTGTTTCCAGATGAAAGTAAATTTTGCATTTCATTTGGAAATCAAGGTCCCAGAGTCTGGAGGAAGATTGGAGAGGCACACAATCCAAGCTGCTTGAGGTCTAGAGTCAATGTCCACAATCAGTGATGGTTTGGGGAGCCATGTCATCTGCTGGTATAGAGCCACTTTATTTTATCAAGACCAAAGTAAGCGCAGCCACCTAACAGGAAATTTTAGATCACATCATGCTTCCCTCTGCCGACAAGCTTTTTGGAGATGGAAATTTAATTCTCCAGCAGGAGTTGGCAGCTTTCCACACTGCCAAAAGTACCAATACCTGGTTTAAAAACAACAGTTTTACTGTGCTCGATTGGCCAGTAGAGTTGAGAGAAACAGGTTGGTCAGATTCAAAAATCACCGACTTTCGCCAAAGTCGGGTTTCGCCAGGCGAAACCCGACCATAGCGTGAGGTCGGCCATGCGGTCGTCGACCCGAGCGCCAAAGTCGGTTTTCCCAGAATGCTTGCAGCTGCCTTTTCTCAGCCAATGAGCAAGGACGCACACTGTGGGCAACGCGATGACATGGGCAGCGGCCACCACCATCTTAGAGAAAGGCACTGCAGTGATTGGCTTGCTATAAAAGCCCTGACCGCCGACCGCCATTTTACTTCTGCCGATCTTAGCGTAGGGAGAGGTTGCTGCCGCTGTTTCTCAGTAGCGAGAGAGTTAGGCAGGGAAAAAAAAGTTATTCTGTGCTTGTGCTGATAGCGATTGTGCTGTACAGTTAGTGTGCAGTGACAGGGGAGGATTTTGTTGTGTGCAGCAGCACTGGTTATTAGGCTGCCTGCTAGTGACAGGGGAGGAATTTCTTGTGTGCAGCAGCAGAGCTGATTATTAGGCTGCCTGCTAGCTGTATTGCTCTGTGTACACTGCTGTGCAGACTGCTTTTTACACAGCACCTACACAGCACTAATACTTTTATTCTTTTTTTCTGCACAGTTACCAAGCATTCATTTATTCCCACACCGTATAGAGCTGTACGCTCCTCACACACTACAGTGTACAGGCTGGTATCACGGACAAATACATGCTGACTATCTGTGTGTGACTCCGGAAATATATACGGAGATTTAAATTTTCCCCAAAACCGTATACAGCTGGTATCTTCTTATACAGTACCGTTTTTCTGCCTTTTGTATTATGGTTAAATCCATACTGAGAGAGCGTCTGGGTGTTACTCCGGAAATATATACGGAGATTTACAATTACCCCCTACACTGTATATGTCTGGTATCTTCGGATACATTAGCCTTTTTTGCTTTTTATATTCTGGTCTACTCCATACTGTGCCTGTGAGCGTCTGTGTGTTACTCCGGAAATATATAAGGAGATTTCAATTTTCCCCAAAACCGTATACAGCTGGTATCTTCTGATACATTACCGTTTTTCTGCCTTCTGTATTACGCTCAAATCCATACTGAGAGAGCGTCTGGGTGTTACTCCGGAAATATATACGGAGATTTAAATTTTCCCCAAAACCATATACAGCTGGTATCTTCTTATACAGTACCGTTTTTCTGCCTTTTGTATTATGGTTAAATCCATACTGAGAGAGCGTCTGGGTGTTACTCCGGAAATATATACGGAGATTTACAATTACCCCCTACACTGTATATGCCTGGTATCTTCGGATACATTAGCCTTTTTTGCTTTTTATATTCTGGTCTACTCCATACTGAGCCTGTGAGCGTCTGTGTGTGACTCCGGAAACATATACGGAGATTTCAATTTTCCCCAAAACCGTATACAGCTGTACACTACTGATACAGTACACTTTTTCTGCTTTTCATATTCTGGTCTATTCCATACTGAACCTGTGAGCGTCTGTGTGTTACTCCAGAAATATATACGGAGATTTAAAATTACCCCAACACTGTATACAGCTGTACGCTTCTAATACATTACCCTTTTTCTACTTTTTATATTCTGGTCTAATCCATACTGAGCCTGTGAGCATCTATGTGTTACTCCAGAAATATACACAGAAATTTAAAATTACGGCAACAATGTATACAGCTGTATGTGTCTAATACAATACCCTTTTTCCACTTTTTATATTCTGGTGTAATCCATACTGAGCCTGTGAGAGTCTGTGTCTGACTCTGGAAATATATACGGAGATTTAAAATTACCCCAACACTTTATACAGCTGTACGCTTCTGTACAGTACACTTTTTCTGCTTTTCATATTCTGGTCTAATCCATACTGAGCCTGTGAGTGTCTGTCTGTTACTCTGGAAATATATATGGAGATTTAAATTTTCCCCAAAACCGTATACAGCTGGTATCTTCTGATACAGTACCGTTTTTTGCCGTCTATATTATGCTCAAATCCATACTGAGAGAGCGTCTGGGTGTTACTCCGGAAATATATACAGATATTTACAATTACCCCTACACAGTATACGCCTGGTATCTTCGGATACATTAGCCTTTTTTGCTTTTCATATTCTGGTCTACTCCATACTGAGCCTGTGAGCATCTGTGTGTTACTCTGGAAATATATACAGAGATTTAAAATTACCGCAACACTGTATACAGCTTTACACTTCTGATACAGTACACTTTTTCTGCTCTTCATATTCTGGTCTATTCCATACTGAGACTGTGAGCGTCTGTGTGTTACTCCGGAAATCAATATGGAGATTTACAATTTACCCCTATACACCTTTTATCTTCAGATCCAGTACCCTTTTTCTGCTTTTTATATTCTGGTCTAATCCATACTGAGCCTGAGAGCGTCTGTGTGTGTCTCCTGAAATATATACGGATATTTACAATTTTCCCCAATACTATATACACCTGATATCTTCTGATACAGTACCCTTTTCCTGCTTTTTATATTCTGGTCTAATCCATACTGAGCCTGAGAGCGTCTGTGTGTGACTTCTCAAATATATACAGAGATTGAAATTTTCCCCTTCACCGTCTACAGCTGAACGCTTGTGATACAGTACCATATATCTGCTTGTATTTTGGGTACATGTACATTTTCCCAAACATGAGGAAGTATGGTGGAAGAGGCCGTGGACGTGGGCGGGGGGGCCCAATGGGAATGATGGTGGTGGTGGTGCATCTGCTGGTAGTGCCAAAAGCACAATAGCACCTAAGGCAGGAGGTGTTGAGCCTGAGTCATGGTCTGGCTCCAGAAGGCCTGGAAGGCTCCCTTTTCTGGGAGTAGGTAAACCGCTTTTAAAGGTGGAGCATCAGGAACAGGTTTTGGCTTACATTGCCGAAACAGCCTCCAGCTTTATCGCCTCCTCTTCTGAAGTTTCAAAAACTGCAAGCACTGAGTCGTCTGTGCAGGCTCCTTGTCAAGAACAACACTTTTCCTTGTGTCCTTCACCCCCACCAAAAGTGAAGGATGTGGCAGGCCACACTTCTGATTACTCCATGGAGCTCTTTTCACATACCATGCCTGGGTTATCAAGTCAAATCCTGAATTCCCCAGTCCAAGATGAATCTGACATGGAGTGCACTGATGCACAGCCACTGCTAGATGATTCTGCTGGTACATTGACCCAGAGCACTACATTGCCCTCGTAGTCTACTGAGCCAGAATCTGACCCTGGTGAAACTCAGGTGCCCCTTCCCGCATACTATACCACCTTACACGGTGACACAGAGGAAGGTACACATGAAATTGAAGAGGAGGTGATGGATGACCCAGTTGTTGACCCGGATTGGCATCCATTGGGGGATAGAGGGTGCCACTGGCAATAGCCCAGAAGAGGAGGAGGATCCGCAGCAGGCATCGACATCGCAGCTGCGGTTATCTGGCAGGCCCGTAGCAGTCCAAAAACGTGCTAAAACAACAAAAAGAGTTGCAGGACAAATTGGCCAGACGGTCAAATTAGCACAGCATGCAAGCCCTGAAAAGTTGTACCATACTAGGAAGAGTGCAGTGTGGCACTTTTTTGACCAAAATCCTATGGATGAGGCAAAGGTTATCTGTAAGAAGTGCAGAAGGACCTTGAGCCGAGGGAAAAATCTCCAAAATTTGAATACAAGTTGCATGCTTAGACATTTAAACACCATGCACTTGTAAGCATGGGCGGACTACAAAACCTCAGGTAGAACATGTGCACCTGCTCCGACTGAAGGTAGCCAGTAATGCTACATTGCTTCCCCCACTGTAAGCCCACTGGTTAGCACACCACCATAAAGAAATGTTGAGGTGTGGTTGCAAGGTCAAATCAGTCGGAGTCACAATGTTTATGCACAGAAAGACTGAATCTAGGCCATCACTACCACCACCACCACCATCACCATCACCAACCCATGCCTGGGCAGTCTACATCTTGAGCCAGGCAAGGTAGTCAGTGATAACGGCCGTAATTTTGTGGCGACTATAGCCCTGGCCAAACTCAGACACATACCTTGCCTGGCTCACACCTTGAACCTGGTGGTGCAGTGCTTCCTAAATAATTATCCGGAGTTAACAGCCCTGCTCCATAAGGTGCGAAGACTGTGCTCGCACATCCGTCCAGCCCACACCTCAAAATATGCCAGTTTTTGCACCTCCCTAACTGGGCTGTACCCCCAGGGCCGGCGTCAGCACCTGGCGCACCCGCGCAAGTGCCGGTTCCCTGAGCAGGTGGGGGGCCCACTCGTGGGCGACGGCACTGGCACAGGGCCCCTCATAGTACGCAAAAGTGTCTCTGACGGTGGGGTCCCACTCGCCGTCAGACACACCGGCGTACTATGAGGGGCCCTGTGCCAGTGCCGTCGCCCATGAGTGGGCCCCCCTGCTTGCTCAGGGCCCCAGCACTTGCAATACTTACCTCTCCCTTCTCCATCGCTGTGACGTCTTCCACGTTTCCTGACAGTGACATTCAGGTCAGAGAGCGCAATGACGTCACGTCTGTACGCCCTCTGCCTAAACAGTCCAAGTGCAGAGAGCTGGAAGATGGCGATGCTTAGGAGTCCAGAGTAGAGCAGTGCCCAGGGAGGAGAGGTATTTTATTTTTTTTTATGTTTGGAGCAATATATGGGGAGCATTATACACTGGAGAATTATATATGGGGCTTATCGTACACTTGAGCATCATAGATAGGGCCCATTATACACTGGAGAATTCTAAATGGGGCACATCAGACACTGGAGCAGCATATACAGGGCCCATTATACACTGGAGCATTATTAATGGGGCCCATTATATATGGAGCATTATATTGGCCCATCATACACTGGAGCATCATCCATGGGGCCCATCATATACTGGAGCATTCTAAATGGGGGACATCAGACACTGGAGCAGCATCTAAGGGGCCCATTATACACTGGAGCATTATAAATGGGGCCCATTATATATGGAGCATTATATTGGCCCATCATATACTGGAGCATCATCCATGGGACCCATTACATACTGGAGCATTCTAAATGGGGCACATCAGACACTGGAGCAGCATTTACAGGGCCCATCATATACTGGAGCATCATTCATGGGGCCCATCAAATACTGGAGCATCATATGGGGTTCATTATTTATGGGGCATCATATAGGGTATGGAGCATCATATGGAGCACATATGGGGCCTATTCTGTATGGAGCATTATATGGAGCCCATTCTGTATGGAGCAATATATGTGGCCCATCATATACTCTATGGAGCTTTATATGCGACTCATTATACTGTATGGAGCAATATGTGTGGCTCATTCTACTCTATGGGTAAAGTCCTATACTGTATGGCGCATTATATGGGGACCATGATATACTGGAGCATTATGTGGAGCTCATCATATACTGTATGGAACATTATATTGGACCAATTATGTATGGAGCAATATATGGGGCTCATTATTCTGTATGACGCACTATGTGGTGCCCATAATACTGTATGGAGGACTATACTGTCCGGTTTTTGAGCTATTGTAGAATTTACAATAGATATCATTCATGTAATACCACAAAAAGGGTCTATATTCTCATATAGCCCAAAAACACGAAGAGATCCCAAATAACTTACAAAAAATACAAAGTTTATTGACACATATTAAAATAGTAACAGGAAATACAAAATAAAATAGATCTCCAATCAAAACACCCAATAAGGGGATACTACATGGACACAGACTATACTGCACAAACTGTAATCCCCACACTAACATTCCGTTGGTAGAAACATAATAGAAACAAAATATATATAGGAAATGAATCCTTAAATAGATACCTTATCATGGAATGCCTTAGTAGCGTGGTAACATGTGCAGTGCTGTGGCCAGAGATCTCCCCCTCACCCCGACGCGCGTTTCGCTTTCCCGCTTATTCCGGGGGCGTCATTCCCGCTTATTCCGGGGGCATCATTCATGTAATGTAAGAAGTGAAGTATTTGGCATTGTACTATACCTATATTTCTCTGCCGTATCGGAGCATCATGAATTGTGGTATGTGTTTTCAGGGGCCCACTGAGACTCTGTTGCCCGGGGGCCCACAAGAACCTGGAGCCAGTCCTGCCCCCCCCCACAACTTTAGCTAAATAACCCCCAGTTTTCAATGCGTTACTATTATTATAAATTAAATGAAGGTTGACAAGCTTAAGTAATAAGAATTGATGTCGTTGGCATTGAAATGGGCACTGTAGGTGTGTTTACTGTCCTCCACTCCCTGCTGACTTTGCTTCCCCATTGACTTGCATTGGGTTTCGTGTTTCAGTCGGACCTCCGACTTTTCCCGATAGTCGGCCGATTTCGTTCGACTCGACTTTTGATATAGTCGGGTTTCATGAAACTCCACTCGACCCTAAAAAAGGAAAAGTCGCTCATCTTTATTGGCCAGTAAACTCGCCTGACCTTAACCCCAGAGAATCTATGGGGTATTGTCAAGAGGAAGATGAGAGACACCAGACCCAACAAAGCAGACGAGCTGAAGGCTGATGTCAAAGCAATCTGAGTTTCCATAGCACCTGAGCAGTGCCACAGGCTGATCGCCTCCATGCCATGCCGCATTGATGCAGTAATTGAAGCAAAAGGATTCCCAACCAAGTATTGATTGCACTTACTGAACATACATTTCAGTAGGCCAACATTTCGGATATTAAAATCATTTTTCAAGCAGATGTTATAAAGAATTCAAATTTACTGTGATAATGACTTTTGGGATTTCATTGGCTGTAAGCCAACATCAACACTCTGTTTGTAATGACTCTGTATAATATATTAGTTTCACTTTTTGTATTGAAGAACTGAAATAAATTAAATTTTTGATGATATTCTAATTTTGTGAGAATCACCTGTAAATATATTTTTTAAATGATGTGGGTTTCCCCTATATTTTTCATAACCAACCAAGCAAAATTGACAGCTTCTGGCTGCAACTCTCAGCTGTCAGCTTTAGCAAAGCTAGTTATCAAGAATAGAAGGGTCCCCACAACGTATTTTTAATTATTTAAAAATTTCTCACAGTGATCTGCGGTGAACTCACTGAGCTGGACTGCCGTGATCGACTGATTTTTTTTCAAATTGCATAGTTCAGCCAAGCTGGGAACGCAGCCTCGGTAACCCACGGTAACCTCAATTAGGACACTGCTGTTCACTGAAGCTGCGCTCGCAGCAGCTCAGTCACCAATGGTTCTCAGCCTGGACGGTTGCTTCTTGGCACCATCCAGGTTGAAAACTATTTATCCCCCAGACATGAATTATGACGTGCGACAAAACAATGAAGAGTTGATTGATATTTATTATTTTTGTTTTATTATAGGATATGATGGATTCAATAGAATTAGGCGTTAGGCGAGTGTAACTGTGTTTGTTAATTTTTAATAAAAAAGGAAAAATGTGTTTTGTTTTTATTTCAAATAAAGGACTTTATTTTGGCTGTGTGTTTATTTACAACACAACTATAGGATTAGTAATGGGTAGGGGTCTTGTAGAAGCCTTTCTATTACTAAGCCATGTGTTTTATGTCACCAGACAATACAAAGATGACAACAACCCGACAGATATGAACCCCACTTGCCACCGCCACAGAGCAAGTGGGAATAGCTGGGCACATCTAATAGATTCTTGATAACCCACTTTCCTAAACCTGACACCTGAGGGTTGCAGCTCGCAGCTGTCAGTTTTGCCTGGCTGGTTATCAAAAATACAGGGGAACTCCAAGTCTTTTTTTATTTTATTTATAGCATAGGCAGCGGCAGATGAATACTTTCGTCCGCCGCCACCTGCTCTCGCTGTTATCAACTAAATACAACTCTCAACATTGGCCTCTGCTAGCTCTGATAGCAGCGCTAGCAGGGGAAAATGATGAGAGCTGTCTTCGGCACCCGGCACCGGGAAACAGCAATAACAGACCGTCTGAATCCTAGGCGCCGATACGTATCGCATTGAGGACACATTGATGTCATCTGTGATAGCAATCTTGGGGAAATGTAGCAATCCTCAATCAGCATATATACACTTACAATCAAAATGTTTCCACCCTATTGCAAACAAGGTAATCAGCAAAATGTACAAACGTTCTGCTGTTTGTAAAAAAAAAAAACAATCAAACAACAATTTAAATAACTAAACACAACTAATATAATAAATGGTTAATCCAAATTCATCACAAAATTACACTTTTATCGACTACTGCAATCTCAGAATTATTCAACCTCCATGAATAAAATAATAAGAGCAGACATTTGCAAATCAGATGTGGTCTCAAGCATAGCTATGCTATGTCTTTGGTGCCTTAGGTTTAGGACCACATCTGTTTTAGTTGAGGTCATAAGGCAATAATTATATAAAGGCTCTTTACCTTTCTAAAAATGCTAAGTTTACAACACATTTTTGCAACTGTTTTACTTTTTTAAGATTAGAAAGAAGTTTGATGCTGTTGCACTAGCGTCTATTACACAAAAAACAGGACCTGTTTACAGACAGAGCAGGCTGTTGCTGTTAAAAGGGTTCTCTGATCAAATGATAGGATTATTATAAACAGTGACATAACTAGAGTCCGATGAGCCCAAGTGCAAAATTTGGACCTGGTCCCCCATCTACATGTATAGGGCTTTTTGTAGCATTCTTGATCCTATAAAGACATATGTGTTCAATCCCCTCATCAAATATTGCCCCCATCCTGTAGTAATGCCCCCATCCTGTAATAATGCGATGATCCTGACTCCTTCCATTATTAAGGTTCCCATCCAGGTCCCTTCCTGTAATAATGTCTTCTATCCTGGGCGATGTCCTGTAATTATGTCCCCATCATGTAATAAAGTCTCCTATCCTGCCCCCTTCCAGTAATAATGTTTCCCATCAGGGGCTCCTTCCTGTAATAAGATCTCCCATCCTAGGCCCCCTCTTTTAATAATGCCCCCCACCATGTTACCCTTCCTGGTATAATGTCCCCCTAAATGGGATCATTCCTGTAATAATGTCCCTCATCTTGGGCCCCTTCAAGTAATAATGCCACCATTCTGGACTCCTACCCATAATAATACCTCTGACCATGGGCCACTTCCTGGTATAATGTCCCCCAACCTGGGCCCCTTCCTGGAATAATGTTCTAAATCCTGGGCCCCTTCCAGTAATTATGCCTCTCATCCTGGGACACTATGTAATAGCTGTAAAATAAAAGTTCTAGAACCTAATACTATACTTTGTTTTCTGTTCCTCCTCATTTTCAAAATTTTTATTTTATTTTACTCATTTATACAGTCATGGCCAAAAGTTTTGAGAATGACACAAATTTTTACAAAGTCTACTGCTTCACTTTTTCTAATGGCAATTTGCATATACTCCAGAATGTTATAAAGAGTGATCAGCTTAACAGCAATTACTTGCAAAGTCAATATTTGGCTAGAAAATGAACTTTATCCCCCAAAAACATTTCAACATCATTGCAGCCCTGCCTTAAAAGGACCAGCTAACCTCTTTTCAGTGATTGCTCCATTAACACAGGTGTGGGTGTTGATGAGGACATGGCTGGAGATCAATCTGTCATGATTAAGTAAGAATGACACCACTGGACACTTTAAAAGGAGGCTGGTGCTTGGCATCATTGTTTCTCTTCTGTTAACCATGGTTATCTCTAAAGAAACACGTGCAGTCATCATTGCAATGCACAAAAATGGCCTAACAGGGAAGAGTATCGCAGCTAGAAAGATTGCACCTCAGTCAACAATCTATCACATCATCAAGAACTTCAAGGAGAGAGGTTCCATTGTTGCCAAAAAGGCTTCAGGGCGCCAAGAAAGACCAGCAAGCGCCAGGACCGTCTCTTAAAAGTGTTTCAGCTGCGGGATCGGACTACCAGCAGTGCAGAGCTTGCTCAGGAATGGCAGCAGGCAGGTGTGAGTGCATCTGCACGCACTGTGAGGCGGAGACTCTTGGAGCAAGGCCTGGTCTCAAGGAGGGCAGCAAAGAAGCTACTTCTCTCCAGAAAAAACATCATGGACAGACTGATATTCTGCAAAAGGTACAGGCAGTGGACTGCTGAGGACTGGGGTAAAGTTATTTTCTCTGATGAATCCCCTTTTCGATTGTTTGGGACATCAGGAAAACGCCTCATTCGGAGAAGACAAGGTGAGCGCTACCACCAGTCTTGTCTCATGCCAACTGTTAGGCATCCTGAAACCATTCATGTGTGGGGTTGCTTCTCAGCCAAGGGAATCGGCTCTCTCACAGTCTTGCCTAAAAACACAGCCATGAATAAAGAATGGTACCAGAATGTCCTCCAAGAGCAACTTCTCCCAACCAAAATAATAATAATAATAATAATATAATCTTTATTTATATAGCGCCAACATATTCCGCAGCGCTTTACAGTTTAACAGTTTCAAAACACAAGTCATAGGTAACAACGTTAACAATACAATAATTAAAGCAAAATAAGCCGACCCTGCTCGTGAGAGCTTACAATCTACAATTAGGTGGGGGAGATACAAAGTACAGGTGTGTATAAACAATGGTGCATTTACAATGATGGTCCAGCCATCTTGAGGGAGTGAGGCATGGATGGAGATAGTGAATGGGCTACACATACACACTTAAACATAGAACAACTTTGGTTAGTGAATGTGATAGGCCACTCTGAACAAATGTGTTTTGAGGGAGCGCCTGAAACCATGCAAATTGTGGATAGTCCTAATTTCTTAGGGTAGAGCATTCCAGAGGATTGGCGCAGCGCGGGAGAAGTCTTGGAGTCGGGAGTGGGAGGTACGGATTAGTGCAGAGGTTAGTCGAAAGTCGTTTGCAGAGCGCAGCAGTCGGTTAGGCTGATAGATAGAAATGAGGGAGGAGATGTAGGGGGTGCTGCACTGTGGAGAGCTTTGTGGGTGAGAACCAGTACTTTGAATTGGATCCTATAATGAATGGGCAGCCAGTGTAAGGACTGGCGAAGAGCGGACGCGTCCGAGTACCGATTAGCCAGATGGATGACCCTGGCTGCTGCATTAAGGATGGACTGGAGAGGGGATAGTCGAGAAATGGGGAGGCCAAGTAATAGAGCGTTGCAGTAGTCCAAAAGCAGTTTGGCGATCAACAATGCCTTTTCCAGCATGATGGAGCACCTTGCCATAAAGCAAAGGTGATAACTAAATGGCTCAGGGAACAAAACATAGAGATTTTGGGTCCATGGCCTGGAAACTCCCCAGATCTTAATCCCATTGAGAACTTGTGGTCAATCATCAAGAGACGGGTGGACAAACAAAAACCTAAAAATTCTGACAAAATGAAATCATTGATTGTGCAAGAATGGACTGCTATCAGTCAGGATTTGGTCCAGAAGTTGATTGAGAGCATGCCAGGGAGAATTGCAGAGGTCCTGAAGAAGAAGGGTCAACACTGCAAATATTGACTTGCTGCATTAACTCATTCTAACTGTCAATATAAGCTTTTGTTACTCATATGTTTGCAATTATTATATTTCTGTCTGTGATAAAAACATCTGTCAAACACACATAAAAACCAGAGGGCAGCAGATCATGTGAAAATATAATATTTGTGTCATTCTCAAAACTTTTGGCCATGACTGTATATACTTGCTGGAAAATTATTATACTCTAAGAAGTGAAAAAATGAAACACATTTATGCCACAATGTAGAATGAATTCTTGTAATAAACCAGTAAAAACTTTCAACAAAAAAAGGCTTTCAGTCCAATTTGATAATCTTATCGCACTTAACTGTTTCCAGTAATCAGATTGAGACAGGCTCAAAGTGATGGTGCTATTCAGTTAAATGAATCTGATAACATCAAATGACTTGTAAAACATGCACGTAGATAAGTATATATATATATATATGACTGGTGTGACCAGGGTATTACACTCATATGCCAGTGCACAGATTTCAGGTTAGTGAAATATGGTATGGCAGAACCTAGTTGAATGAATATTACTAACAATAAGACTTATTTCCTATTAGCTTTATTCTATCTAACAAGTAAACCATTCATGATGTATTTAAGGTCATGCTTACATTGCTTAGTATGAGAATGTATTATATTCATTAAATGCATTAGTGATCTATAAATTTGTCATTTTTCAGAATGCATTTGAATAGAAGTCTGTGTATTTTCGCCACTTTCCTCTTCTGTACTTGGGCTTCAACCTTTTTCGATCAAGAATGGAGCACATGGAAGACAAAATACAGTAAGTAACATGATAAAACGATATGTGAACAGTATCTACAAGTTGAGAATAATTTTGACATATAATAAACACTGCATGAACATACTCCATGTACATTATCTTTAGGTTTCCTCCAAGCCAAAGGTTTTCCAAATTTGTGACTAAATTATAGATTCTTTATATTTATTAAATTAACATTTTTCAGAGGATAGTTAATAAATGACTGATTAATGGAGGTGCCACCACTTGACTCCCACAGATTATTGGAACTGGGGTCCATCACCCTCCTCACTACACAATTGGGGTAAGGAGCAGCCCCATAGACACTGGATGGAGAAGCAGGGTGGGTACTTGATGGTTGATCCATTCAAACTTATCCTCTACATTGCTATTTAGTGAAGAGGAGCTGGGGACTCTCCCAAGCCAAGAGCATGTGCACACATTAAGTATTCGCTGTGTTTTTGTCACAATTTTTCAGCACAGATTTGTCACAAAAACTAAAGGATATCCAAGTGTCAGCAAAGTGAATGAGATTTCTGTTCTGAAGTCTTATGCACAAGTTGCTTATTTTTTCTTAGCAGATTTGAAGCAGTTTCATATCTGCAGTATGTCCATTCTTTCAGTGTTTTTGTAGCGTTTTTCACCTATTCTAATAAATGGGAAAAATGCATAAAAATTCTTGCAAAAAAAAAATGTAAAAAAATGTGCATATTTTATAACATGACATAGCACTCGGACCAGTGTTATTCTAGGAGTAGCTCAGATCTATGACTATTTTCTGATGTCGATTCGGAGTGCAGTGCAATTGGCGTGGACGCTGGAAATAAAGGAGATGGAGAAATGACTTTCTCCGTCTGCTACGCACCTGTGCTATGATTCTCTCATGCGAGAGGATCGGAGAACAGTATGTGTCGACCCGCCACCACAATTGTGGATTACCAGGGCAATGGGTACTCAGAGCCGAGCCCATGGAAGTCTATGGGGATTGTTGTGTCACAAGTAGCTGTGGCTCGGTCTGTGGCCCTGGCGGTCTGGCGTATGTTGGGGGAATATTTACAGGGGATAATTTATATACAGTTCGTGACGCCACCTGTAGTCTTCTGGTAATTTATACCAGCGCTGCTGTAGATCTCTGAGGGGATGGTGATGCAGCTAGATGTCGGGTCCCCTACAGGTGGACTGGTCCCTCAAAGTCTATGGAATTTGTGAAGTCGAGTGCAGATAAAGAACACAGTCTCACACGGTCAGCGTCTTTCCATACCTTTACTTGTAAGATGTTCAAGCAGGTCCCAGGAGGTGATCCAAGGAGAGTGTATCTTGAGACAGCAGCTGGACAAGTTAGGGCCTCCTTTAACTCCAATAAAACGAGTACAACCAGCCTGAAGCGTAGTTCCTCAAATCTCCAGCTAATCTTTAGCTGTACCTGCCCATCAGCTTAGTGTTAGGGCCTTCCTGTGAAGGAGCTGAATTCTTATTTTGTCCTGCAGAACTCCAAAGTCTTCACTCCCCTGACCCAGTTACGTACTGACTATAAGGGGCTTGTCGGCCGCGACCTAGGGTCCGGTAGATTCCTGGTTTTCTTATCACTGTGCTTGAAACAACAGTGACCCTTCGGTCCCCAGTGACCGGGTGCAATGTGCTGGACTTCTTCAATCCGTAAGCACTAATCCTAATAAATCCACTTGCCTTTCGCCTTGTCCACGCTGGTAACATAAGCACTCAAACTAGCCAAGGTCGAGCAGTCACTTCTTCTTTTCCTTTCTATGAAGTTAGCCACAGATGCTCAGTTATCACAGGCAGGAGCACGTCTCTGAACCTGATACCGTCCTTTAGACAGGATGCTGAAGACTTTCTGTACTAAAACTCCTTCTTCCTTCAGTGTATGCTGAGGAGGTGATACAGCTCTGACTAGACTAAGGTGTATCCAGACACCTATACCAGACCCACGATATGAACTGGTGATAAAGCAGGCTAGACTCCTCCTCCCCAGACGTCTTCTCTCAGTAGTCTAGACACTCACTCCACACGTCCTCACTGTCCGAAGACAGGAACTAGACTGACTAAAATCACCTCAACACCTACTACCTTGACCACTCCCTCTAGAGTATACTCCACTACCCTAAGGGTGTGTCAGTGTGTGGTTGAGTGAATGAATATTGAGCATTAAACTGCTGTCTCGCCATACACTCTCCAGGTACTGCGTGTGCCTACCACCAGGGCTACACAAGTACACTGACACTCGATTCAGACTTGCAGCAGAGTTTTACATGAGTGTCATTAGCATAGCGCATCCGATGCTTCATTCAACACCTTTACCTCTTACAATCAGGCTAAGTTCACACGTTGCGGATTTGCCGCAGAAATTTCCGCGGCAATCCCACACTTCTCTGCCGCGGGAAATACGCATTTTTTTTGTATGCGTATTCCTGCCAGAAACTAGCGTTTTGCAAGCGTAATTATCTTGCAGAATGCTAGCGTTTTCCTAGCGATCTGTAGCATCGCTTGGAAAACTGACTGACAGGTTGGTCACACGAGTCAAACAGTGTTTGACACGTGTGACCAACTTTTTACTATTGATGCTGCCTGTGCAGCATCAATAGTAAAAAGATCTAATGTAAAAATAATAAAAAAACTAAAAAATTGTGATATTCTCACCTTCCGGCGGCCCCGCAGCCTTCCCGCCTCTCAGCGACGCTCCCGGCCAATCGCGTTCCCAAGGATGCATTGCGACAGACCCCAGATGACGTAGCATCACGCGAGACCGCTACGTCATCTGGGTGATTCTCGCAATGCATTACTGGGACCGGGAGCGTCGCTGAGAGGCGGGAAGGCTGCGGGGGCCGCCGGAAGGTGAGAATATCATTATTTTTTATTTTCATTAATGTTTTACCAGGGATATGGTACCCAGGGCCTGGAGGAGAGTCTCCTCTCCTCCGGACCCTGGGTACCATCCGCACAAGAACCGCTTAAATTGCGCGGAGATTACGCAAAATTAATGAACATGTTGCTATTTTTTCGCGGAAAAAAACGCTGCATGTGCACAAAAATTGCGGAATCCACTTAAATGAATAGGATGCTTAATGCTTGCCTTTTTTTTGCGTTTTTGCTGCGGGAAAAAACGCGAAAAAAACGCGAAAATTGCTGACGTGTGCACTTAGCCTCAGAGTATAGCCACATTCACACATTCAGTATTTGGTGAGTTTTTTTACCCCAGTTTTTGTAATCCAAAACCAGGAGTCCATGGAAAAAAATCAGACCACACCCGGATTTGTGCTGTTTGATTTTCAGGGACAGACTGAATGGAGAAGATGGAGACATTTTTCAGATAAGAGTCTGCAAGCCTGCCTATCCATCTTCTCTGACTGATGCAGCATTCTGCAGTGTGAAAATGGACAGTATGTCCATTTTTTCTAAGAGAAACAGATTACAAATTATCTGAATAAGTCGGGTTTAGCAAAATTCTAAAACTTGGATAGATTCCTACAGGGCTACCACTTTAGATCTTTCATAATACACCTCCAAATTAGTCCTAAATCCTACGTTTTCATAAAGGTGATAAAGTACAGCCACCCACCATTGTGTTAGTAGGAGAGGAAAAAAGGCTTTATTCCCCATGCTCACTAATATAAAAGCATCACATGCTTTTCATTATGGAATAAAGGTTTCTATATTCAGACCTCAGCTTTCCACCATTAGGACGGAATCACACCAGTGAATGTTACATGTATATTTTAAAAATTGTTGGTATTTTTTATTCTTCATATTACGATCTATATAAAAATAAATAGAAATTCTGTAATTTTTACCATATTCATCGATGAGTGTATTCTAGACTTTTTGAAAAGCCACCTATACAGCTGCAGCAGTAGACTGACTCAGACTCTATCCTTCATATTGATACATCTAAGGGTGAGTTTCCACGATCAGGAAACGCTGTGTGTTTGGCAATGTGCGCTGGCGCAGCGCCAAACACGCAGCGTCCAGATGTTACAGCATAGTGGAGGGGATTTCAAGAAATCCCGTCTCCACTATGCGCAAAATTACGCAGGCGGAACACCTGCGTTTACGGACATGCGGCGCGTCTTTTCAGACCGCAGCATGTCCTAGCGTCTTGCGGCGACGGTGCGTCGCCGCAACGGAATTTAACACAGGGCTATGTAGCCCTGCGTTATTTCCGGAGGTGTTCCGGAGGTGTCCTGAACACCTCCGGAAATAACGCGCGTCAGAAAGGGGGCGGGGCTTAGACTGAGCGGAGTTTCCGCTCCGTCATATACGCTGTGTTTCCTGATAGTGGAAACACAGCCTAATGAGGATGTGCAACGGTCATTTTGAAGAGAGGAGAGCTGTGATATCGGCTATTGTGATTGATGGATCTTATGTTTTCAGTTATGCACAGGGGTGCTACCTTTCATTGTAAACCATATGTTTTGATAATGAGACTCCTGGAAAATCATCTGTAGACAATCAAAAGTTTGAGCTTAAAATAGCCCTAATAGCCAGTATAAAAATGCTAGATTTCTCACTTTTTCATAATGCAGATCATACGGAAAAAAAAAAAATTATCTAAAAAAACACAACATAAAAATCTAATTTTAAACAGTAGGTATTTTTTTAATGAGACATGTCTTTTAGCTAAAAGTGACCGTAATACCTTGCACTTGTGATAAAACTGAGCTTTATAAAAAGACTATGATGATGTAAGTTTGGTTTAGTTGAGCAGGATGGACCAGGTACTGAGCTAATAATAATAATAGTTTTATTTCTATAGCGCCAACATATTCCGCAGCACTCTACATTTTAGAGGGGACTTGTACAGACAATAGACATTACAGCATAACAATAAACACATAGATCAAAACAGATACCAAGAGGAATGGGGGCCCTGCTCCCAAGCTTACAATCTACGAGGAAAAGGGGAGACAAGAAAGGTACATGGTAACAATTGCTTTCGTTGTTCAGACCAGCCATAATGTAGGAAATCGGGTAATTATGTAATGCTGCATGAACCGGTTATCAGCCAGAATACGTAACAGTACAGAGGGCTATTAAACGCATAAGGCATATGAGAACATGATGCAAAGAACCTGGTTATGATAAAAATTTTGAATGGGCAACACAGGGATAGTTAGATTAATGCGTTGAGGCGAAGGCCAATCTGAAGTAATGACTTTTTAGTGCACTCTTAAAACTGTGGGTATTGGAGATTAATCGAATTATCCTGGGTAGTGCATTCCCAAAAATTGTCGCAGCACGTGAAAGTCTTGGAGACAGGAGTGGCAGGTTCTGATTTTTGAGGATGTTAACCTCAGGTCATTAGCAGAATAGAGGGCATCGGTAGGGTGGTAGACTGAGATGAGGGAGGAGATGTAGGGTGGTGCTGAGCCATGGAGTGCTTTGTGGGTGAGGATTATAAGTTTTTTTGTGAATTCTGGAGTGGATGGTTAACCAGTGTAATGACTGGAACAAGGTAAAGGCATCAGTGTAACGGTTTGTGAGGAATATGATCCTGGCTGCAGCATTCAAGACAGATAGGAGAGGGGAGAGTTTGGTAAGAGGGAGACCGATTAGTAGAGAATTACAATAGTCCAGACGAGAATGAATAAGAGAAACAGTAAGAGTTTTTGCAGAGTTAAAAGTAAGAAAGGATCAAATTCTAAGAAGGTTTTTCAGGTGCAGATGACAAGAGCGAGCCAGTGATTGGATGTGGGGAGTAAATTAAAGCTCTGAATCAAGTATGACCCCAAGACAGCGGGCGTGGTGCTGGGGAGTAATGGTAGAACCACACATGGAAATAGCAATGTCAGACATAGGTAGATTAGTAGAGGGAGGAAACACAAGGAGTTCAGTTTTTGACAGGTTCATTTTCAGACAGAGGGAGAACATGATGTTGGAGACAGCAGTAAGACAATCTCTGGTGTTTTCTAAAAAGGCAGGTGTGATGTCAGGAGAGGAGGTGTATAATTGGGTGTCATCAGCATAGAGATGTTACTGGAAACCAAAGCTACTGATTGTTTGTGCAATAGGGGCAGTATATAAAAAGAGGAGGGGGCCTAGGACTGATCCTTGAGGAACCCCAACAGTAAGGGGAAGATGACAGGAGCAGGAGCCAACAAAAGATACAGTAAAGGAGCGATCAGAGAGGTAGGAACAAGGAGAGAACGGTGTCCTTGAGGCCAATGGTGCGGAGCATAGTGAGGAGGAGCTGGTGATTCACAGTGTTGAATGCTGCAGAGAGCTCTAGGAGAATTAGCATGGAGTAGTGACCATTAGATTTAGCTGTTAGTAGATCATTAGAGACTTTAGTGAGGGCAGTTTCAGTAGAATGTAGAGAGCGGAAACCGGATTGAAGAGGTTTGAGAAGAGAGTTATCTGAAAGATTGTGGAAAAGACAGGAGTGGACCAGGCATTCGAGGAGTTAAGAGATGAAGGGAATATTAGAGACAGGTCTATAGTTAACAGCACAGTTTTGGTCGAGGGATGGTTTTTTAAGTAATGGAAGTATGATGGCATGCTTAAATGAGGAGGGAAAGATACCGGAAGAGAGAGAGAAGTTGAATATTTTTGTTAGGTGAGTGGTGACAGCAGGAGAAAGGGACTAGAGGAGATGTGAGGGAATAGGGTCACTGGCACAAGTAGTAGGGTGAGAAGATGCAAAGGAGCCTAATCACTTCTTCTTCTGTGACTGGTTCAAAATCAGAGAGGGAGCTATATGCAGTGGGGAAGGGAGGACAGTGCATAGTATGAGTGGATTGAGAGGAAAATTTCCTTTCTTTGAAGTAATTGGCCAGATCATCAGCTCAGAGATCCGTGGTTGGGGCCTGCACTCTTGGGTTGAGTAGGGAATGAAGGTCATAACATCCTGTCATATTACAGATCTAAACAGAGATTTTAGGATATTTATCAGACAAGTGATGGCTGTATGATAATCAGACATAAAACACCCATTTAATAATGTATTTTTAAAAAAGCCTCTGGTATCAAAACTACATATTTCAAATGTAGATTTTGAAGGGTTGATGTGAAATAGTAATTAATAAATAGTAATGACAAATAGTACTGATCTAATAGTTGGAAACTTATAGGATTATGGTTTAGAAATTCAAACAAGAAGAGTGAGGGCATTTCTAGGAAGAGCTTACAATCTATAAGGTAGTATATAAATAATATGTTTTATATAAAATTAAAGTAGCACATAGTCTAAGAATAGGTAACCTTTTCTGCCACTAACAGTCATATACAAATATTTTATACCAGATAAAAAATATTCATCCACTAGAGAGGAGATACACCGGAGAAAAATTTGGGAAGACACTTGGCATAAGGTACAGGAACATAATAAGCTTGCTGACGAAGGTCGCTCCACATACTGGATGGCGATGAATCATTTCGCGGACATAGTAAGTATATCCATATATGTGAGAAGACTGCAGTTGCCTAAAATTTTCCACCAGATACTGCCAATTATTATGATGGGTGAAAGTTGATTTTATGCTTATTTATTTAAAAAAAATATAAATGCACTTTCCTGACTTGTTCTTCTATAATAAATCGTTGTGCACACTGGTGTTTGAATTTCTATTTTGCTGTTGCACTATAGGAACAGAAAAAGCAAAAAACATATCCATCATATGATAAAAATAAAAGGCACCAGACTATAATAGTTTCTTGTTAATTTCTGTTTGGGTGGTCGCCTTTTTAACAGAAAAATAGTGCAGCACCTTGTATCTTTTCTACCAATAAAAATTACTGAACATGTGCTGAAGCTTCCTACACAGGTGTGATCAGAGCCTTAGAAAACTTAGAAAACAAAACTGCCTCAATGTCTCCCATACTGCACCCCTGAATACAGATACACCATTCAAAATATAAATGGATAAGCCAGCATTGTGTCCCCCATTAACTATTTAGCCACTTTTCCCCTGACCAATAAAATTTAAGTGAATTAAGCACTGTGATGCTCACCCCTAATTCATTACAAGTTCTAGTCCCGTTTCCTATCAACCCAATTCATTGCAATTTCATGTCTTCTATCCCACTTGCATTCCCAGTTCACAACAATTACATTCCTTCTTCCCTCCAATTCAATGTAATTTCATGTCCTTTCCCAGTTAATTTCAATTACATAATCCCTCACATTTCTCCTCCCAATTAATTGCAATTCTCTGTCTTCTTGCTCCCCCAAGTCATTTCAATTCTATGTTCTCATACCCAATTTATTGCAATTTCATAACCTCCCCAACCCCAATTCATTGCAGTTACATGACCCACCAATTCATGTCCTTTCTCCCACCCTCTCGATTCATTACTATTCCATGTCTCTGCCCCACCTATCTCCCAATTCAATATCCTCTCTTTCACTTCTCCCCGAAATCATTAAAATTCCATGTTGTCTCTCCAACCCTTCCCTGATTCATTACAATGACATGTCCTCTCTCCTATCCCCTAATTAACTTTAATTACATGTCCTCTCTCCCAGCACCATACCACTCATATCATGCTCTTCTCCACTGTCTTAAAAAGAGGAATCACTTACCCCTCCAGACGATCCTTGCAACACGTCTTTAATCCTGCTCCCTTCTTAGTTATGCATGACTATGATGAGGACAATCTAGCCATGGGCCCCCCAGCACCTTGGGCGCTCTGTGCTAGCTCAGATTGGTGCTATCCCATTCTGTCCTGTCTTTTACTTCCTCCCCTGGCCAGGAGATGTGGTATGATCAGACCATGTTCCTGCACGGTCAGACAGCCATTACACAGTACTGTACACAGCAGGAGCACATTTATAAGATTATCTCAGCACAAGGATATTTTATTTATCACATCTAAATGTGGAACTTATTATTCCAGGATCTATTGGTTAAAAGGAACTTTGTTCTTGAGATGACCATTTAAAGGGTGAAAGTGTATGGTGAAAAGGGATTTTGTATCTTATTTTGTAAATAAATCACAGTCATATTCAACGTTCTATAACTGTAATATATTTATGCTTTGCTCCAATTCTCTACTATATTCAAGATCTCTGTTTTCACTTAGTGAATGGAAACATTCTCTATGAAAGGAAAATCTGAGAAACAATTGATGGGGCTCTACCTATGGTTCACAGGTTTTTAAGTGCATAGATGTAGACTGCTTCTATTCACTGACTTTAATTCCTTAACCCCCAGAGGTATTTTTGTTTTTGCGTTTTCGTTTTTCACTCCCCTACTTCCCAGAGCCATAACTTTTTTTTTCTGTCAGTATGGCCATGTGAGGGCTTGTTTTTTGCGGGACCAGTTGTACTTTTGAACAAAACCATTGGTTTTACCATGTCATGTACTAAAAAACGGGAAAGAATTCCAAGTGCAGTGAAATTGCAAAAAAGTGCAATCCCACACTTGCTTTTGGCTTTTATACTAGGTTCACCAAATGCTAAAACGGACCTGCCATTATGATTCTCCTGGTCATTACGAGTTCACAGACACCAAACATGTCTGGGTTCATTTTTATCTAAGTGGTGAAAAAAAATTCCAAATATTGTTAAAAAAAAAAAATTGTGCCAATTTCCGATACCAGTAGCGTCTCCATTTTTCATGATCTGGGGTTGGGTGAGGGCTTATGTTTTGCATGCTGAGCTGACATTTTTAATGATACCATGTTGTTGCAGATACAGTCTTTTGATATCCCGTTATTGCATTTTAATGCAATGTAGCGGCAACCAAAAAAAGTAATTCTGATGTTTTGACTTTTTTTCTTGCTATTTAGCAATCAGGTTAATCCTTTTTTATTGATAGATTGGCGATTCTGAACCCGGTGATACCAAATATGTGTATGTTTGATTTTTTTATTGTTTTATTTTGAATGAGGCAAAAGGGAAATGAGTTGAACTTTTATGTTTTTTTATTTTTTTAAAATTTTTAAAAACATTTTTAATTTACTTTTGATATGCTTCAATAGTCTCCATGGGAGACTAGAAGCTGCCATAACCCAATCAGCTCAGCTACATATAGGCGATGATCACATCACCTATATGTAGCTGAATTACTCACTTGCTATGAGCGTCGACCAATGTGTGGCGCTCACAGCAAGCCAGCACTGACAACCAAAGAGGTCTCCAGGAGACCTCCGGTTATCATGCCAACCCACCAGTGACCCGCGATTGCGTGACGGAGGCCATCAGTGGGCGGATATCCGGTGTGATTGCTGGAAGGGAATGTTAAAAGCCACTGTCAGCATTTGACATGTGTATTTAACTGGTTAATAGCCGCGAGTGGATCGCAATTCCACCCGCAGCTGTCCAGGCAATTGTTAGCTGTTTAAAACAGCTGACGTGTCGGGAAAGATGTTGGCTCGCCGTCGGAACTCACATCAAAGGGAGGGAGCCCGATGTCGGAAAGGGGTTAAAGTGTGCATGTTTGTAACTGGTTTCTAAATGTATACTAGTCACCTGCAGAAGTCAAGAGGAAGAGCTGCTTAATGACAAATGGGCCTGAAACTCAGGCTCCTACTTTCTCCTACGGATTAAAAGAAGGTCTACCTGATCATGTTGACTGGAGAGAGTCCAAATGTGTAACACCTGCTAAGAATCAAGGGATGTGTGGATCCTGTTGGGCATTTGCAACAGTAGGTGTTCTTTAAATATTTTCAACATTTTTATCACATACCTTGAATAATTAGAGTTACAAGAATGTCTCTGTCATATTAGGTGGGTGTGGTTGAATCCCGATTATGCTTAAAGAACCATAATCTGATGACCCTGAGTGAGCAACAACTGTGGACTGTGATAGTGGTGACGGTGCATGTTGTGGAGGGCTCCCAATTCAAGCATTAACATATGCAACACACAATGGACTTATGAAATCTCAAGACTATGAATATGAAGGAAAGGTACATCTTTTAATTCTTCCATTCTAAAGGCAGCTAGAAAAAGTGTAAACTTCTAATATAAACGTGTCAATCAGGCTAGTCTTTACATTCTGGATTAGTTGCAAGCAGAATAATGGACCAGTTATACCTATGTCTAAGCAAAATAGTAACTGCGGCACTCCTGTGGCTGGTGCCCAAGTAGAATTCTATCCCATGTAAATCTTGTAGAAAACTTGGCATTCAGGTAAGTGTTGTAAGATAATAATTTTATTGTGTGCAGGCAATCCAAAAATATAGAAGACGTTTGGGTCACATAATGACCTTCATCAGTCAGACAGATTACAGTGTGCACAAGGATACAGTCAATAAGGAACGCTCTGGATAAGAGTGTCTTTAAAGGCTGTATTCACCCTCTTTAACATAAACATGGTCTTAGAAATGATAAAATTACCTTACCATAGAAATAGATCTTAAACCCGGTAGTAACTAATAGCCCATGTACCGTAATAATACAGGGCACTTATTCCTTATTAGTCATGTATGATCAGGTTGTTTTGTGCAAAACACTGACTCAAACTGACAGTGTCACCGTTAGTGGTAACATAATTCTGCTGTAACTGACATTAGACATATGCCATATATTCCAATTATTCAAACTTTGACAAAAAGGACGTATCAAGAAATACTAGGTAGGTAGATGTACAGAATGTAAAATGAGACAGGAGACTACTTTATAGGTGTGATGTGTTTGGTTAAATAGCAGACTAATAAAATCAGTTTGCAAAAACAGACATGCACAGGCAAATGCAAACATTCTTTTTCAGTTATTGCAACAAAATTAAACGCTCTAACCTAAAATAACATGGGAGCTGTATCGGGGTGGTGCATACAGTTGTATACTAAAAATTGCTTGCAACAAATTCTATAATTCATATTAGTATTAAGTGTGAAAGTTACCAAAACTTAACTAATCTACTTTTTATGCCTGAATCACACACATCACTTACTCACTGTTTCATTTCTAATGTCTACATATGTAGTTTCGTTTTTTGATATTCTTCTAGCCGTTTTATAGATCAGTGACATTATTATTAAAGAACAACATACAGCATTATTCTACAAATTCTATAGAACTTAAAAAACTTTTACAATGAGTACAAGTTACAAATGTTACAAAATAAAAAAAATCCACTCAACCAATATGCATTATTATTATTTATTATAGCGCCATTTATTCTTTTTCAGGTGGATTATGCCCAGAATCTGCCTGAAAAAGAGCTGAAAAAGTGTCCCATGAAGTGAACATAGTGTACAGCAATGACAAAGCAACATTGCTGTGCATATGTTCCGTCTTATGTCACTTCTTTTAACTACTTCAGGGTTCGGAAACTCTTAAACGGTTAAAGGAAGTGACGTGCTCATTCTTTGGGTGGCTTCTGCTTTGAAGCTTTCTGCTCACTATGTTTTATTTACAGTATGAACTAAGGACAACGACAAAGACGCTGCCAAAGCTGCCCTGGGAAAACGCACCCTGAAAAAATATCATGGGGCATGTGCACCCCACCTGGAGATATCTGCTGTGTGCAGTAAAAGTATTATGGATGAGATTTCCTGAAATCTCATCCACATACTGCAGGGAAAACCTATGGGGTAAATTGAGCACCACTCCTTATTTT
This sequence comes from Oophaga sylvatica, assembly GCA_033576555.1. NCBI lineage: Eukaryota > Metazoa > Chordata > Amphibia > Anura > Dendrobatidae > Oophaga > Oophaga sylvatica. Next base: position 366,738,995 of record JARQOD010000004.1, on the reverse strand, counting down.
AGATTCATGTTAATCTCTAGAGATTCTACAAAGAAATCCAGACAGAACTTTGCCGTTGTGTAATTCCACAACAGACCCTAGTGAGAAAAATACTGCTATAATGCTGTGGATAAATATTATTAATGATTCTTTTTCTTTCTTTAAAATAGCAAAATGCTTGTGAATTTAATGAAGATAAAGCAATAACACTGAATGTAACCAAATACTATAACTTGCCCGATGAAGAAAGCATCGTGTCTTCAGTGGCACTTGAAGGACCCGTGGCTGTTGGGTTTGCAGTTGATCATGATTTCAACATGTATAGCCATGGTAACATAGCAATATATTATTTCTACAGTGAATTGATGTTTTTCTTCCTAAGGTTGATCAGTCATCATAATATGCTCCTCAGTTTGCAATAGCTTTAAAATGAGAGATCTATCTAAATTAATGGAAAAGAGGAAAAAGCTGCGCGGTTAAGTTGCTGCCTTATGTGGGTCAGTCACATTGCTCCCTACACTATTGTGCGATTAAAAGCAATAGAAAACTAAAGCCATTTGACGGCACTAAAATCTTTCAGAAATTAATGAGAATTCTTCACTGAGAAAAACCTCTTACCAATATCCACCATACATGTACGGTGCAAGTCGATAGCAGGTGCATGGAGCGGACTCGCCCCAAATTCAGCAGGGAAAGGCTGTGTTACAGACAGGACCTACTCGCGGGTGGAGCAAAGCGTTACCCTTGTTAACCTGTTAAATGACGGTCATTCTCTGATAGCGGCATTAACAATGCGCAAGCATAAAGTGCCTTATTTTATGCACCCATTTGGTGCACCCATGACGTGATTGTGGGGCACTGATAGGTTCCTAAAACTGCCATGGTCTCTTGAAGACCTCTGTGCTTGTCATTATGGAGTACCCTTGAAACCCAGTCTGTGGCTGGGCTTCAAAGGAGATTGTGATTTTTACTATATGCAATAATACTATAGTATTGCTGTATATAGTAAACAATAGCAGCATTAAGGCCCCTAAGGGGAATAATAAATACAATAAAAAGTAAAAGAAAAAGTTTTAAAAATTCTGAAAAAATAAAAGTTCAAATCACACCTCTGATCCCTCTTTAAAAATAAATATAATTAAAAAAATACACATATACACCGTGTCCTTAAAGGTCAGGTATAAAAATAATTATCCTGATTAATAAACATTGTAAACAGAAAATAATCAATAACGCCAAAATTGTAATTTTTTTGGTAGCTGCAATACCACAAAAAAAACGTAAGAAGCGATCAAAATGTCATTATTCCAAAATGGAGTCAAAAAATGTGTTGCCTCGCAAAAAATAAGCCCTCAGAGCTCCATCAACTGAAAAATAAAAACAAAGAATTGTTTTTTTCATGTTTCTTTTCACCACTAGAATAATATAAAACTAGACAAGTTTTTTACCACCATAATCGTGCTGATGAGCAGAATCGTAATGCAAAGACATTGTTATAACACAGAGTATGCGCAAAAACAATTAAAAAAATTCATGTCAGAATTGCATTTTTACCACAATTTCATCGCACTTGAAATTGTTTTCCCATTTTCCAGTACACTATGTGATAAAATGGACGGTGTCACTCAAAAATTACAACTTATCCAGCAAAATACAAAGTTTTATATGTCTATATGGACAGAAAAATAAAAAACTAATGGTACTTGGAAGAAAGGGAAGATAAAAGAAAAATGAAAATCAAAAATTTCAGCATTGGGAAGGAGTTAAGTGAAAAGCAAAAATAGCAGTGGACCAAGCCTAAGGCCGGCGTCACAATAGCGAGTTTGATGCGAATTAGTCGCACGACTAACTCGCATCAACACCCGGCACGGCCGCCCGCTCTCGGACCAGAGTGCGCGGCTGCATATATTTCTATGCCGCCGCGCACTCTGGTCCGAGAGCGGGTGGCCGTGCCGGGTGTTGATGCGAGTTAGTCGTGCGACTAACTCGCATCAAACTCGCTAGTGTGACGCCGGCCTAAGTAGAGCAAGAACAATAGCTTAGCAGTATGTTTCCGGTCAGTGAAGGGTTAGCAGGCTTTTGTATTCTTATTACAGTTTTCTTAAACTTTAGATCATGTTTTTTTTTTTTTTTAAATCAAGGAATATTTGATGGGGGATGTGCAGAAGATGCCAACCACGCCATTATTGCTATGGGTTATGGCAGTGAAAAAAATGAAGATGGTGAGGAACAGCCATATTGGATAATAAAGAATAGGTGAGTAAAGTGTACACCTTTCATCAATAAACAACAACAATGTCTGAGTGGATACATCTAAGGAGCTAACATTATAGTGACTATATATTAGGAGAAATAAATGTAGTGTAATAGAAAATAATACTTTGGGCAACAAGCAATGTATCCCCACTTCCTTGCCACATTGCCTCACAGAATGAAGACAACAATACCGTGCACTTTCCGGATAATATACCCCTTTACAACAACTGGATAATATGTGCCACCTCAATAACAAAAGAGCCGAGATAATACTACCATACTATTAACATGTAATACAATTTTAAAATAATTTCACAGCACTTACTAAATAGCACTGGATGATTTTTATTTGTTGCCCAATCTGCAACCTCTTAAAACCATCCCTGACCCACACCCATATTGTAATATTGCTCTTTTAGGCTGCAGTTCCAGCAAAGCAGATGGGATGAATAGAAATCTCATGCCCAATGTGCTTTTTTTCACTCAGCGGTACATGCGCCAGATCCACAGCACGTCAATTTCTCTTGTGGGTACACTGAGCTTTATGTGCAGATTTTTACCATAGAATCAGAGCACACTGTGAGAAGATGGAGAAAAAAATTTCTCCTTCTCCTCCATTTTGTGAGTCCGCGGAAGTCGCACTGCACTTGAATGGCATTTCCATTGCAGCACGATGATTTCCACCCAAATATAGACTTAAATGGACGAGTTTTGTCTGATTTACAGGTCAAATCGCAACATGTCGAATTAGTATGAGAAAAAAAATGTTGATCAGCAGTGCCCGGTTATATATCATTGGCATGAGGGCTATCTGATAAAAAAAAAAAATCGGATAGTCACTCAGCCAATTAACATGGTGGTGTGAGCAAGCCCTTAGAACTGTGGAGTACTATGTGCTAGTAAATTTGCCTTTATTAAAAATGCCCTAAATTTGCTGGATAAAAAAATAAGCAAATATCATACTATATACCGAGAAAAATTGGATACCGTTCCCACAGCGCCTTCCCTGCAATTACTGTAAGTCAAATGAAGTGGTGAGTTTAATTTGGTTATGTTCTTTGGTGAAAGAACCACCACAACAACTCGAGCTAAAGAGCCACTAAGATCATATCCGTAAAATTTGCCTAAGTCATGTCCATATGACTTCATTACACTTTTAAATATTTGAATTTATGATATGCAATTTGCATTTATGCTGGCACACTGACCTTTTCCATGGTATGGCAAATATACTGTCCTGCTGTGGGAGATGGCATTCAAATCATTAACTAGCACATAATAGTAATCCAAACAAGATATCCCAACAGAATTTGCTTCCCATTAACGTATGTCATTTCTGGACATTTAAACATTTCTAATGATAGATAGATAGATAGATAGATAGATAGATAGATAGATAGATAGATAGATAGATAGATAGATAGATAGATAGATAGGACACATAAATAAAAAATAAAAGGATAAATGTAAGATAATTAATAGGGCTCATACATTAAAATTGTCCAAAGTCAAGAATGATACTTCAAGAATGAATATTTTGGAAATCAGCTGCATTGCAGGAAGCAGAATGAGGTCACTGCAGTCAGCAACAATGACAGAGAAGCTCAATACAAACACTGATTCTTCTGTTCTTTATTGTTGGTGTAAACAATTAATTCTAAGCCTTTACATCCAGGCACAAAACACAAAGTAACCCCTGATGAGCACTAACAAGACATCAGCTTCCCTGACTACACAGGTGTCTTACTATGGACCACCTGTAAGAATTAAAAAACAATAATATCAATAACAATCCTCAGTAGCAGAGTCTCTTGAACAGAGACCTTCTGTCCCTTCATCTATTTTTCACTCAAATAAGCTGCACAGACTGCACATGGTTGTAAACCCAGCAATGAATCAGCCAAAACACCTGGATTGACTGAGAGCCACAGAGAAAACCAGGCCAGGAAGAAATAACAGAACCCTGCTGCCCATCACCCAATAAAATTCCTAAAAACAGGACTTAAGGCTGGGGTCACACTTGCGAGTGTGATGTGAGAAAGTCGCGCGAGTCTCTCGCATCAATACCCGGCACTTGGACCGGAGTGTGTGGCTGCATAGAAATACATGCAGCCGCACACTCCGGTCGGCGGCAGTGCCGAGTATTGATGCGAGAGACTCTCGCGACTTTCTCACATCACACTTGCAAGTGTGACCTCAGCCTAACAGATAGCTAATAGATACTGTGTATATCTCAATACTTACCCAATTGTCTTGTCAGACATATATATATATATATATATATATATATATATATATATATGTGTATATATATATATATATATATATACATATATATATATATACAGTTGCACACATATATTTATAAATTCATATTTCAGAGTTATATATAATATGTATTATACTTATGCTGATTATAACATTTTTATACAGGTTTAACAGCAAAATTTACAACCTTTCTGCTGTTTGCAATAAACCAATCAAAACAATTTATATACCTTAATACAGCTAATGTAACAAACCATTTCTCTAATTTCAAGACTGAATGCCATTTATTCAAACTCCTGCACAGAATCCATCATGAAAACACACATTTACAAATCAGAAGTGGCTTTAAAAACTCGTAATGCAATTAAAGGGGTTGTCCACTACTGGGACAACCTCTTCTTGATCTAAATGTTTGGCCGCAATAAAATAAAAAAGCCTATAGTCACCTCCCGTGCCGGCGCCTTTCCTGCAGTGTCGGCACTTGAGGTCCCGGGGGCTCTCGTGCAGTTGCTGGGACATGTGAGCCCGGCACCCAATCAGTGCCCTTTTTGTCGAATTGAACATGAAGAAGTCTGGGTTGCAGCTGATGCCTGAGTTCCTTTTCATGTTCAGTTTGTCTGAAGGCGGGGGTAGTGACACCAGCACTGATTGAGTTCTGAGCTGATGTGTCACAACAACCACACAAGAGCTGTGGAGGAGAGCGAGTGCCGATACTGCGGGAATGCCGACAGCATGGGAAGTAAGTATAAGCTTTTTTATTTTATGGGGACCAAGCGTGGGGTATGAGAAAGAATTGTCCAAATAGTGGATAAGGCCGGTGTCAAGTGTGATGCAAGAAAATAGCACGAGTTTCCCGCATCAACACCCGGCACTGCCACTTGCACTCGGACCGGAGCGTGCGCTGCATGTATTTCTACTCCAGTCCGAGTGCCGAGTGTCGCAAGTGTGACATCGGCCTAACTTCTTTAATCCAGAGAGTAACTAACATGTGAAAAAAAGAACACAAAATATCCAGCCTGTTTAGAGGTTTACTGACTGCGATATTTGATTGCATGTTAGAAATTTGGCTGAGCCAAGGGAAAGGTTCAGAAGGTAAGAGATCATCATACTGCACAAAAAAGTTATAGGGTACAAAAAGATAGCAAATGTATTGAATGTTCCTAGAAATACAGCGGGAAGCATAGTTCTCTGTTTTAAAATTATATTGATCGTCACGAGTAAGGATGCTGAGAAATGTTCCGATCTATGGACTAACGATGGGTGTAGAGATGTTTTCATAATATACAAATAATCTTGAAGATTTTGTACTGTTAAGCCGGACTTCTTCTACCACATACAGTTTTTATACCCACTCACCTACTTTGCCATTGCGCTAGTTTTCTAAGTGTGGCTTTTATAGATTTTATACTGAATTCAGATTTTCACCGATACTGTCACCTCATAATCAGTATTTTCATTTCTTTTCACAGTTGGGGTGAAGAATGGGGAGAAAATGGCTTTGGAAAAGTCAAGCTAGGTATCGATAAGTGCTTCATTTCAAAATATGCGGCTAGTTTTGACTTCCTGGAGTAATTATTAACAGTCAATATTCTATTCAACATTTATACAAATGTGAATGTAGTAGAATTTTACTGATATTATTAAAACTGCTTATGTGTATAAATAAACTAAAGCATCAATTCTGCTTTATTGTATTGTGTTTTGGTATTTGCTTTTTATATATTACACTTTTTTGAACTGTGCTTTGAAGTCAAAGACCTTGGTACTTATACCAGAGTTACACTAAACTAAGAACCCTTCAATGTTGAACTGGATCACCAATGAAGCAGACTATCGTTCACCGCTGGTCCAAACTGTGGCACTAAAGCTGACCGGGATCAAGAGCCAACATTTCACTACAACGATCCTGGCCAGCCTCAGTGCAGTGCTTACAAGCTCTACTGCAAAAAATTTGCGAGCATTGCGGATTTTCAGTTACCGCTACAAGCCTGTGGGAGTGGTCAATTCCTTGGGCAATGAGTCCTAACCATTAAAACCTAAAATTGTAATTATCAAGGAATTGCGGGGAATATAAATAATTACAAATTACAAAAGTACTTGTTTTTACAAGCACTTTATGAGAAAGATGAGTAAATTATTTTAATGCAGCTCAAATTTGTGTTAAATTTTCAGGAATTTGCTGGACCTGGAACATTTGAACAATTTGTGCTTTGCTTCACAGGAGTCACTTAAAATGGTAGCCAGAATTTTACACATTGCCACATTGTGTCATCCAGAGCAGGATCACATGACCTGAGGCATGGCCAGGCTTTCCCATAATACCTTACAGCTAACACATCATGTTATAGCACAGCCAATCAGAAGGAACTATCATAACCTGTATGAAAGCAGAGGCAGAGAATGCAGCAGCCATTTTGTGGTGAATCAGGGTAGTGAGAGTACATAATAGCTTACAGCTTAGCCATAGAAATAGGGAGATATAACCATAAAACACTGAAGAAACTGTATTATATAATGTGTGTGACAACACAGCAGTAAAGAACAGTTAATATCCATTTACTCATAGCCATATATTCTTTTCCATTACTAAATTACTAAGGCTGTGTATGCGATAAAGGTGTTGTTCACTAATTGGACACCCCTTTCTTCACCATATTCCCCCACGTAAAACCCCCTTCTTCACCATATTCCCCCACGTAAAATAATAACCTGTATTTACCTCCAGGGCCAGGGCTGTTCCAGCGATGTTGGTGCTGAGTCTTCTGGGGCTTGCATAATGGTCTTATGTCACTTGAGCACTGTAGCCAATCAACGGCTGCTATTTGGCCCCTTCACTCTCACTTCAGGTGTACCTGAAATATGGCACTAGTCAGAGAGCTGGAGCTGTTTTTACTTCTGGATATCGCTTTTGTCCAAGGCAGCCAGTAACTGGCTGCATGGCTCACATGACATAACATCACATGAGAGACTTGGCACTGGCATTGCTGGAATAGTGCCAGCACTGGAGGTGAGAATAAGGCTGCTATTATTTTATGTGGGGCAATATGATCATTAAGAAGGGGTAGACGCTAATTAAATTTTTGGGGAAAATTTGGTGAAATATCGCATTCGTATTTCAAAAGATTTGTTCACCTCTAAACTAATCCCATCAATAAATATATGAATAACCATTTTGTGGTAGAAATTTGAAGTTTAATGTTCAGGAGATAATGGTTTAATATTGTACATAGGTGTAAAAGTCTGGCACTGTTTTAGGGGCTTAGAATGATTAGCCTATCCCAGCTTCCCAAAAAAAAGCAGGAACAAAGCTATAGCCTAGAAAGTTAAAGAGAACGTGCCATCAAAACATTTCCAACAGCTGAAAAAATTCTTGCTCGCATTATGATCAGTTGTGCCAGTGGGATTTGCTCACATATGTGATGTGACTACTCCCCTCCCCTTATGCAAAAGAATAATGAAGGATGACATTTAGGTTCACTGTGTGGACCCTTTTTTTGGTGACTGAAAGATGATACTGACATGTGGACAATGTTACTGAGGACAGCTGGCAGCTACTGTTAGTTGGTGCTGCTCAACATATCAAATGCTCAGATTAGCTACATAAACTGTATTATGAATTAGGATTAGATACGTGGACTTAATCATGAGCTGGGTTTAGATATTCAGACTGTATCACGCGATGGGATTAGAAATGATGACTCTATTGTAGATATCGCAGGAAAGCGGGATTTCGCCACGGACAGGGGACAGCAAGAGTTAAAGTATATATTTAACAAGGAATGTACTCAATGCAGGGAGTGAGGGATTGTAGGGTAACGGTAAGGAATGGGGCAGAACTGGAGAAAGTGGCAGGGTAGGACAGAGACGAGCGAAAGTTAATAATTAAAGTGGTGAAACTTATCAGTCTGTAGTCTTCTTGGGTGTAGCTCCTCGGGGTTCCAATGGTGGCACCGACAACAGCGGCATGTGACGTCTCTGTGAGGTCTGTAACAGGCGGGATCCAACGGTGGCATCGGCAACAGTGGCGTGGGACGCCTCGGCGAAGTCTCTGGGAGGCAGGAAAGTTTCCCGTGTTCAAACGTATCTTGCACGGTACTGAGTCTAGTGTGGGGAACTGCTGGAACGGGACTTCGCTCCGCGATGCACACAAGTCCTTAGTAGTCAGGCTCTGGCCTAGTCACCTGCTCCTCACTACGCTGCACGCACGTTACAGTCTCTCTTCTAAGTTGAGTCACCTCCTGGCGTGACGGGTGGCGGTACGCTGTCAGTCTGTTGTCCACTAGTGATGGGCGAGCACTAAAATGCTCGGGTGCTCATTGCTCGGGTTGAGCAGATTGGAATACTCGGGTACTCGGACAGAACAACGAGCCCAATGCAAGTCTATGGGAGACCAGATCATTTTTGCCGCAATCCCCCGGAGGTCCTTTTAAGGTCTGAAAATGATGGAAATACTGCTCAAATGACACGGGTACACTCCTAGTTCACATGCCATTTTTACCGGTGCACTAAAAAACATACCAAAAGGGATTTTGCAGGGAAATATGTTAAGGTACATCCTTTCCAGGTTAATGACTTGTATATAAGGCAAAATAATTAACCCCAGACCAAAATTTTCCTCCACCACTTGGGCTCTGTTCAGACGCAGCGTTTTTGAAGCGTTTTCAAATTTAACATTGCTTTCATGCTTTCATGCAAAACAAATGCACTCATTGGGAAATGTCATTGTAACATTTAACAACACTAGCTGGTCATGTGGTGTGTGACACATGAGCAGACACATCTTGTTTCATTTATGAAGAAGAGACTCTTAAAGTCACAGAACATAATTTTACAGGGGCATCAGGCAGCATTAATCTGCTAAAAGGGTCATTTTTAAACAGTGGTTCTCCTAAACTTTTATAGCCTATGCTGTGAGTGGATGGGATGCCAAGAATTACGACACACCCCAATACACCTTTCACGAGATGTCCAAGAGGGCATCCATAAAAATGTTGCATTGATTGCAAGGCCTGCCCTCTGTTAGGGTCTGCGGAACGCACCTAATAGATATAGTAGAGAGGTGCGTTCGCAGCCCGGGGTCCACCGCGCAGGCGAAGCCCGCTGCTAGTAAGATGGCGAAAGTAGCGAACTCTGTTATCCCGCAGAGTCGCTAAAATAAATGCCATAGCGCGCTGTGGCAGTAAGTGCGAACTCTGTTAATCCCCAGAGCCGCTAACGGGAATGCCACAGCGCTATATGGCGATAGGTGCGAACTCACAGCTTCAGTGAGCCGCAAAGTAAAACGCTAGTCCGCTGAACCAGCGTTATAAAGCGAACCCTGTTGCGTCACAGAGCCGCTGAGAAAAAGACTGTGTCCTGTTAACACCACAGGGATACACAGATAACTGCTGTGCCGTTAGCAGTCCGTGATCATGCAGACAGCAACACATTCAAGCAATCTACTCACTGGAGAAGCCGGTATTCTAGGGGCTTATTTCAGCCAAGCCCTAACAACTTGCACTCAAATCTCCTCACCGGAGGTGCCGGTATTCTAGGGGCTTATTTCAGCCGAGCCCTAACCACATGCGTGCATGATCACACTGGCGCAAATGCAATTGATACTAGCGCATGGAGGTCCAGCCATGCCACCCTTTTATAGTAACAGCTACAGGACCTGCCAGAAACAAGGACCAATGAAACTGTTCCAGAACACCAGTAGTCACAGGACCTTCCTGGCGGACCAATAGGAGCTGCTGCAGTACCTGAGCATGTGACCCCTGATCTCCAATGAGAGATCTCACCCTGGGCATGCTCAGAAGGGGAAAATTAGGACTTTGTCCTAAAGACGTCTGCTCGCGGCTAACCAGTACTGGCCACAATAGCAGAGTCTGGAGAGGCAACAGTTATCCTCTGCACGCTATTAGACTGGGCGAGACGCTGGGACCGACGTTTAAGCTGAGCAGAGTCCACTGCGGCCGGAGATGGATGGGAGACCGCAGCCGGGATGGCTTGAGATTCCCTTGTGCAGAAGCGGGAACTTGACCCCTAACACCCTCCTACCAAGTCATATACACCCCAATAAGCCTTTGAACCCAGGTACTGGATGGGCCCAGGAAAATCCAGTTCACATTATTCATTTTCTCCTCCCATTCTGTTTTCTTATGCATTGACTGCAAGGCCTGCCCTGCTACCAAGTCATATGCACACCAATAAGCCTTTGAACCCTGGTGCTGGATAGGCCCAGGAAAATCCACTTCACATTATTCATTTTGGACACACATTCTGTTTTCTCATGCATTGACTGCAAGGCCTGCCCTGCTACCAAGTCATATGCATCCCAATAAGCCTTTGAACCAACATACTGGATGGGCACATTAAAATCCACTTCACATTATTCATTTTGTCCTCCCATTCTGTTTTCTTATGCATTGACTGCAAGGCCTGCCTTGCTGCCAAGTCATATGCACACCAATAAGCCTTTGAACCCAGGTACTGGATGGGCCCAGGAAAATCCACTTCAAACTATTCATTTTGTACTCCCATTCTGTTTTCTTATGCAATGACTGCAAGGCCTGCCATGCTACCAAGTCATATGCACCCCAATAAGCCTTTGAACCCAGGTACTGGATGGGCCCAGGAAAAGCCACTTCACATTATTCATTTTGTCCTCCCATTCTGTTTTTTTTGGCATTGACTGAAAGGCCTGCACTGCTATCAAGTCATATGCACACCAATAAGCCATTGAACCCAGGTACTGGATGTTAGGGTTCGAGTTCCCGCTGCTGCACAAGGGGAATCTTGAGCCAGTCCCGCTGCGGTCCCTCATTCATCTCCAGCCGCAGTGGAGCCTGCTCAGCAGAGACGTCGGTCCCAGCGTCTCACCCAGTTTAACACTGTGCAGAGGCTTTTTGCGGTCTTTCCTGGTTCCTCTATTATAACCAGTGCTGGAGCAGGCAGTTCGGGAACTAAGTCCCTGCTTTCTCCATCTGAGCATGCCCAGGGCAAGATCTCCCATTGGAGATCAGGGTTCACATGCTCGGTTACAGCAGCGACTCCCATTGGTCTGCCAGGAAGGTCCTGAAACTACATGTGTTCTGGGATGGTTTTGCATTGGTCCTTTTCTGGTAGGTCCTGCAGTTGCTACTATAAAAGGGTGGCATGGCCGGCCGCCATGCGCTAGTATCAAATCTGTTACGTGCTTGCGCCAGTGTGGTCATGTATGCATGTGGTTAGGTATGGCTGAAAACGCCATTAGAATACCGGCTACTCCGGTGAGGAGATTACTGCTTGGGTTCTGATTGCATGACCGCAGACTGCAATCCGCTTAGCAGTCATCTGTGTTCCCTGTGAGTCTAACAGGACACAGTCTTTGTTACAGCGACTCTGTGAGTTAACAGAGACCGCTTATTCTGCCATATAGTGCTACGGCGTTTACATCTGCGACTCTGCAGGATAACAGGGTTCGCTTATACTGCCTATTTACGCCATCTTACTAGCAGCAGGCTCTGCCTGCACGGTGGACCCCGGGCTGCGAACGCATCTCTCCTTAATATCTATTAGGTGCATTCCGAAGGCCCCTAACATAATACTAGTGCCAGGGTTGGCTAGTAAAATGGCGGATGACCAGAGTCTACAGCAGTACATCCAGCAGCTGGAGGGTAGGTTGGCAGTCCTTGAGTGCACAACCTTAGCTGTGGATGTTACCTCAGTTGCCGTTCAGGCTGCTAGCGTAGCTGCAGCCAGTTTGTCCACCGCTACTTCTGCTCCGACATTATCCCACCTCCCACTTCCAGACGAGTTTACGGGGGACAGTAAACATTGTCGGGGATTCGTGAGTCAGTGCTCTATACAGCTTGAGCTTCTGGCAACACATTTTCCCACAGAACGGGCACAAGTGGCTTTTATTGTGTCTCTTCTGTCGGGCAGAGCATTGGAGTGGGCAACGCCGCTGTGGGAGCGCGACGATCGTGTGGTGCGGAGTGCTCCTCGGTTTTTGGAGGCTCTGAAAAAGGTCTTTTTAGGACCTCAGGTCACTCACGACACGGCACTCCAACTGCTGGCAATGTCACAGGGCTTGTCCATGGTCAGCCAGTTCTCAGTACAATTTCGGACTTTGGCCTCTGAGTTAGAGTGGCCAGATAAAGTTCTTATTCCAGTGTTCTGGAGAGGACTGGCAGACCATGTAAAGGACGCTTTGGCTACCAGGGAGATTCCTGCCACACTGGAGAAACTTATTTATCTACCCGCATCGACCTCCATTTTCACGAGCGGAGGTTAAAGCGGACCCAGTGTAGGCAGAGGTTTAGGTTGGCACCCACCTTTGCCAAACCTCTTGAATTTCCCGTTTGGGCGTCCGACTCCCCAGAGACCGTGGAGACTACTCGAGTGGGATCTAAGTCTCGGACCACTCGAGTATCCATAGTCTGTAGAGTGTGTCAGCAGCCAGGACATTATGCCAACCGATGTCCCCAGCGAATGAGTAAACCATGGGTGCAGGGTCATTAGACTCGAGGGATTTTGCTCCAAAAGTGCTCCTTAAAGGGTTAATCTCTCTAGGTTCATCCACTCTTCTCGCCAAGCTTTGTGTGGACTCTGGGGCAGAGGGGAATTTTATGTCCTCATCCTTTGCCTCTCGCCATTCCATACCGCTGGTGACGCTCGCTGAGCCAATATCGGTGAGAGTATTGAATGGAGCAATCCTGCCCTCACAAATCACCCACCAGACTGTCTCTCTACCTCTGTCTATGTCCCCTTATCAGGAGAATATATCCCTTTTTGTTCTTCCTGAGGGAATAGATGAGGTTTTGTTGGGATTACCCTGGCTTCGCCACCACTCTCCCCATATTGAGTGGTCCTCTGGGAGAATACTGGGTTGGGGTGATCATTGCAGAGACAGATGTCTCAGAGAGGACGTTCAGGTTTCCACCACGGAGATACCCATAGACCTTGCTTCTCTCCCCAAGGTTTATCGGTCATACGCAGACGTATTCTCCAAAAAGGCAGCGGAGACTCTTCCGCCTCATTGCCCCTATGACTGTCCTATAGACCTCTTGCCTGGAATGGAGCCCCCTCGGGGAAGAGTGTATCCTCTCTCTCTTCCTGAGATGGAGGCCATGTCACAATACATCCAGGAAAATCTGGCAAGAGAGTTTATTAGGAAGTCAGTGTCACCAGCAGGGCAGGATTTTTCTTCGTGCAGAAGAAGAATGGAGAATTACGACTATGTATAGACTATAGGGGTCTTAACGCCATTACCGTTAAGAACAAATATCCTTTGCCCCTAATATCTGAGCTCTTTGATAGGCTCCAGGGAGCAAGGGTATTTACTAAGCTGGATCTTCGTGGTGTCTATAACCTGATCCGCATTCGTGAGGGGGACGAATGGAAGACGGCGTTCAATACCAGAGATGGACATTACGAAAATCTTGTGATGCCCTTCGGGCTCTGTAATGCTCCATCCGTCTTCCGTAAATGACATCTTCCGGGACTTGCTTGCCACCTCTGTGGTAGTTTATCTGAATGACATTCTCATCTTTTCTCCAGATATGGACACCCACCGGAGAGATGTTTGCAGGGTCTTCGATCTCTTGCGGGCAAATTCCTTATATGCGAAGTTGGAGAAGTGTGTATTTGAGCAGGAGTCTCTGCCATTCCTGGGCTATATCATCTCCACTCAGGGATTGGCTATGGATCCTGCCAAACTACAGGCTGTAATGGATTGGCAAGAACCCCACTCTCTTAAAGCGGTGCAGCGCTTTATGGGGTTCATTAATTACTATCGCCAATTCATTCCCACTTCTCTACTTTGGTTGCTCCCTTGGTAGCCCTCACCAAGAAGGGAGCCAATCCCAAATTGTGGTCAGAGGAGGTCTCCAAGGCCTTTACTTCAATCAAGTCCCATTTTGCTAGCGCTCCTATCCTACATCGTCCCGAGGTTGATAAGCCTTTTATATTGGAGGTAGATGCCTCGTCTGTTGGTGCTGGAGCAGTCCTTTTTCAAAAGGATGCTCAAGGTCGTAAACATCCTTGCTTCTTCTTCTCCAAGACCTTCACACCAGCGGAGAGGAATTATTCCATTGGGGATAGGGAGTTGCTAGCCATGAATAGTTGGCCTTTTCCGAGTGGAGACATCTCCTGGAGGGGGCTCGCTTTCCCTTTCAAGTGTTCACTGACCACAAAAATTTGGTCTATTTACAGACCGCCCAGCGGCTAAATTCCCGTCAGGCCAGATGGTCCCTGTTCTTCTCCCGGTTCCATTTCACCCTCCATTTTCCCTCCGGGGAGAAGAACATTCGTGCCGATGCTCTGTCTCGCTCCGTGGTGTCCTCTGAGGAGGTGGAGGAGGAGCCTCGGCTGATTGTCCCCACAGAGAGCCTAAGAACTGTGGCCCCGGTTTTGCTTGAGTCTGTGCCTCCGGGCAAGACTTTTGTGCCCATCAATTTGCGACCGGAGGTACTCTCTTGGGCACACTCGTCCAGGGTGGGTGGACATTTTGGGGCAAAGAGGACATCTGAGTTGCTGGCGAGGACATACTGGTGGCCACATATGGTCCGTGACGTCAGGGAATATGTTCAGGCGTGCGTCTCCTGCGCCAAGAATAAGTCCCCTCGACAACAGCCAGCTGGGTTACTTTTCCCTTTACCGGTGGCAGACAGGCCCTGGGAGATGGTTGGGATGGATTTTGTGGTGGGCTTACCCAAGTCTCGGGGCTGCACAATCATCTGGGTGATAACCGACCACTTCTCCAAAATGGTGCACTTGGTGCCGTTACCACGGTTACCGTCTGCACGGGCCTTGGCAGCATTATTCATTAGGCATATTTTCCGCCTACACGGTATGCCAGACAAAATTGTCAGTGATCGAGGTCCCCAGTTTGCGTCTCGGTTCTGGAGAGAGCTGTGCCGTTTACTCATCATTGAGTTGAATCTCTCCTCTGCATACCATCCCAATGAATGGGTTGGTAGAGAGGGCCAACCAGACCTTGGTCACATACTTGCGACATTTTGTCTCAGACAGGCAGGATAACTGGACATCCTTGCTACCATGGGCTGAGTTCGCTCTAAATAATGCTGTGGCTGACTCCACCGGACAGACCCCATTCCTCCTGAACTACGGTCAGCATCCGCCGGTACCAGTACCCATGCCCGTGTCTTCTGCCGATTCCAGGGTGGCAGACTGGGCTGTGGAAGCACGGGACATTTGGGACCGCACCCAGGATGCCATTCAGGCCTCCAAAGAGAGGATGAGGCCTTTGAACCCACATACTGGCTGGGCAAATGAAAATCCAGTTCACTTATTCCTTTTGTACACCCATTCTGTTTTCTTATGCATTGACTGCAAGGCCTGACCTGTTACCAAGTCATATGCACCCCAATAAGCCTTTGAACCCAGGTACTGGATGGGCCCAGGAAAATACACTTCACATTATTCATTTTGTCCTCCCATTCTGTTTTTTTTTTGCACTGACTGCATGGCCTGCCCTGCTACCAAGTCAAATGCACCCCAATAAGCCTTTGAACCCAGGTATTTGATGGGCACAGGAAAATCCAGTTCACATTATTCATTTTGTACTCTCATTCTGTTTTCTTATGCATTCACTGCAAGGCCTGCCCTGCTACCAAGTCATATGCACCCCAATAAGCCCAATCCCCCTTGGAAGAAACATGGAGGAGAGCTTCTTAGCAAAAAATGTCCCATTAAAAAGGAGCGGGTCTCCTACACTTGGAATGCCCATACACTTAGGGCTGGCAAATATTTTCCCCTGTGGGGTACACCTCAACCTTTTCTATAACAAGTATTTCACACCCAGCAAAAACACCCACCCTTGTTAGGAATTTGAAACTAGCTGTAGTAGCACGGAACACGTTAACCCTAGTGATCTACTGGCAGCGGCAGATGAGACGTGGAGGAAGGCCTGATTAAAAACTAGGCCCAATTTAAGGGAGCGGGTCTCCTACACTTGGAATGCCCATACACTAAGTGTATGGCCTGGCAAACATTTTCCCCTGTGGGGTACAGCTCAACCTTTTCTATAACAAGTATTTTACGGCCAGCATAACCAGCCACCCTTGTTAGGAATTTGACACTAGCTGTAGTAGCACGGAACACGTTAACCCTGGTGATCTACTGGCAGCGGCAGATGAGAAGTGGAGGAAGGCCTGATTAAAAACTAGGCCCAATTTAAAGAAGCAGGTCTCCTACATTTGGAATGCCCATACACTGGCTGGCAAACATTTCTCCCTGGTGGTAAATATCAACATACAGTCATGGACAAAAGTTTTGAAAAATGACACAAATATAAATTTTTACAAAGTCTACTGCTTCACTTTTTCTAATGGCAATTTGCATATACTCCAGAATGTTATAAAGAGTGATCAGTAGTGTTGAGCGATACGATAATGCAAATATCGGCTATCGGCCGATATTAGCTCTATCGGCCTTTCGATAATTCGTTTCGATATTTTCGTCTTATCGAATACCGGAATCGGATTTGTCACTGTCACTGTGAGTGTCCGTCGGTCGGGTCTGTCAGGAGTCAGTGGCACTTACCTGGCAGAAGATCTCCGGCGGTCACGTCCTGGACTGCTTGATGGCCGCCATTATCTTCTCCCTGGCGGTCACATGCAGTTTTTTCGCGATAACTGCAGTGACTGCAGGGTAATCCCGGCCGTAAACCAGTCCGATGACGTCACCGCCGGGGAAGCAGGTAATCAGCTGTGCTGCGCCGGGATTCTGATGTAGCAGAGCTGGATCGTCGTGGGACACTCGTTACTATGGACTGCGTCGGTCAGGTGGTATACTTTTTTTTTTTTTTCATTTTTTTACAGGAGATCGATGGCGTCGCAGGATGAGACTGTAATAAAAGTAATGAAAACTGTGTTTTGTTTTTTTTATTAAATTAAAAAACTTTTTTATAAACATTCACCCGTCCGGGTACATAAACAATTTAACTATTTACATACAGGGACCCTGTCCGGGTTATTTATAATTCTTTGGCAGGGGTGTTCCAGGTACCACCTGGTACTCTTCTGATGCTTGCCAAACATCGGAGGCACCAAGGACCACCAGGACCTGATGACGTCGTGTGGCCTGTACAGTCAAGTCGTGACCCGCTATCTGGGTCTGTGTGGCCACCTCTTTCATCTCCCTCCGGGTCTGGAACCCTATGTCCCGGACTGAACGAACCCCAGGGGGCCTAACAGGCGCCGGGTACGGGCCAGCTATACTTATCATGTCCATAGCTGGGGCTGCTGAGGAGACCACTGAGGGAGGCTTGGGAGATTTACGGCGTGGGGTGGGCACTTTTGCAGAGGCCTGGATGTGGGAGGCTGAAGGCTCCGAGGGTCTCACAGGTTCCTGACACACTGGGGAGTAGGGGTCGCACCTGGTAACATTTAGGGTGTACCATCCATTGTAACCCCAGTGTCGGGTGTAAGTCACCAAGTCTCCTGGCAACAGGTCCCTCCCCGGGTGTCCTTCTGGGAGGTGAGCCTCCACGTCCCGCCGGTTCACAAAAACTTCTAAATAAAGTCCAGGCTCCTTGATGAAGCCCCAACCACCTTTCAATTTAAAGCTCCGTACTGCACCCTTACGCCGCGGCTCACACAGGGTTCCTTTATCCTTTCTCATCCGGTCCTTATCTGCCCGGTCCTTCTCCAGGTTACGTTGCCGAAGTTTTTGGGATTCTCTCTGCTCCCTTTGTCGCTCTGCTTCCCGCTCCCAACGTCTCCACTCTTCCTCCTGACGCCGGTTGAAATTCTCCTCCACCAACTGCTCCATGTCTCCACCACTCCACTGCAGCTTACAGTGTCCGGTTTGCGGCAGCTCTCCTGTCGCCCCCCAGTCCTGGCGGCGCTCCCTGCGGAGGAAGCAGACGGCTCTAAATCAGATGACAGTCGGGGCTCCGGTACAGGCAGGTAGTGCTCTGGTGCCTGCGCGGCCTCCTCCATGAGGACGGGTGTCGCTTCTTCTGTCTCAGCGACGGGGGCAGACAGCGGGATCTGGGGTGCTGCCGGTGCAGCGTTTTTTGCACGAACGGGTGCCTCCACTGCGACAACGTCAACCGGATCACATTGCAAGGACTCCTCTACTAGAACGGGTGCCTCACCTTCCGGTACAGACACTTCAGGTAAGAGGGATTGGCGCCGCTCCAAGTTTAGTTTTAGGGCACGCCAGCTCGCTTCCATCCTGGCGACCTCCTCCCGATGCCGGGCCAGGCCTCTTAGGGTATCCGCCGCTTCTTGCAGCGTAGGAGGGTTTCCAGGCCGGGTGCCCAACGGTGGTTCCGTGGCGATCGGGTCGCTTCCGTGGGGGGAGAGCTCTGACTGCTCCATCCCTTCACACTTCTGCTCGTGTCCATTAGCCATCTCTGCCAAGTCACATGTGTCATTAGCATCTGGAGAGGGCCCCTCTTTTGTAGGGAGGCGGGACCTTCGTGTTAGTTTCCGCACACTGAGGAGGATGAGGAGGCGGAACTGAAGAGCTGTGGGGCACGATCTTACATTGCAGTACCATTTAGAGCCATCGTTTTCGCGTCACTGAGTGAGTGTACAGTACACCCATGAAGAGCACGCCCTTCTTCTTCACCAGTGCCTCGTCGTGACGCAGATATGGCGGAAAAATGGCAAATACATTCTCTGATGATTTTAGCAATTCTCAAGCACAAAACCAGTTCAATTCAGGCACACAGGACTCGCTTATAGCGAGCTACAGAATCCTGTTCGTGACGCCCAAGTTGAGTCGCACAGAGCCAGAGGTTTTGGGGGTACTCGGCACCGAGCCCGTCGACTTCTATGGGGTATGTCACGGCTTTACCCGGCAATTGAATCAGAGTCTATTTTACTATGTAGAAGTGTATAAACTATAAATATATGTATATATATGTCACAATGACATGTATATTATATATATATGTATTCTATGTGTGTATATTTTGTGTTTACAACGTAAGAAAGGGGTTTTTTTGTTGCGATATTTTGTTCCCATAGACTTACATGGGACTTCCACTATCGAAATCGGATATCGACGATATTTAGTGCTATCGGCGATACAATTTCGATACGATATTTTTAGATATCGAGCACTATCGCTCAACACTAGTGATCAGCTTAACAGCAATTACTTGCAAAGTCAATATTTGGCTAGAAAATGAACTTTATCCCCCAAAACACATTTCAACATCATTGCAGCCCTGCCTTAAAAGGACCAGCTAACCTCTTTTCAGTGATTGCTCCATGAACACAGGTGTGGGTGTTGATGAGGACATGGCTGGAGATCAATCTGTCATGATTAAGTAAGAATGACACCACTGGACACTTTAAAAGGAGGCTGGTGCTTGGCATCATTGTTTCTCTTCTGTTAACCATGGTTATCTCTAAAGAAACACGTGCAGTCATCATTGCAATGCACAAAAATGGCCTAACAGGGAAGAGTATCGCAGCTAGAAAGATTGCACCTCAGTCAACAATCTATCGCATCATCAAGAACTTCAAGGAGAGAGGTTCCATTGTTGCCAAAAAGGCTTCAGGGTGCCCAAGAAAGACCAGCAAGCGCCAGGACCGTCTCTTAAAAGTGTTTCAGCTGTGGGATCGGGCTAACAGCAGTGCAGAGCTTGCTCAGAAATGGCAGCAGGCAGGTGTGAGTGCATCTGCACGCACTGTGAGGCGGAGACTCTTGGAGCAAGGCCTGGTCTCAAGGAGGGCAGCAAAGAAGCCACTTCTGTCCAGAAAAAACATCATGGACAGACTGATATTCTGCAAAAGGTACAGGCAGTGGACTGCTGAGGACTGGGGTAAAGTTATTTTCTCTGATGAATCCCCTTTTCGATTGTTTGGGACATCAGGAAAACGCCTCATTCGGAGAAGACAAGGTGAGCGCTACCACCAGTCTTGTCTCATGCCAACTGTTAAGCATCCTGAAACCATTCATGTGTGGGGTTGCTTCTCAGCCAAGGGAATCGGCGCTCTCACAGTCTTGCCTAAAAACACAGCCATGAATAAAGACTGGTACCAGAATGTCCTCCAAGAGCAACTTCTCCCAACCCTCCAAGAGCAGTTTGGCGATCAACAATGCCTTTTCCAGCATGATGGAGCACCTTGCCATAAAGCAAAGGTGATAACTATATGGCTCAGGGAACAAAACAGAGATTTTGGGTCCATGGCCTGGAAACTCCCTAGATCTTAATCCCATTGAGAACTTGCGGTGAATCATCAAGAGACGGGTGGACAAACAAAAACCTAAAAATTCTGACAAAATGAAAGCATTGATTGTGCAAGAATGGACTGCTATCAGTCAGGATTTGGTCCAGAAGTTGATTGAGAGCATGCCAGGGAGAATTGCTGAGGTCCTGAAGAAGAAGGGTCAACACTGCAAATATTGACTTGCTGCATTAACTCATTCTAACTGTCAATATAAGCTTTTGCTACTCATATGTTTGCAATTATTATATTTCTGTCTGTGATAAAAACATCTGTCAAACACACATAAAAACCAGAGGGCAGCAGATCATGTGAAAATATATTTGTGTCATTCTCAAAACTTTTGGCCATGACTGTACACATACATAGATTGAGAGCTCGCTCAGACCTTTTGTATATCATCAGATTATATTTTCTCATGCGAGAGAATTGGATGCTATATGCAAATTACCCTCAAAAGTAATTTCCATTTCCTACATTGCTGGCGTCCTCAGATGATATCCAAGTGAAGTCTGATGTTTTGCATGTACCCGTAGACTTGCATGGGTGCGTGCCATCCGATATACGCTGCCTACCGCAGCATGCAGCGATTTTTTTTCTCATGTCGACTCGGTGTGAGAAAATAAACGCTAGTCAGCACTGCTCCATAGTGTAACATTGGAGCGAGTGCTATCTAATACATCGAATAGCACTCGTCCGAGTTATATGCTTGCCACACGCCAGTCTGAGTCAGCCCTTAAATTATACATAGCAGGGTGTCTAGGAGGAGAATAAAATTAAGAATTTTTTCTTCCTATAAAATTACTAAGAAATAATGAAAAACAATCACGTAACATTAACATATTTGGTTTCCTGTAATCATAACATCTCATACAAGCCACTGATCAGATTATTTATGGTGATCGGTAAATGGCGTGATCGATTTTTTTCTCCATTAAACCCATAAAAAAGTAATACAAATTAAATGTAATACAAATTGTGGGGGCGACATTTCTCGTCAATCTTATGGTGCCAACCTCCTTATCTAGGTAGGTTTTCAGACAGTGACGCATACAGGGTCAGGTCACTCATTTCTGCACATCGCCGAGGAAATTAGATTTATTAGTTACCCTGGTTATGGGGCTTTCAATTGAGGCGTTGTGCTAGTGGGGCCTATCCCTGCATAATAAACAATTTTTGAGCAGGGATATCTATATGCCAGATACGTATTATATGGCTTAAGCCTAGGGGGATATACTGTTATATTATAGATCTTTTTGACCTCCAGGTCTTATTAACCACATTTTTATCTTTTCTTATCTTTTTTGTTTTTGTTTGCACTTTTTGCACCTTCACTTAGGGGGAATGTAGATTTTCCTGTCTTTTACATTATATTTAATAAAGGTTATATTTTAAATAAGGGTTGTTTGTTATTAAGCTGGTTGATTCTATCCTTCAATATATTACATTTTGTAAGATGATAATACAAATGTAACCCTGAGGCTGTGTTCACATGTAGCGTAAATGCTACGTTTTTTCTACTGCGTTTTTTCTGCTGGTGTCCACACCACAAGATGAAAAAAACATTTTTTTCTGATTATTGCATGCTTGCTGAAATTTTTATGCATTTTTCCCTTTATTTGTTGCTTTTTTTGGTGCTGATTTGAAGCAGCATTAAGTGTATGTGCACACTATGCGTTTTTGTTGCGTTTTTAATGCTAATTTTCAGCTGCTTTTTACAGTACCAGCAAAGCCTGCGAGATTTCAGAAATCTCATGCACACACATTGTTTTATTTGCAAGCAGGATTTTGTGCTTTGCAGCCTTTTTTTACATAGAGCATGTCACTTCTTTCAGCTTTTTTCAGCGTTTTTGTAGCGTTTTTCACCCATTGACTTGAATGGATGGAGAAAAAACACTGCAAATACACAGGCTGACTTTTTTGCAGTGTATTTGCTGCAGAAAAGTCAAGTACAGCAGGATGTGATCTCACAGTCAGCTCCGCTACATCTAGATGGCAGGCTGAATGGTTGCATGATGCGTCCATACAGCCTTTCATCTAGCAGAGCGGATCGGAACCCTATTTACTTGAACGAGGGGCCCAACAATACAGTGTTTTACCCGCTGTCATATGCATGACAGTGTGGCAAACACAGCTTATGTTCAGCAGTGAAACCATCCCTGCCGGTCAGAGAGCCATGATTCCCATGCTGTCAAAAGACAGCGTGAGCACTCAGCTGTGATTGGAGGTATAAAGATTACCATCCGAACCTGCTGCCACTAATAACAGTGAGAGCAGGAGCGGATGCTGGGAGTAATCATCAGCCGCTTCTTCTCTGTAAATAAATAATTAAAACAAAAACCTGCGTGGGTTCCCCCCTACTTTTGATAACAAGCCAGGTAAAATCACAGCTGGGGGTTGCAACCCTCAGCTGTCAGCGTTAGCAAAGTTGTTTATCAAGAATAAACAATTAAAAAAACAGCATGGGGTCCCCTCCATTTTTGACAACCAGCCTTGCTAAAGCAGTCAGCTGGGGGCTGGTATACTCAGGCTGGTTAAGGGGCCATGGATATTTGCCCCCTAGCTGAAAAATAGCAGCCCACAGTCACCCAGAATAGGCATATCTAGATGCACCAATTCTGGTGCTTTGCCAGGCTCTTCCTACTTGCCCTGTAGCGGTGTCAAGAGGGTTCATATTTGTGGGGTTGATGTCACCTTTGCATTGTCAGGTGACATCAAGCCCATGGATTAGTGATGGAAAGGCATCTATAAGACACCTATCCATTACTAATCCTATAGTTATATTGTTAATAAAGACACAGCAAGAATAAAGTATTTTATTAGAAATAAAACAAAATACACTTTTCCATTTTTATTTAAAAATAACAAACACAGTTATACTCATCTAACTCCTAATTCCACTGTAGCCCTCGTTCTCCTGTAATAAACCAAAAATAAAAAACAACAATATCCCTCACCTCTCCATTGTTCTGTCCCACGCTGTAATCCATGTCTGAGTAATAAATAGTTTTAATTATAGGGAGACCCTACGTCATTTTTTTGGGGTCCCCCATTTTAATACCCAGTAAAAGCTAAGTATACAGCTGTGAGCTAATATTAATAGCCTGGAAGCTCCATGGGTATTACCCCCTTCCCAGGCTATAAACATCGGCCCTCAGCCGTTGGCTTTCCCTCTGCTAGTTACGAAAATTACGCAGTAGCTAACACCATTTTTTTTCAGAAAAATAATCTTTTTTAATTAAATACATGTACTGTAAGATGCACACACACTGTACTAATTGTATTTGTCACAGACATCTGTATATCTACGTATTCTACTTGTATTTACTGTATGTAATCCATCTCTTCTATCCTGTCGGCTCCTGCAGTGATTTTACAGTACACGGCAGATGAATTGCAGGATTTTCTTCTATCTGTGTTATATATATATATTTATATATTTATATATATATATATATATATATATATATATGTGTGTGTCACTGACATCTATATATCAATGTATTCTATGTGCATATACCTATTCTATCTATTCTATTCTAACCTGTCACTCTGTGATTTACTGTACGTGGAACATGAATTGCCAGCTTTTCAAAGGATCTAGAGGTATGGTTCTACAGGAAGTAGCTTTTTTTCTCTGGGGGCACTCAACTTTATTAGCATGCACAAAGAGACACAAGTTACCCCCAAATAACACATGGAAAAAAACACACTAATACCTCAGCAAAAACGCAAAACAAAAACGGACCAAAACATGCATTTTTGCCACAGCTTCTTTCCTGCCAAGAAATCAGGTTTTGCTGCAGAAAAAAACGCAGCAAAAATGCCCAGTGTGAACTTACCCTTATAATACTTTTTTAATAGTACAGAAAAACTTTATTCTGCACTCTAAAAATGCAATAATCAGAGAAAAACTGTTATTAAGTAGTTAGGTGTTTACACCTGCAGTAAAAAGAAAACACAGTATTTATGTAGCATAGTAACATAGTTATTAAGGTTGAAGGAGGACTTTAAGTCCATCTAGTTCAACCCATATCCTATCCTAACCTGCCCTAACATGTTGATCCAGAGGAAGGCAAAAAAAAAAACCATGTGGCAAACAGTAAGCTTCACATTGGGGAAAAAAATTCCTTCCTGACTCCACATACGGCAATCAGACTAGCTCCCTGGATCAACGCTATAATCTAGGAAACTAGTGAATATAGCCTGTAATATTATACTTTTCAAGAAAGGCATCCAGTCCCTTCTTAAATTTTAGCAGGGAATCACTCATTACAAACATTAGACGGCAGAGAGTTCCATAGTCTCACTGCTCTTACAGTAAAGAATCTGCGTCTGTGATTATGACTAAACCTTCTTTCCTCCAGATGGAGAGGATGCCCCCTTGTCCCCGTCACAGGTCTAAGGCCGGCGTCACACTGGCGACAAAATCGGATGACTGCAATGCGATGAAATATCGCATTGCAGTCGGACCAATGTAAATCTATGGAGCAGCTCCCAGTATCAGATTTTTTGTGGTCCGTTTTAAACATGCGAGTGGGTCGACTATCGCCAATGCAAGTCTATGGGAGCGATGAAAAATCGGTTTACAAACGGACCGCACGTGTGACTTGCGATTAAATCGCACCGATTTCCTTTAAAAAGCCGACAATTCATCCCCGCTTAAACTGTAAAATCACACTGACAGCTTTAAAAAGAATAGAAACATTACATATACACACATAGAATACATATACAGTACAGCCCAAAAGTTTGGACACATCTCATTCAAAGATTTTTCTGTATTTTCATGGCTATGAAAATTGTAGAATCACACTGAAGGCATCAAAACTATGAATTAACACATGTGAAAATTATATATTACACTTTACAAAAAAGTGTGAAACAACTGAAAATATGTCTTATATTCTAGGTTCTTCAAAGTAGCCACCTTTTGCTTTGATTACTGCTTTGCACGCAGAAAGGTGAACGGCTGGACTCTACATGCCTGGTTCCCACCGTGAAGCATGGAGGAGGTGGTGTGGATGGTGTGGGTTGCTTTGCTGGTGACACTGTTGGGGATTTATTCAAAATTGAAGGCATACTGAACCAGAATGGCTACTACAGCACTTGCAGCAGCATGCTATTCCATCCGGTTTGCGTTAAGTTGGACCAAAATTTATTTTTCAACAGGACAATGACCCCAAACACAACTCTAGGCTGTGTAAGGGGCTATTTGACCAAAAAAGGAGAGTGTGGGGTTCTACGCCAGATGACCTGGCCTCCACAGTCACCAGACCTGAACCAATTGAGATGGTTTGGGGTGAGCTGGACCGCTCACCGCTTCAATTTTAAATAAATCCCCAACAGTGTCACCAGCAAAGCATCCCCACACCATCACACCAACTCCTCCATGCTTCACGTGGGGAACTAGGCAATGTAGAGTCCAGCCGTTCACCTTTTCTGCGTGCAAACCAATAATCAAAGCAAAAGGTGGCTACTTTGAAGAACCTAAATATGACATATTTTCAGTTGTTTCACACTTTGTTGTAAAGTGTAATGTATAACTCCACACGTGTTAATTCATAGTTTTGATGCCTTCAGTGTGATTCTACAATTTTCATAGTCATGAAAATACAGAAAAATCTTTGAATGTGAAGGTGTGTCCAAACTTCTGGTCTGTACTGTAATATATAAATATATATATATATAATATTATATATATATATATATATATATATGTCATTGTGACATATATATATACATATATTTATAGTTCATGACTTCTACATACTGTAATAGCCGCTAATTCAATAGCCGGCTTTTGTGAAATACAGACCCGACATGAAATGACACATGGTTTACATACAGTTAACCATGTAATTTCATGTAGTTTTGATATATGGTTTTCCTAATAATTGCATGAGTGTATGTGTGTAAAATTGCAGACATGTAGGGGTTTAATTAAAGGTGTAAATTCATTGAAAAAATGCGTGGGCTCCCGCGTATTTTCTCAACCAGACAGACAAAGCCAGCGAGTGGGGCAGATAATAATAGCCGAGGGGGGTGCATTTATTTTGTGCCCCCCCTGGCTACTAACATGTCCCCAGGCACCCCAGAAAAGGCAAATCTATAATTAGATTCGCCCTTTCTGGCACTTTCCTGGTCTATTCCCATTGCCATGTAGCGGTGGCTAATGGTTTAATAATGGGTAAAGCCACCTTGCTATTAAAAGGTGACTTTAAGCCAAGTAATAATTGAGAGTTTTTCAATTAGACAACTAATCAATTATTAATCCTATTGTATGAAAAGAAAAAAAACACACACACATTAATTATTAATCCTTTTAATGAAATAAAGACACAGTTTTTGACCATATTTATTGCTCAGGTAATCCTCCGATTCCCTGTTCGCCTGTAAAAAAAATAAAATAAAAAAGCAACATTCTTACCTATCTGACGCACAGTCATGTCCCACGCTGTAATCCATAGAAGGGTTAACTTGCTTTCAGCCAAGCAGTGCAGCTAATGCTTGCCACTGAGCTCAAAGCTCCTGAATAAATGACTTCCTCTCCCGGCGACAGAGAGAAAGTGATTACTGTGTGAAGCTTCATTGATTGCTTTCCACTAATAAGTTCACTTCAGTCAGCAGGGACACCGCACACTCAGTGACGTCAAGGGGTCCCCCTACCTGAATGAACTGATTTCGTGGGAAGAAACAATAAAACTTCACCAGAACCCCTCTCCTTCACTGGAGAGGATTCATTCATTCAGGAATTTTTAACTGTGCGGCGCTTAGCTGCCTGCTTGGCTGAAAGTTGTTTAACCCTTTGTTAAGGATTAGAGCGGGTTGGGGAAGCGGCGGATAGGTAAAAGATGTTTTTATTATTTTTTCCTTTTTTAGGGCTCAAGGGTTGCAAGGATTAAGATTAAATAAAAGATGGTCAAAAAATTGTTTTTTTATTTCATTAAAATTTTTATTTAATTGGGTGTTTTTTTTTATTTATTCATGGTTAATAATGTTAGTTTGTCTAATTACAGCTCTCAATTATTAACCTGGTTTAAAGTCACCTTTCAAAGCGGTGGCTTTAACCCATTATTAACCCATTCGCCACCGCTAAGGGCAATGGGAATAGACCGGCAAAGTGCCAGAAAGGGTGAATCTAATTATAATTTCCCCTTTTGGGTCCTGGGGGGCAATTTTTTGTGCCAGGGGGGGACAAAATAAAGCACCCTCCCTTGGCTTTATTACTCCCCCCGTGGTTTGCTGTCGGTTGAGAAAATAGTGCGGGACCCACCAATTTTTTCAAGAATGTACACCTTTAATAACACCTAATGTATGAAATTTTGCACACAACCTCATGTAACTGTGTGAAAACCATATATCAAACTAATGAAAGACATGGTAACTGTTGTAAACCATGTTCTTTCATTCGGGTTCTGTAATTCAAGAAGCCGCAAATTAATTAGTGGTTTACAGTAGTAGAAGTGCTGAACAAAAAATAATATATTATTTTAAATATATAATTTTTAATTTTCACAAATGTTTTCATGTGTTATATCTTTTCTTCTTTTGTAATTTAAAAACTATTCTTTTGGTCATTTAATGCGGTTTTGAAGCCTGCGAGAAATCTCGCAATCGGATGTAAAATTTGATGTTACAAGTAGGTCAATGCACTAAATCACATCTTCCAGAAAATCGGATGCCGAGGGGGACGACTTTCAACTTTTGCGTTGACCGACTAAAACTCATTTTTTTGTCGGTGTGTGTGCCCCGCCCTAAGATAAAAGACATTAGAAAGGTTTTGTCGGTCCCCAAAATTTATCATTGAAAAGAACCCCCTAAGCCTTCGTTTTCCAAACTAAATAACCTAATGTAATAACCTGTCTTGGATTGCAGACCCCCCTTTCTAATAACCGGCGCTTCTCCCTGCACCAGCTCCAGTTCAGCTATGCTTTCTTATACCCGGAGACCAAACTTACAAAAAA